>CM034147.1:850021919-850061919 GCA_019776745.2 Taxus chinensis
AGTATTAAGTAGTTAATAACCATGTTCAAAATGAGATACGAGTAAGGGAAACCAAATACTGATAAGGAACAAACTTTAAAAGATAGTGAAATTCTTATTGTTAATGTTTACAAGGAAAATCTAGCACTTGTTTTATGCAAATAATGTGGTACATGAATGCTAGGAAATTTAAATATTTTGCTTCAAAACAGGTCTCACCACAATGTAGCCCACAAACAATCTATTTACCAATCATGTCACTCCTATCTTAGACTTCACCCGAGCGTTCAGTGTCATGTTTGCGTCTCATCCTATGGCAAGCCGTGGCTCCAGTTTATTTAGTTAAGAAGGTGAAGAGGGTGCTCTACATCAGTTTAGAAAGATGACTCACATAGGTGGTAGTGGTGGTGCATAATTAACTTTATTATATCATATGTCCATAGAGAAAGGAAATTACTTTTGGGTCAGAGTATTAGTAGTAGGATCACTTATCATGGCTGATGTTGCTGGTGAACAATTATAGGTAATGGCCAATATGGGTGGTTGGCCACGATAGCTGTACATCTAAGGAATTTCTTTGGGATACTATAATTAGCTTCATCTTGGTCGAAAAAGACACCCACCATAGTGGAGCTTACCTTTTTTTTTTGCTACCTCCCTCCCATATCCATTTAGAACATGCGATAACCAATAAATCACTTGCCTCATCACCAACAAATTATGCAGCACCAATATAGTCAAAAACAAGACCTATTGATGTTCTCTTATAAGAAATAAAGTTTATGAACTACAATCGATGTGTAATTGTGCAATTCCATGTGGACTCCACCCACCAAATCTGTATGAATGCAAACATGACCTCCAAAATGATGTTCTATGTGATAAAACATTTTTCCACCAAGGGCATGTGCATGACACAATACACATATGCTATAGGAAGATGAAATCCATACGTGGAACTGACTTCCTAGAATTCAAAGTAGATAGGTGAAGGGTCTTATACCACATGAAACATTATCTTGATAAGAGTTATAAGACATAAATTGCGTCCACTCATAACTATGAGATTCCATGCAACTCTACCCACCGATTTTATTCGACTCCAAACATGCCTTCCAGAATGACATTCTACATTTGAAACATTTTTTTCAAGAGAATGCATGTGATGTACCACCCGTACACCATGGGGTAGATGAAATACATATGGAAACATGACTTCCTAGAATTTAAACAAGATATATGGCTAGATGGGAAATGTATCTACACCCTATTAATCCCTTTCAAATTCCATGCCTATTAATCCCTTTGAAATTCCATGCTTTTCATATTGGTGGTCACATGTGCCTAGAAGAAAATGTCCTTCATCCAAATGAAATATATTGTGGCTTCCATAAAATTTTAAGCTATAACATATATATTCTAATTACACATCTATTTTTATTTCCTGTTTCACTACTCGCAAGGTTAGTACTTTTCCTATTTTGCCTAGATGATTGATAATACCTAATGCATTTGATTTTTTTAGTACGTTTCAATCAGATTGAGATTTTGAGAAAAACATACTCAATTAAAAATCAATGTATTCTCTTTATGGTTATGTATGTACGTGGTATTTTATAGATGGTGGAGGGATTTCAGTTATTTGGGTATTTACCATCTCCCCTAACTTTGTCAATTAGATGCTTTTTAACTCTACTTGTATTTTTCTCTAATTATCCACAAAGCACAAGGGTGGGCATTGCAAAAATAAACTATTGACATTATATGTTTTGATTCATAGGGGATTATTTTTTCATATATATCTAAAGTAAGTTTCTTCACTGATTTGTGCACCAAAGTCCCTTTCTCCTTTAAATGATTGAAAAATAGCATGTAATTCATGTGTAATATCTCCGAGGAAGAATACTTTTTAATGTACATTCCCTCTAATATTTATTTTCCCCTAGACTCCTCCCTCAATACCCTTCACCCACGCCATAATCTTTAACTCATTCAACATTAATTTTTTAAACACATCCCTATCAACATCTCCATTGCACCCCTTGCATGCACTATATATATATATATATATATATATATATATATATATATATATATATATATATATATATATATATCTATATATATATATATATATATCTTTGCATTTAGCATACAATATATTCTTTTCGTGCAAAATGGGAGGGAACAATGGTTTATCATTTATTGTTTCAATGAAATTAGTTTATACTATAGTGTAATTTGTAGGGGCTATTCAATGATCTAATGAATTTGAGGAAAAAATAAATTTCAATTTTTGAATAGAAATTTTCTATAAATTATTTGAATTTATAAGTTAACATTGTATTAAAAATATTATATCAATTTTCTTATAAGATTTTTCAAATATATAAATGCACAAGAGATGATATTTACATGAAATATGGTCTCATATACAAGACCATAATTTTTTGATTATGGGTTAAAAAATGGTTAACGGGACCTTATCCCGTACAATATGTGGAGACAAAGATATAGTGTTGAGAACAAATCAAGCTCCATCTACCAGCGGCACAAAAGAGCAAAAAAACAACACATCCAAAACCAACAATACAACCAAAACATCAGCAAACCCAACATGAAGATCTCATCCCTAGGACCCCTTCCCATGGGATCTTAAGTTCATTTGAAGGGAGAATTATTCCCATTCTTTTTCCTGTTCACAACCATCCAATCCTTTTTCAATATTCGGGTTTACATTTTCATTATACAAGACCATATTGATACTAAGATATGATTCAATATTTATCTGAAAAGGAAGTTATATATTTCCATTGACATAAATATTATTCAATTTTTAAATTTAAAAATAAATGAAAGCAAGTTTTTATTACTATTTAATGAACCAAAATATCGCATTTCACGGAAAGCAGATCCACGTTAAGACTTATTGTCAAAAGGTTGTGGAAAACACTGGTAGGGATAAGATATGCCTAAATATCATGTACGATAGGTTAAAAAATGTGGATAATCACTCCCACTAACTTGATTTTATTTCCAGCCACCAATAGAAAGAAAAAAAATTGCCACTTACAAAAATCAAGATCTTTGTAAGAAAGTTTTATTTATTATTGTCAAATTTTGTGGGAGGATATTTTTGTAATCTATAAATACATGTGAAATTCTCATGTGGCCAACATATATATGTTTCTCAACTACATTATAGTAGCTTGATGGAAGCTAAAACTATCCACATTCTTCTAAGCGTTATAAATAGGAAGTAATTGTAGTCGTTAAGTACAAAGTATTGTCAATTTTTTATGCAACTGCTATTGATTTTGTGTGTTTCTAAATTCATTTATATGTTTTAAATTTTTATTTTATTTTATTTTCTTGAGAACGAACCTTCATAAAGGTTCCACCACCATTTCCAACCATGTATATTGGTATTAGAGTGTACTTTGTTCGCAATCATTCGAGTTTAATTATGGAGGATGTAAGCAATAGTCTTACATAGCACCAGATTCTAGTATTTATGGGTAAAATCTATTGTTTTTAGAATATAAAAAATGAGAAATCTTTTCTATTCACATGATGTTTGGGACTGAAGAGCCTATCCCTCACGTACATTTGCACAATAGGTAAAAATTATTTTCCGTCTTGTCGTCATTAGTTTTGATGCAATAGGTAACAACACAACGAGTTGTTACCTATTCCGTCAAATTACCGTTTGTTATTTTTTAGGAAAAATAGGCGTCGTATTGTTTCATACGTGAACACACAGCAGAATGTGAGGCATGAGAAATGGGGCATAGGGGTTGTGGGTTCGAGGCTGAGTGGGAGCAAGGATGACCGAGATGGTCAATCTCTTGTGTAGGTTCGTGTTTGACTGTGAACCTGCATGAGGGACATGCATAGCGGTTTGGGGACTTGGTTGAAAATGGTTTTGATGAGCCTAAAAATTAGGAGGCATCTCAAGCCTTGACCCTGAAAAGGATTTTTTAGACAAGATAAAAAGGACATAAAGGCCCTATTCCTCATCCAAGTGATGGACACACCAATCTTTCCATACATTTCAACAACCACCAAATCAATATTTTTAAAATAAAGTGGAACATAGTGGAGTGCTCTTTCCTTAATTATACATAGGTCACAAGTTTAATTTTACTTAAATGAAGGTCGAATCTAATTGATAGGTCTTGTAACAAACACACACATTATGAACAAATAAAGAATAATTCTAAGGACGTTGAACTCCACATATTATGAATGAAAAAAGTGGAAGAATTCCAAAGATCTAGGCAAAAAGGATGAAGAATAAATAAATAAATAAATAAAACTTTACCTATAAATATTATTTGTAATTACAAATATAATACAATGTCCTTATTCAAGACAACTTTCTGTTAATACATGCACTTTTGGTTTGTTTTTATTTCTAAATATTTTATATCACAAAAGTGGGAGAATTCTAAGAAGGTAAGGAAGGATATATTGCTTGAAAAAAAATTCGAGTGCGAAATGTTGATCAATGAAATGGGTTGATTAAGCTCTAACCATTAAAGTTGAGTTAGCATAATAGGTATTGTTTGTAGAGCTACACAAGCTTATAAACTGCATGACTACTTTTACCATATGCACAAATAAACATGGCATAAGTATGATTAGCAATTGCAAATGAGTTGCAAATTACGCCGGAGATAGTAGCAATATTTAGTTTATTTGAGTTGTATTTCACGTTGATATTGTTTGGATGTCTATATGTTGTTGCAAAGCTCTTATTTTGCTATTGTCCATATTTTTGTAAGACACAATTATGATAGTCGCCAACTAAATCACGTTTCATCATTTGGTCAAACACCGAACATTTATCCATTAAAATTTTTGAATTTCAAATTTTTTGAACAAGATATATGACCAATATTATTTTCCAAAAGTAAACTATAGAATTTACTTTATGAAAAATAAAATCAAAATTAGAAAACTTTTGAATCTCGAAAACTTTGAACAAGATATATGACCAATATTATTTTCCGAAAAGTAAACTATAAAATTTACTTTATGAAGAATAAAATCAAAATCATAAAATTTTTGAATCTCAAAAACTTTGAACAAAATATATGACCAATATTATTTTCCAAATAGTAAACTATAGAATTTACTTTATGAATAATACAATCAAAATCAAATTTTTAGGATAGTAAATCGCTGTAGAAAAATATATAAAATCCGGCAAGAGAGTAAATATTGGAGCAGCTGGAATTTGACACTTTCCAACAAGGGCATCTTCAAAGTGAACGCCTACCAGCGAAATATAAGACTGTGTATTTGTAACTACACAAAACAATACAACGGCCATTATCAATTTGGCTACACAGTAATTAAAGGAGGCAATACACAGTATAAGGAACTAGCAAGTAAAAGATGAGAAGACCATTTATCTACTCCTCGCGAGTCGGCACTTGTAATTAGACCACCTGGAATTCTCCATATTCCTGTCTCGAGTGAAGTGTTCACAGATCGTATTTTAGTGCAGTGGGGCCTCCTCTTCGAAGCTGGTCCATCCGCCGAGGGTTGTGCTTCGACGGTGGTGCACATACCTGCTCTGGACAATCTAAATTGTCGTCCAGGAACGTGCATCACCGTCAAATCACAACTCCCTTGCGTTTAAAAACAATTCACGCAACACTCAATTATTCTCGTTCCTCCGCCTTGATGACAGTCCTGAAATGTTAGAAGCCGTTCATATATTTCTACAAATCATGACATAGCAGAAAAATATACGTATGCCCCCCCGTTCCATGGTGATGGAACCATGAGCCGTTGGCTGAAAAATATACCGATGCCCCTTCCATGGAGATGGAGGATAAGTATTATAACAATAAGCACCTTATTCATAAAAGTTATGGGCCTACCACGCAACAAGCCTGCTTATATGGCCGACAATTTATGGGCCTTCCACGCTTAGGATAGGAGATCCACTGATGAAGGTAGGCCAGTTTAGGCAATAGTCCACTAAATCTGCACATAAGCCCATGATTCTTATAATACTTTCTAAGTTTTGTTGCTCAAACACCTCATCCCCAAGATTCATGACTGGAAAGACCAAAGTCTTCGACGCAGAAGTGACCAACAGAAATAAGGGCTGACACAAAATGCTCAACAACTTTGTAAATCTGAGGGCGGGCCTAGGAGAGAGGGAGCAGTCAGCAGTGAAGGTAGTGTAGGACACCAGCAGTTAAGCTTCACTCAATATGCACCTCATTCAATGTTGGTCAATGTATCATGATTGTTCATTTCAAAATGGATGGTTATGATGCATTGACCATCGTTGACTGAGGTGCATATTGAGTGAAGGGTAGTCCTCTCCGTGTAAGACGGGATAGAGGATGAAGTGCCTTCTTACACACATGTGAGGGCACAACAGTCGCGGAGCCCAACGTTACGCATCAGCATATTGGGATAGAGGCAAGGGAGAGGAATAAG
Organism: Taxus chinensis; assembly: GCA_019776745.2. Lineage (NCBI taxonomy): Eukaryota > Viridiplantae > Streptophyta > Pinopsida > Cupressales > Taxaceae > Taxus > Taxus chinensis. The sequence continues at coordinate 850,028,364 of CM034147.1, forward strand.
CTCGGGGGTTACAAAGGAGAAAAATAGCACATTTCTGAAGCCACGGAAACCTGTTTCCTGGTTGGTAGTCTATATTGTGCATTTGCAGTTACTTTTATCTGTAAACAGATGCAACGACTGTAAGAAAACCAAAAAAAATCCCCTTTAGCACTCACTTGTTATCTAACTTGCAGTCCAGTGATCCCTTTCTGGATATCAACTAACCGCGCCAGATTCTCTACCAAAATTTCCAGCTCCAATCGCAAGCTGTTACCACACAATGCAGTGTGCGGTTCACTTTGTAAAAAATACACTGCCACATCAACTGCAGAAGGGAAGACTTGTTAGAGAGAAAAAAGATGTGTTGGACTAGCATGGGGACGAGATCTCCCCAAACACGGCAGGCATATCTCCACGTTTACAAACTCTGCATCCATCATCACGCCAGCAAAAGCTGCATCCTTCCTCCCCTGGCCCCTGCGCAAGAAACAATACCTTCGTTAACTTTCACAATGTCCAGTCGAGCAAACAATTTACTGTTGTAAGATTACGGCATGGAAAACAAGAACAAATATTAACGGAAACTCCTTGGTGTCTTCAACCATTCTTCTTTCCCTGCGCAAGCAACACCGCCTACAAACTGGTAAGGATTTGCTCCCCTGCACAAGTAATCGTATACAGATTTGCCGGTATTTAAGGCTTCAAAACCAGATCAGCGGCCATGGTTTCGATGTACTTCAACATCCTCCCCTGCATGCCCTCTCGACCCTCCCTTTCCCTGCGACATGTCAGAGACGAGGAATGTTTTTCCCATTGTGAAAAGGCCTTTCGGCGTAAGAATAAGGCAACGTCATTTGACATTTAGGTCTACATCCCAGAATAGACGTAAAGTTATGTTGGAGTATGTGCTTAAATTCTCCCACCGACCCACATTTAACGGCTAGAGCTATCGGAAATTATTAAAAAACAATGTATCATATTTGAGATTAGACTATATATATATATAAAATTAATGACATCATATTTTTTATAGTCAAGTTAGAAGCTCTGTTGATTTCAAAATTTTACCAAATATTTATAACTAAAAACAAGGAAAATACAATTAAAATCCTAGTAGTTGGGCAATGTAGGGAATCCAATAATTAGTTTGCACCAACATGGGATGTGCCTAGTTACTAGGGGTTATATTTGATGGCCATTTATGTATCATGAAGATTTTTTTATGTGACAGTAATTTTCTAATATTGTGCTTAACATGTGATAATCAAAGATATTTTGTTGAGCCCATGAAACCTTAGGTATAGCTCTACATTTTGTTTTGTATAGCTCTTCATCACACCACTGACCAACCAATCAATCAATCTAGGTAGGATTTATGATTTCTCTACGCAATTATTCTGTCAAGTTGTTCCTCTCTTCCACCATTTGAGCAATATAAATCCTTTATTAATTGTCATCTCTTCCGCACTTGCATCATTTGATGCAAGTATCAGTAACGGAGCTCTAGAAAAATATGGCATAGAAGAAGGAAAGGAAGTTTGTTCTGAAGGTTTTCCACAAGGTACTAATTTTGACCCAAAAACCCTTTTGCCTAATGTTATTTTTACTTTACCATATTTTAATAAGGCATGTCACTAGCTTAAATCTCTAGCCCTTGTTGGTTGTATTGGTTGAAATGCCCCAAAGAAACTACTCAAACAATTGGGACACAACCATTGGCAGGCCCATGGGGTCAAACTTAAGGGGGTTTAAAACATACAAAGAGTTTCTTTTTGACTTGTTGTAATAATGTTACACAATCTAAGGCAATTGTCAGTTCAATGGCCCTTGGTTTATCTGGAACACCATAGTTGTGCTCCTCCAATGGCCCTTTATAATAGACTACAACAATTAGAGGATAAGGGTGTCATATCCTTTAGATCTCACTCTCGTGAGCGCTCTATGGCTTCATTCCCATGCAATCATGTTGTTACTCTAGTTGATTTGTCTCCTTCATCTAATGCTAAAGTCATTATCTGTCCACCGCCACAGGTTGCTACTCATGCACGCTCTCCATCTCATCCATCCACCGCTACACCATCTCATTTGCTATGTTGTGATATTGCTACACATTGGATTCCTAAGCCATTGTCATCTGTGATTCCCACCACTACATCACACATCATTTGCACCATTTCACATGGCATTCAGTTCAGTTCATACACTCATGCTACTTACGCTCCACATGCTTCCACTGCTCCACGCCCACTTGGTCTTTGGTAGGTGATTTTATCACCTCACTCCTCAATGATGCACTTGAGTTCTTATGGTTCTTACATGACTATTGAGGGATCTGTTCTAATAAGAACCTCACTATAGCTTCACATTGCATAATATATTAACATATCTATCTACCATACACTATCATATAACTTCCCGATGATGCACTCTTGATTTACGGTTCATTCTTAACTGCTGAGGGGTCTTATATAAATGAACCTTATCATCTATACACTATGGGGGCATAACTATTCTCCTCCCCCCTCATCACACTAACACTTCCTTCACTACACTATTACAACCATCTCATTCACATATTCTTTCACATTATTCATTTATATGTCATCATTCATTTAGTACACTTTTTTTTTACCATTTATCTATTATAAATCACAATCACACCACATGCATAATCTATAATCATATACACTATCTCATCATTAATCATCATCAACAACCACGCATTACAAAACAATTATCAAATATCAAACATCCAGTATAACAACAATAATCGATACATCATACATCAACATATGCGCACCAACTCATCCAATTGCATAATCAATAAAACATCAAATACATTGAACATATGTCGCTAGTCCACACACACACACATATATATATTAACATCATTGGGGGGCAAGCCCCCATATACTGCTACATCACTACATATCATATCTCATCATAACTATCACTATCTACAACTATAGGAGCTCTAGAACTAGAAGCTTCACTGCTCAATTTGCGTTGCTGATCACAACCCCTATATCTCTCTACCTTCCTACGCAATAATGTCACCTCAGTCAACTACTCAGGAAACCGACCCTATAACTCCATGAACCGCATGAATACATCCTGTGTTAGGACACCTCCACCAGCAACCTCTCTAGCTCGCCACATCTCCTCTCGTGCCTCATCTCACTCGCTCAACAATATGGTACAAGTGGCCATTGCTAACGCCACTAGATCAAATAAGTGTGCATGCTCACCTCCGATACCATCCACGCGCTCTAGCATATCACCTCTAACAAGTACATCGGTGGGCACATTCTGCATCAAGGATGGATGTATCCACAATTAGTGACCAACATACATCACCTACATCCATATATTACAACGTTATATGACAATGAAAATTATACAACCAATTAACCCATCACAACCATAATTATACAAATACTCACATTCTACTAATGTTGCCACTACGCTATCGAGGGCATGTGCTAGCCCCTCTACTCCTCCTTCCAACAGTGCTCCCACCACATCCATAAAAAGTGGAAACAAATACACCCATCGATGTGATGCTCGCCATGCATGATATGCCTCCATACACCCTGTATCCTCTACATCTATTAGCTCTATTGCCGCATCAGCCTCATCTGGTCTAGGGGGTACTAGTTGCACTCCTGTGGTCCTTGGTCTAGCTCGAGCCCTCCTCAGTGCCCTAATATCCCTCAACCATACCTATGGCTCCAGGGGCACATCGTGGGCCATCCCAAACCAAACTATCGCGAGACTCACTCTTCCTAAAATAGGTCGTTCACCCCTAGAAATTGATCCACTAGCCACATAGTCCATTGTATACACCGTAGCTCTATTGCGTCCATTGGCCATCCTTCGTACTCCCAGTTGGCCTCCATATCATGGCCTCTAGCCCATTCGATCTGTCATTGCTATATAAATATATGTATCCATATTTTTTCCGTGAACACCTACCCATATCCCAGCAAATATGTCTAGGTTCGCCCACTCTCCTCATGATCCACCAACTAGCTTTAATATCGAAATATGCTCGGAGGCCCATACATGTAATAGTGCGGTAGCTCCAATACCACCCCTGTGTTCCTCCTATGTAAATCTATATAGATCTTTGTATATATGGGCCAATACACATTGTGCACAAGCATATCTCATGCCCTCCTCCTTTATCCAACAACATATATCATGCATCTTATATAAGATTCCTACACCACCACCCTCTACTGCAAGTGAAGATGTAATCACAACGGCAATAAAATTTCACATTCGTGGAACCCTTGATCTCATAATAGTATCTAGGATAATGTAGACCTCAGTATGAACTTAGGTCCCTATAAAATACTGTCTGACAACCCTCATCTACGTCTGGGCATCATCCATAGCCATCACCTAAACCCTCTCATCAATAATAAGAAATCTCAATATACAATACACGTCCTCCAAAGTCATGATCATCTTTCCCGTGGGAAACCAAAAGGTGCACGTATCTGCACACAAACTCTCACACAAAGTTATGATCATAGCCATATTATGGGGCACATCCCTCATGCTCGCTATGTGTCACATACTAGCACGGTCTAGATCATAACACTCATCATCTAATAACCCTAATCTTAGCAATGTACTCAAATTATAGCCACCACGAAACTCTCTTGAATGGATGTCCCTCTATAAACACAAACCAACAACAAACAATCCATTAGAATCTCATATATACGTAAAAAAAACCTACCTACAACATCAAAAAGGATCAATTTTCACATCCACATCACTCTGGGCTCAACCCCATCCTTCTGGGATGTTAGCACCCAGGAACAAGACTAGGGTGCCCAGGAGTAGGTCACTAGCGCCCATGCCTGAGTGCTTATGTCCCAAAGCTCATTAACGCCTTCACCTCTCTTGTCTAGGTCTAAAATGCCAAGAAATTCCAAAACAAAAATTCATCAAAAACCACTAATATCAACACATTTTTCAAAAAAATCATACTTATTAGCTCAGTTGTCCTATGTGACACCATAACTGCTACCACCATTTCGATTCAAACTTAATCATGGTACTCTCACTTGAGGCATCTCTGCACATAAAAAGCTCCAAATCACACTTGCGCAATACTAAAATGAATTTCATATTAACCTTTTCACCTTAATATTTATAGTAACTTTCCATTACTTACCATGTTATAGTCATTATTCACACCTATCCTTCAAACTAATACACATTGCACTATTTCAATCATATATCGTGCATCCTTAATTCGATTTCTATCTTGTTCCCATCATTATTTTTGGAATTGCACTTGTTACAGTATTGTACACATTTCACACACACTATATTCCTCCTTGACACTATCTTAACTCGATATAAACACACCTTTGTGAAACATACATTCACTATTACATCATTACATGCTTCCTTTCATCTCAACGTTCATTCTCATCATGTCTCCCTTTTGCCAAAAGGAGGCCATACGATCAAGGTCATCCTATAATTCCCTTCACACCATCACACGATCATTCTATGTTTCTAATTTTTCTCGTACATCATGCGACATCTCACACCACTTTCTAGTGATTCCCCCTAATGACCTAATTTGGGGGGAACACGCGTAAAATCTCTCCATGAGTAACCAATCAATCAGTAACATACATTCAAATTTTGACAACAAAAACTTTTTACTATTCTAAATTACATAAGTCGATCAACACAACATAACATATTTATCCTCCCAGATGACCTAACTTGGGAGTTATATCACCACTTTCCCAGATGACCGAAAATGGGAAGTTATTGTACATTTCACAACTACTTCTAGATGACCTAACATGGAAGCCATCTCATACACATTAGGGCGACACCTTTGGAGTGGGGGTAGTGAGAAGTCATTGCATTTCCTATATACTACAACTATATGGGTTATTCGCAGTGAAATTGTATCCAAAATCAAGGAAAATTTGGTCTTTTGTCTGGCTGCACAGGGTAGAACTTATGAAGATGTACTTAAAATTGGAGAGTAAAACTAGACCTCTCTCCCTACATTATTCCTCTGGCAGAAGGACGCCAAAATCCTCATTTTTTTGCACACACAAAATTGGGTTAGGAATTGATCACTCCTTACCCCAACACATCTCCATCGACAAAAAAATTTGAAATATCCAATATTCAATCTCACTTAGAGCTCCTCATAATGGTCCCATGTTTCTTGTTATGCCGCATGAATCGACACGCCGATCCATGGTTTTCCATGCTATGCATTCTCATTTGGCATGTGCTTCTGTAACATGGGATTCTCTATACTTCTCTCAGGTATGCATCTCTATCTACTTTATGTTACTGAGCTTTCACTCACCAACATAAAGTGGGGGCAAATGTAGACACAAAATCACAAACTTACTACTATTTACTATACCACTAAGTATGTTATTTTATATATGGATCTTGCGTAAGAAAAGTATTCACTGGTGACCCATTCCATAGTCCATCTGCTTGTATTTTTGGTTTCTATTTCTTTCATCTTCCAAACTTATCACTCATACACCTAAAACTAGTCAGGTCACAGGGATCCTTGTTTGTCCGAACTCACTCAGTTGTCGTCACTTGTCTCTAGACACTAGCGCTCAAGACTGGACACTAACACCATGCTCTCTTGTCCATATTGGGAATCCATGTCTTATTTATGTTTGACCTTATTTTTGACATTTGACGTCAATATTTTTCAATTTTCCCTCTCATATCCCGAGGTACTACTTGGTATGTCAGGTCATTAGTGTCAAAATTTAAGCAAGCAATCCATATATAAAGACAACATACATACCATTATATGGGTAGGAAATTAATATCAAGGGCTATCTATCTATGTATGTCTCAAGGGACTACATTTGGGCACATTATTCCACATACACACTGCATAAGAAGGGGAGTTTATTCTATTTCATCCACACATTTTCATTTTATCTATCTATCACTCGCTATCTTAGCGTCATTAGTATGAGGGAAACCTAAGATCACTATTACACAAACAAGCACATAAAACAACATTGGTATGAGATATAATGCAACACTCATTAGTAAGTTAACCATTGTGACACTTGAGGACACTTTGACCCCTTATTTTGCATCTTTCTTTTTTAGGATTTGATGTATTTTTGAGAGTTTTACAGGAGGATATTTGTGTGTAGATTTATAGGTACCCCAAAAATTCAAGTGTGACATAAAAGGTGATGAAAATAAAATAAATTCAAAGCTATAATGACACTGTTGAAACTAGGTTTTGACCATTTCTGTAGACTCTGGCACCCATACAGAGGTGTTGGGCACCTGTAGGCACCCCAATCCTTGCCCGGGTGCCCATGTCTAAGCACAATGAGCATCTCTAAATTTTTCTGAGTCTGATTATGATGGTATGTGTTTTGTTCCATCACATCTTCTAGTTTAGACTCACTTCGGGATAGACTTAATTAAGATAAGTACTTTACTCCTCTCATTTCCTATCATAGTCAAAACTAAAAATTTATGTAGCATTTATATTTCATTGTTTATCAGCTATAGAATATATTTGCATTTAGATTTTAATACAATATATAGATTTTATTAAATCACAAAATCTTGATGATGAGGGATTTGTGCATCTTTATATTTCCCAATGAGTGTTTCTACTTAGAATGTATAAGGCCTCGCTAAATTGACCCGTCTATATCTGGTCAAGGATAATTGTTTACATTTTTGCAACATGCAAGTATTGTGCATGCAAGAAGTTTAAATCTTTGATTTTCTTCTTCAATCTTCCCCACACATTATTTGTTTAGGTGTCATCTTCCATATGTCTAAGCACGACCTAGGTGATGGAGGTGTCATCACGCCAATTGTGTCAGAGTTTTCCCATAATATAATATCGTGGGGTTCTGACACAACCCACCACATGATATGGACCATCTTTTATTCTAACGAACATATAATTGGATTGGAAAATTTTTACGCATCCAATGATGCAATCAAACGATTTCATTTTCAGCATTGGTAGGAAGAATCCCTCCGAAATTCACATTGGATTATTTGTGGAGATTTCAACATGGTTAAACCCAATTTGCATAATAAGGGTCATCTTCATATGAAATGGTGTGCTGAAGAATGAGAAGTTTGGTTCTACATGCGACACAAACTCAAAATATATGACCTGAATCACCATCACATACATCAGTCTAGTGTTTCCCAGTTCATCTAGTCTAATTTATGACAAGGGTAAGATAAAGTAGTCATAAGCTTAGATCATGCATTATGCGTTGAGGAAAACTTCTCTTCTTTCTTCCACTCATAATAGACCGATTTCAATGGTCATGTATGCATTAGGCTTATATTAGTAACCCATTTGGTTTAACTTCACTTAGAATGTTCCTCACCTTAAAAGTGAATAGTTCTAATTTTATCTCAACTTTTCCCATCTTTGGCATGAGAAGACATGATGACATATCATAAGGATTTGGAACTTGGATCCCAAACCCATAATGGATATGACATGGATTGAATGGTGGAATCATGCTATCTAAAGAAGTAAGCTATCTTTTAGGATTTATCTAAGGAAAACAACTACTTATAGGCAGAGAGAAAATGAAGCATCATACCATGAAGTCCAAAGAATTTCACAGGATCTGTTATCCAAATAACTCTCCTAGTTATTTTGGATAACTTGTATCTTCATTCTGACTCCGATGCTTTACATTTTAGGTTGCACGCATGCAAGATTGCTCATTTGGCACTTTTCATAGGTTGTAGTCATTCCATGTGCTCCTTGCACCTTGCAATTCTTTCATGCACCCCTCTACAGATGCCTTCCAAATTGGTTAAGTTCTGGGTCTTCCTGTCATGTGTGCGTTCTTTTCTATCCCCTCGCACCCTCCTCGCATTCCCTTCCACAGATGATGCCAAGTGGCCAACTGTCACAACTTCAAAAGTGAAAGGAGGGGGTAAAGTCTTAGAAGCTTGCAAGGTTTCCACGTGCAACTAACTATAAAGTTCCCACCCGAAAAGGGGTTTTGACATTATATATAGTGGGACCATTTACTCATCCAAAGGAATGAAGCAACAAGGCTAGCTGAATCCTCCACCTGCCTCATCAGCGTAAATTCAAAGGTAAAATCCAAAGGCAGGTCCCCAAATGAGCGCAAGCCCTCCACGTGGTCAGAGCCTGAGAAAGTTGCACCAGCCATTGAAAAGTCTAAGCATGGGAAGAGCTAGCGGAAGCCTCCAGGTTCCTTATTAGTGCAACTTCAAAGGGAAAATCCAAAGAAAGGTCCCCAAACGGGTGCAGGTCCTCCACATGGTCAGATCCTAAGAAACTTGCACCGGCCGTTGAAAATTCTAAGCATAGGAAGAGCTAGTGGAAGCCTCCACGTGCCTCATCAGTGCAACTTCAAAGGGAAAATCCAAAGACATGTCCCCAAATGAGCGTAGAGCCTCCTCGTGTCTCTTCGGTGCACTTTTGGTATGATGCTTAAAAAGAAGGTCCCCAAATGAGCGCAGGCCATCCAAGTGGTCAGAGCCCGAGAAATTTGTAACATCCATTGAAAAGTCTAAGCATGAGAAGAGCCAACAGAAGCCTCCACGTCCCTCATCAACGTAACTTCCAAGGAAAAATCCAAAGGCAGGTCCCCAAATGAGCATAGGCTCTCTATGTGTCTAAGGTCAAACAAGTTCCTCCTAAACAGAATGGACTTAGCCAAAACACAAAGAAAATAGAGCAGGCTCGTGGACGATGCCAAGTGTCCAACTATCACAACTTCAAGAGTGAAAGGAGGGGGGGAAATCTTAAGAATGTGTGGGGCTTCCTCATATATCTTGCATGGATAGAATCCAAACCTAAAGTAGTTTGGAAAATATTGGCAGAAGCTCAATTTAATGAAAGATGAGTCATGAAGCTCACCAAAAATGTTAAATGATTAGATATTTTAAAATATTGTGAGAGCCCGCGTGGAACGTCCAACCCTGGAAAAATACAGTCCGCCATTTTTGAGGCTGTCAGGCTTCTCACCTACTACCATAATGAAGTATGGGCTTCCTTTCTTACCCAGCAAGGAACAACACATGGAGGCATGGGTTTTGCAGTGGAACCCATCATTGTTGTAGGAGAATTAAATGCATTTCTTGGGTGGTTGGAACAAGAATTCAAAGACTTCTCTTCCCCTTTATTTTTCATTATTCTTATATATTGTAAAGGAGGGGAAATTTTCTAGTTAGGTTGGTCATATTTTCTCTCCTACCCCCTCCCTCTTTCTTCTCTAGGTTCGAATGTGGAATTTAAGCCTCCTCTCTTTGCTTTGTAATGGCATTTTCTTACGTCTTTCCCAATAATAATGTACTGTGTGAACTCATGGAGAAATAAAATTTGTTTCATGATGCATTTTGTCCATCCTTTTCTTATTTTATTGTCTCTTCTTTCCTCTCACCATTGCAGGGTATACTGTGCATATTTCTGATGTCTATTGTAGGTTTTGAGAGCTGAGTTTAATGGGTTTGAAGTGGTGTTTTGTGTGAACTTTATCTTTGGGTTGTGATGCATCTTGTCCATCCTCTCCATTGCTCACCTCTTTCCATTTCAGGCAGTTGAATTTGTGATAAGCAACTTCCTTTTTTGGTTTATCACGCTTTAGTGTAGGATCTATTTTCATGCATTTGTCTCTCTCTCCCTGATCCCTTGGAAGGTTAGATTAGGATTAGATAGTTTTCCTGCATTAGAGTAGCTTGTGGCAGGTAGTTTAGGAAGAAGAAGCTGGATTTCTCTGGAGGACCATCTCAAGCCCACAGGTCCCACAACTTGAGAGATGGTCCAATTTTATGCAAATCACACTGGATGTCCCATTCAAAATCAGGGCATTCAAAGGGTGGTGTGATTATACATCAACATGATCTTAATAGCTTTCCCTTAAATATCTCCTTAACAAGAAGCTCATTAGTGGTAAAAAATGGAAGTGGAGGAGTCTTATATATCATGTGGAGTGAAACTTAAATAAATGTTGCATTGGCTCAAAATTGGAGAAATGGTGTCTATAGAGTTATTTTCCCCTGTTTGGCTAACACAATGTTGATAGAATTAAAGCTACCCAAATATCTAATGTCAGACTTACAAAATTTCTTGACATCCTACAAACATTTGTTCATCACTACCATGATATGTTTTCTTGGTAATTATCATCTCTGTAAAGATATGATGCTATTATGAAATGCCTCCAAGTGGTACTGTGGAATTTTTCCCAAGCCCAAATAGCTGAATATGAAAGATCCCTTTCTCTCAATGACCTCAAAGAAGCTAATATGCAAATGAATCTTGACAAATTTCCTGGAATTGATGGATTCCCCTTTAAATTTATCAAATAATATGAGAATTTTTTTACCATAATTGGCACCAATTATACCTTGAAGTCATGGCCTCTAATTCCTTATGTGAGCTCATCAATAAAAATAACATCAAGTTTGTTCCTACGTCTATAGACCCTGAATAAATTGCTAATTGGAGGCCAATTGCTCTCCTCAGCACCTCCTATGTTATCATAGGAAAATCCCTTTGCAAATAGGCTTATCAACCTCCTTCCTCTCATTATTTGTAGTAAGCATATCAGTTTCATCAAACACATGGACATTCCTTACAGTTTTATTATTGTTTGAGAAGGCATGGATTGGGTCAGGTCTCTAATCAAAAGGATCTCTTTGTGAATATTTATTTTGAAAACTATTATGATAGGATATAATGTCCTTTCATTATTTTCATGCTCCGAGACCTTGGTTTTGGACCTCGGTTTGTACATTTTGTAATAATGTTCTTTCAGGATGCAAGAACATGTACCATGATTAATAGAGCTCAATCCTACATATTCTACTTATTCATATCCACAATACAAGGCTGCACTCTCTTTCTATCTTTGTATGTTTTATAAGTAAAAGGGTTTAACTACTTACTAGCCAATTTCTCTGGCCAAGGGAAAGTGCATGGAGATGGGGGACCAAAAATCAGGCATATTTTCAATTTTAAGCGAAACGCGGGCAAGTTTTGGGAAATTCCAAACACGTTATGAATTTATAGGAATAATAATTACCAAACCTAAAATGTGAGCATGTTATAACGTGCTTACACTATAACTAGAGCACGTTATAATGCGCTCACATTCTTGTTTGTTGTGTGATATATGGGCTTATGAGAGGAATTTATTTTAGTAAATATAATAAATTAGGGTCACTCAACACCTTATGGAACTAGTCTCATAACTTCATCTATCATGGTTTAGAATATAATTTTTTATATTTTAATATGATCAGTACATAGGTATTTTTCAGGATTTCAGAGCATTCAGCCTAAAGATTTTAGGGTTTAAATTATACAATCGATATTTTTTTTGTGAAAGAATATAGTCATTGTTTTGGTGTTGGGTTCTTATTGACTGGTTATTGACATTTGTAGGAGTTTTAGATGTGTCAAAACTATATATATATATATATATATATATATATATATATATATATATATATATATATATATATATATATATATATAAACCTCAACTCCTAAAGGTAACAATGATTACTCAAATATATGGACTCATGCAATTCCTTATAACACATAATAAATCAAGACACATATGTTAGTTTTTATCGATTCAAATAATCAAGGGAATGGTCATTATGAGGTCTGTGAAGGATTTGAAACATCATGAGGTGATGCAGAGCTTTGACACATTTGCATGCATTCATCAACTCATAACAACCAATTTCAATCATTCTCATTAGTATCTTATTTTTAGAAGTCTTTCCAACAAGCTCCATATACTCAAATATGAAAAAATGGCACAATCAACATAAAAATTTCCCCCCCAACCCCCATATCCTACTCTCAAATTTTTACACAAGCCCAATCAACTGTTAAAATGACTCATTTTCTTGTAAAACGTCATTTTCTCATACTTCCATTATATTCCTCTCACTAGCTTTAAGTGTCTTAATTCCAAATCAAGAACAAATTTGGAATTGTTTTCTTCCATTTTCTCCTTCCAAGTTTTTATATTGTTTCAGCATGCTCATACTAACATGAAACCGTTCAAAAAAAGTGATAATTAATCGAAGAAATCATTTATCCTCTCAAGTTTAATCAATACTTCCCTGTTGTAGCTCTCTCAAGAGCCATTCCCATGCAATATCCATGATTATGCACATCTAGTAATATCCATAAATAAATAATCACATTCTTGGATACCATTTAGGCTCAGTGTATTGCATGACAAATTTCAAATTTTACCCCTTTATACTGCTCTTGTTATCACCTTTTCTAATTTTTAGCCTATTAACTCTCTTCTAGCCCCGGTCTTGTGCATTTTATAGTGTACCTTTCAATCTAGAGGATTTTAAACCATACTAATGGGTTTCCTATATACACATTTATGCCTTCTCACTCTATGCAACATTTCAATATGTGCTTCTTTGCAAAACATCCCTCAAAACCCTCTATCTCAGTCTCTCTTTAGGTATTCAAATTGTGACTGTAAATGTGTATACTAATTGTCGTTGATATCTCTAATTTTGACCAAAGAAAACTTAAAATTCTGTCATATTCCTTTCAAGGACATTGGCTTTGGTGATTCTTGCAAATTTTGGGTCTAAATTCCCTAATTTGGATTTTAAAAAAGTAAGCTCTAGTTGTGCCTTGTCTTCAACCCAAGAAAGAAAATAAGTTTGTATTAAGTTTCCTTATTATACCTTGTTATGAGAGGAGTCACTTCAATCCTTGGATTGACCTCAATTGATCATCTGTGATCTTTGTTATGCCCTTCTAGGATCCCTGTTACACCGTTTTGCAACTGTAGGAAGCTTTTAAAAGTGAAAAGTTGGGTTTCGTTTCAGCTCACCATTTTGACCCTCAGTGAGGAAACACTTATCCACCTTCGCAAACCTCTCGTATTTTTACTAGACAATTTATTAGATCCTTCGGTTTGGGAAAATCACATTCCTGGTTAGTTTGGCAAAGGGGTTTAGTTTGGTTGATTGTTCATCATTCGTCAGTTTTGAATTCCGTCAATCCCTATGGATACTTGGTATATAGGTGAACACATAGGAATTAACCTGATACAAATTTGCTTATCAAAAGACAATTTTTGAACACACTTTCTTATCCTCCAAGCCTAAATTGAATGTTTTTGCAACTAGCATGAAAACATAAAAGCAAAGTTGTAGGAACCTTGTCGGGTTACCAAACCATGGAAACTTTTTGATACTTATAAATAACTATTTAGAACTTTATCTTATGGCTTGTGGTGTGAAATTTAACTTTTGGGAAACTAGTGTTTCTCTCTCTTCTCTACCTCTTTCTCTCTCCTTGGCTAAGAAATGGAGTGAAAAGAAACTAAATAAATATGTGTCTCTAACCATCTCCTTTCGAATGAAAATTATTATTATTATATAAATGGGGATATAAGAATGTAATTATGATAGATCTAGGTGGATTCCATGACAATGATTTATTGTTGATTTCATGGTTTTGCAGGGTATGAGTAAGATGGCAAAATTTCATGGTTGAAACTCATTTTGTATTATTGTAAATTATGTATGATGATGGAATGTGTGTGTGTGTGTGTGTGTGTGTGTGTGTGTGTGTGTGTGTGTGTGTGTTTATGTTACAATAAAGTTTATTATTGAAAATTGGTAATATCTATGATATGTTAGTGTTTCGTCGATAAGTTGCGTACATATGAGCAAAATAGATAGGGTAAGGGTGAGGAGGAATACCTTTGAATGAAGGTGGAAGGTAGAGTGTGCGCATTCTAATTTCTTGATCCAGTGCTGATTGTGAGAACTTGCTATTTTGCTACGAAGAACTACCTATGAATGCAAAACAGACCACAAGAGGAATATTAAACAATGTATGTCAGTGGATTGACTAGCGTATGCTAGATCAAGGAAGTGTAATAATTCCTAGATGGTTGTCAATTCATTATTTAACAAAACTTAGTGCAAGAAATAATGTAAACCAATAATATCCTACTGTAGTTGATATGATTTAGGTGTCTCATTCAAGTACAATGAGAAAATTTAATCTAACAGACTAGGTTATGATCAGATCTGGAAGTTGGACAGGTGAATAAGGTGGTTAGGACAGGTCAAGGTCAATTTTTGAGTGGTGTGGATTACTTAAATGAATGTTATGAGGTTGTTGTTACATGAAGATTTACTAGATACAGAGATCAACATCCATCTGGTATGACCGATGTCGGTTGGAAGAAAACCGACGACGGTTTAGGTTAACCAACGTCCGTAGGGTCAGGTTGATAGAGACTCAATAAATTTTTGTTTTGGTGATTCTCTGTGATTACACAGAAAATAGACAAAGAATGGTGAGGTTGATGATAGTGTTGGGAATACTCATAGATGTTTTGAGTTTGGTATGGAGAGATGGGAGGTTGTAGGTGATTAGGTGGATGGATTGGCAAGAATGTGAGAGGTGATGAGATGCAAAGGAGACTAGGACTCCTAAACAAAGATAAAGAAACTGATCTAAATAAGTATGAAAATATACAGACCCAAATGTACTTGTGTGTACTTGAAGACTTGGTGGTTGGATATAAGGGATGGTTGATTCATGGAAATGGTGGTCAGTGTCATGGTCATGCTTCCCGGAATGTTACCATGAATGTTGGAACTTCAATATCAATGCTTGGTTCTTTTTTAGGATGTTTAGGTGTACAAGAGTGCTCTGGTGCGTGCTTGCATGCAGATATCTCTTCTCCAAACTTTAATAATTCTTCCAACTTGTCTAACAAGGTTACCAAAGTGAATATATGGTAACCAATGATGGTTTAGGGTGACCAGGGTTGGTTTGGGGTTGACTAACATTGGTTAAGGTGGGATATCCTAGATTGTCAAAAATATCAGATCTTGGATATCTTTTTGGCTAGTTTTGTCTGTTGTTGCAGATCCAAAATGGCATTTTTCACATAAGTGTCCATGCGGTTAGAGGAAAAATATGTATTTGGTGTTATGGTAAGACTAGGTCTCAGTTGGTTATGGTAAGCAGAGATTGAGTCCTAGTTAAAAGAAAACATTCTAAGAATAGGTCTATGATGAGGTGTTTAGTTGATGTGGTGGGGTGAGGTGTCTAGGTGAGGTGGAAATTAATTTAATTAAGGTATTTATTAATGAATATTGTGATAATGGGCATTAATTTAATTGTAGGTAATTAAATTAATATACATATGAGGTGAAGGGGGAGTGTGACCCAAATTTGGTGTCTACATTTTGCCCCTTTTGTTGCATAGCTTGTATTGGTAAATGATGCTGATAAAAACAAGAAGTCATTACCCCATGTGTGGGTGAAGGTGAGGTTTTCCTAGCTGTGGGTGAAGGTGATACCCCTCAAAACAGGAATTGATTAGGTGTTATATAGAATCTATGAGTGGGTTGATAAATGTGTAGTTGGTGGAAGTGAAGGTAATTGGGGAAGGGTATGATTACTATGGGAAATGGTGATGGTCACCTTGGGTAATAGGTAATAGGCCTAGGTCAAAATCAAGTAATGGGTAATGGCAATCAAATGCATGAACACGTATAGATTACAATGCGTTGCCAGGTTGAATAGCTTGCAAACTGTACATCGTCCAAGTTCGATAGGTTTATCTAAACAAGGGTGAAGTGATTCAGGTATCCAAGGCATAGGATATGGTTCGGGAACACAACGTAGGTCAGGTGCACAAACATTTAGGTATGTTCCTGTACACCAAAGGTTTGGTCGGGATAAATGACACAGAAATAGGAAAGGTATGGTTGTTAGGATAAAACAACATAGGTAACAAAATCACAAGGTATAGCAAGTACATAATGTTAATGGTCACACCAAGTAGGTTAGATTCAGGAAAATAGGTCATGACATGGGTAAGGCCAAGGTATAGGTAAATAACAGATCTAGAGAAGCAACTAAGGAAATGTAGGGGTAGTTTGGGCTTGTAGGTAGGTAATCATAAGTGTGGGTTAGGTCAGAGGATATCAAGCCATCAAGGAGTAAGGTCAAAATGGGAAAAATGGGGTAAAAAGGGTAAAAAGGGTAATAGTAGGTAACCGATGCCAGTTAAAACTTAACTGACGTCGGTCATGGTGGGTTAGGGTCAATAAAAAGTAAAATTTCTCTTTCTACAGAATCATTTATCATTTTCCAATTGTAGAAAACAAAAGAGGAGAGGTGGAAAGTTAGAAAGTGGCATAACGAGACAGAGAGATCAGTTGGAAAACCTCATAGCGGGTGATTGGCATTCGGTACATGGGTCCACGAGATCGGGTCGAGCTATTCAATTGGTTACAAGGTGGGGAGTTTATTTGGTGATGGCAGAGGCAGAGGAGGGTTTAGGTGGACCACTGGCGTAGTGACCAGACATGCAACCATGCCGACGACACCGAGATGAGGTAGGATTCTATCCGATCTACGCATTTGTTGTTGAAATAGTTTTTTAAAAACTGAGGGGGTTGAAATGTGTTTGGGTAAGAAGGTTAATTAGAATTTTTAAGTAAAATGAATGGAATTGGGGTGGGTGGGAATTCCAATGTATGGTTATTAAATTGATTCATCTGTTATGGACAGAAACGAGAAGGTGCGTGAGTGGGAAATTTTGTTTCAAAATCCTATAGGTGCTCAGGGTGGGGGGACATTAAGTGGCAACACAGATCAGTGCTCATGAGTCTTGGGACAAATGTGCAGAAGTAAGGAGTGTGGATAATCCTTTCTCTCCTCCTCTGATCCTGATTTGGAAGCAGGAGGAGATGAATCTGTTTGTGCCAGAGGATCTGGTGAAAAGGAAAAACACAAGCTATGGGCTCTCACTGGTTAGTAGGTTTGCTGGTATCTAGCCAAATGTTGAACTGGTCAGAGCTTGGGCAAGAAGAAAATGGGCTCTAAGGGGAGGTATATCTGTTATGGTCATCTCAAATCAATCTTTCCTATTCCATTTCAATAGTGAGGAGGAATATTTCTTTGCCATCAATGGTGGACCTTGGATTTACGAGAAGATGATGTTACATATGGAAAAATGGAGACCTAGGTAGGACATGAAAAAATTTGAACCCAATGCTTACCCTGTTTGGGTGAGGCTTCCTAACTTGGCCCTTGAGTTTTGTGAAGTTGAAGTGTTACAAAGGGATTTCCAGAGCCATTGGAGATTTTTTGGTCATTGATCCAATGACTCTTGTTAGGATGAGGATGATATCTGCTAGATTCTGTGTCAATATTCCTCAAGGAAAAAATCTTCCTTCTTCCATTCGCCTTTGTTCATCCCATGGGGTTGTGGAATAGTAGATTCACTATTATCAATCCCCTATGTTCGGTTTTAAGGTATGACCTTCGATTGGTGTTTGAAATCATCTACTGGTGCTGAGAAGTATGAAGCTACGTCTAACCCTATTGCCATGTCCCCTAAGGGTGATGATTCTAAAATCGGTAAGTTTGACTTTGTTAATGCTGCATTAGTGGTGGGCGGGGTTAGTGAGACTTCCTATCACACTTCCACAGGTCATTCTAAGGAACAGCCAACAGTTAAGTCAGAGCCCATTCCTGAGCTCTCTGATTTGGTAGGCAGTAATGAGGAGGATGAATCTCCTAAAAGAATGGAAGATGAGGATGGGTAAGCTTTTCATCGGAGGTTTCTTCAGATTCTTCTGTTGAGTTGGTCCTTGATTCAACAAAGATTTTTCTTGAGAGAGAGGTATCATATGAGGAGGAGCGATGGGTGTATTATGAAAGGAATAATTGAGCGCTGAAGTCTCAAAACAAATCTGATAACACCAAACCTATTGTTTCCAAATTTTTTATGCTAGATACCTCATTGGGAAAGTTGGAGGTGGTTTTGGAGTTCAAAAAGGATGTTAATTTAAATCCCCAAAATTCTAAGGCTCCTTTAAATCTAGATTCCCTCAAGGTTCTGGCTTTCTGGGAGGGTGAGAAATACAAATCATACATCAAGGAATCTTTAAGGCGTATTGACAATCAAAATGAGGGATGGCAGACGGTGCTACCCAGAAGGATTAAGTGGTGACTGTTAGCAGACTATTTTAAAAGAAAGTCATGCTGGATGTAGTGAAGTTTTTCCTAAAACTTATCTAGGTTTTCTAGACTGTTGGAATACTTTTGGCGAACTTCTGTAGTTTGTTACTTTAGGGTTGGTTTCTTTTCTTTGTTTTTCTATTTGTCCTTTTTTAGTTAAAGTCCTTATCTTCATTTTATGAGTTAAGCATGTTTAACTCCTTTTGAGGACTTTTTTGTTTCTTTCTTTCTCGTTGGATTTTTTCCTCTTTTTGTTTGGCCCTTGAGAGCTGATCCCTATTTTTACCCTATCTAATAAAAAATGTATGGTCAATAGGGGGAATGAAGCTTGGGAAGGGTTGGGTAGGTGTGTTTAGGGTGAATGTGATAATTTTTGAAAATTAGGGTAGGGGTATTTGGATTTTGACGTCGTGATAGTGATCGACGACGGTCAAGGGTTGTCTGATGTTAGTTGGCCTTGGTCGGAATTGGTCAAGTATTAGGTGATCAATGTCGGTCAATAGTGTCCGGTGTCGGTCATCTCTACCGGAAACTAGGTCAATAAATGAGATAGGGTGGGGGGGAAAGATATGCAATGAGATATAAAGGTGGGTTTATTGGGAATGGGTAGGGTAATAAGTAAAAATAAGTATGAGTTGAGGGATGTGAAGTTGGGATGGGAGGAAAAGGGTAGTATTTAGGGTTGGGATGTGGTTATGAGGTAGTAAGAA
Organism: Taxus chinensis; assembly: GCA_019776745.2. Lineage (NCBI taxonomy): Eukaryota > Viridiplantae > Streptophyta > Pinopsida > Cupressales > Taxaceae > Taxus > Taxus chinensis. The sequence goes on from CM034147.1 coordinate 850,048,122, forward strand.
GTAAGATTCTTGGGAATAGGTTGGTTGGTTAAGAGATATGTTGGTTATGGTCAAGGCTTAACATTGTTGTAGTTTGTTGGATGCAGGCTAGGGACCAGCTGCGGATGAGAGAGAGAGAGTACCGCCTCTATTGCTAGCTGTACGGGCGAGCGTGAATGCAGAGGAGTGGAGGCATGTGACAGACCTCAACCTAATTGGGATCCGATGCTACAGGTATTTAGTTTGAGAGCTGAGCTTTATGGTCACACTCATCGATAGATGATATTCAACAACCAATACATTCCGTCTACCAAAGGATGAGATCAATGTCACCCTAGAGGATGTATACAGGATCCTACGGCTACCTATATTGGGAGAGTAGGTTTATTCAATTTCCTTAGAGGCATTAGAGGAGATGATGTTGTCAATGTTTGGAGAGGGGGTGATAGAGATGAGGTACCATAGTGCGAGCCTGAGCTATGGGGACATGTACGCGGCCCATCCTCAGGAGATGAGGTTGGCTGTCCTGATCATGGAGGCAGTGTGGTGGTAACATGGGAAATAAATGATGCATTATATGTATGTTATGGTGTAAATTTTCAAACTCTTTGATATTATGGAAATTGGAAATGATTGATTGGATGTTTTATGATGTGATAACATGGCAGATATGTATGTGTGGTATGTTTCCAAGTGTATATATAAAAAAATGGAAATTAATTACATTAGAATGTTATTAGAAAATATGTGGGGAAAATGAGTTAGGGTAAGAGTGGTCGAGCTAACCGCCAAGGGCCCCATGCCCTAGAAATGCTGCCTACATAGCCCCTATGAAGAGGGGCTCAGACTGAAGTAGTTCTCCCATAAGCTAGGGAAGAATATGATAAGGTAGAGGAATAGGCTGGTAGATTTTAGGCATGATTGATTTTAGGTCATAAGCATGGTTGAGTTTAGGTCATAGGCGTGGTTGATTCTAGGTCCTAGGCATGGTTGACTTTTTGTCATAGGCATGGTTGAGTTTAGGTGAAAGAGGAAGTCTTTTAAAATGTCGGTGTCGATGACATGGTCCTGTATAAGGTAATCAATAAGTAATGAAGAAGGTGAATGGTAAGAGGTGGTAAAAGAGTTGTTTAATTGATAAGAACCCTAATGAGTCTAACCATACCAAAGATTTGTTTATGAACGTGATATCCTAAATGCATTGCATAATGGACTATTCTAAGGGTGAAGAAAGTCTCATGATCACAAAATGTCGCAGTTGCAGTCTGTCCCTTGAGAATATAAAAAAATTAGGGTGAAAAGGAAATGAGGTGAAAGTGGATGGTTTTAGTGTAACTTAGTGTACGACAACATGTTTACCTGGAAAGAAACCCATGATAAAAAATAGGCAACTCCATGATGAAAAGGTTATCATTTTCTTCTGTTGTTTTTTTTATAGACTAATCGATGCAAGAAGTCTATACGGGATGATTATATTATCTCCTTGAGGTATTCATGGATTTGATCAATGCGGGAAGCTTCTGAATATTTTATTTTATTGTTGAAATAAATTTATATAGTTGTCCTTTGAGGGATCAGTCTATTTATAGCGGCGAGATAGAGTGAAGAAATGTCCCTTTTGAGGGAGCCATCTTTTTGCTGGAATTTTGACTCAAGAAGTTGCATCCCATTTTGCTTTTGGATGTTTAAGTCATGGACTAGACTATAGAGGAAGATTAGGTTCTTGTTTGGAAGACAAAACCATAGCACACAGAGGTTAACAATGAAAGAGATGGTTTCAAGTGATGAACGAAAATGGGATTCCATATTTGAAAAATATGAAAAGTATCCATGAGAATCATACCATGAGTGGAGCCATGGTACTCATGTTGAAGATAAAGATGAAAGGTGACGAGTAATCACATGATTCTTGTTTGGTCGTTGATCCTCAAAACATGTAACATGGAAGGTGAATGGCTCTCAAAGGACGAGCAGTCAATAGACAAAAGGTGATATATGACTAGATTTCAACAACAAAATTGCCTAAGATGGAAGGAATTGAGGGGATCAGGTTCGTGTTTACCTTCGAGTGAAGAAAAATGATAAGGACTTTATCCATAGGTATGAGTAACGATATAGGGTCCAGGCCAATTAGGAGAAATTTTTCTACGTTTACTTTTCTCTTCTTTGGTTACATGTTGATTTTCCTTCAGGACAAGGTCTCCAACTTGGAAGGTTCATTTATGGAAACGTTTATCAAAGACATGTTTGATACGTTTTTGGTAGATTTGGAGATGATCAAGAGCATTGACACGATGCTCATCTAATAACTCAAGTTGTGTTAAATAGTCCTGGTGAAAGTCATCATCGTTAAGCATGTCTTGTAGTGAGATGCAGAGATATGGAATCTGGAATTTGAGAGGCAAGACAACCTTGGTACCGTAGTATAGAGAGAAAGGCGTGGAAGCATTCAAATTATAAATACTCATGCAGTAAGCCAACAATGTGAAAGGAATGTGTGTATGCCAATCCTTCCCAGTATCGTCAACTAATTTCTTAAGAATTTTATTCATCTTTTTAATGGTTGATCTTGATTGGCCATTTGTTTACAGATAATAAGGTGATGAGAAACTGAGTTGAATGCCAAAAGTGTGCAAATTTTTTGTAGGGTTTTGTTTTTGAATTGTTTGTTATTATTAGTGATGGCACGATGAGGGACACCAAAGCGAAAAATGATGTGATGGTTGATGAATTCACAAATTTTCTTGGCTTTTGTAGAAATGAGGGGGATGGTTTCTACCCATTTAGTGTAGTATTCAGTAGTAGTTATAATCCATTGGTGGCATTGTGAAGAGTGAGGATTGATCTCTCCAACAATATCCAAACCCCATTGAGAGAAAGGTCTAAGGTCTTGTACGACCTGTAAGGCATGACTAGGTGTGTGATGAAGATTAACATGTTGCTGGCATTTCACACAACTTTTGACATAGTCACAACAATCACGGTTTAGGGTTGGCCAATAATAGCCAAGGAGAAGAATGCATTTAGCAAGAGTTAAGCCACTAAAGTGGCCTCAATAAATTCCTTCGTGAACTTCTATGATGGTGTAGGGAATTTTAGAACTTTTAAGGCATCATAAGAGAATACCATCGAAGCCGTTTTTATAAAGGAGACCACCCATGATGACATACCAAGAGACACCTTTAACAAAGGTGTGTTGTGCATTATGAGTGAGATCGGGGGGTACAATTAAAAGGGAAAGGTAGTCTGCAAACTGATTATACCAAAGATCACGTGGGTCACGTGTAACAGTTATGATAGAGTTGGCATCTCGAGATAAAAAAGAGGGTGATTATAACCTTTTTATTGTGACAAAGATTCTAGAGTCGGAAGACGAAGCAAGAATCTGAGAAGCCAGTTAGGCCATGGTATCCGTAAATTTATTAGTAGAATGTGGGGAGGTTTAAAGTTTGTAACAGTCAAAGGTAGTCAAAAGTATGTCGACATGACATTTGTACTTTCAGAGTATTTCATTACGACACTAGTATATACCATTGACTTGGTTTACAACCAGTTGGGAATCACCAAAGGTATTAAATAATTTAACATCTATGGCGATGGCAGTTTGAAGGCCTAATATGAGTGCTTCATATTCAGTGATGTTGATAGTGCAATCAAAATCCAGTTTGAAAGATAAAGGCATAGGTTCACCATCAAGAGAACTGAGGATAACACATGCACCTCATCCATGGTGACATTTGGAACCATCAAAGAATAAGCTCATCTGGTAAGTGGTATCATCCAAAGAGAGGGCACTAATAGATTCATCCAGAAAATCAAAGTTAGAGGGTTGAACTCCAAAAAGAGGTGTGTTTGTTAGTTGGTCAGTGATGGTTTGGCCTTTCACAAAATTTTGATGAATGAATTCAAGGTCAACGTCTGCAAGAAGCATGAGCCAACATGCAACACATTGATGCTAGTAGGGTTTGGTGTATATGTAATGTAGTGGATCAGTGTTAGTGATGACAAAGGTTTTGTGGTTGAGTAGGTAATGATAAAGTTTAGTGGTGAAAAAAACTAAGGCTAAGAAAAAAATTTCAGCATGGGTGTACCTAGTTTCATAGTCCAAAACGGTATGACTTATGTAATAAACCGCTTGTTCCTTGTGTCTCTCATCACGAGGAGTGAGCATGACACATGAGGAATGGTAAATAGAAGAAATTTATAAGTAAAAGGGTTGGTCATATTTAGGGGGAATGAGCACCGATGGTTCAAGAAGGTATTGTTTTAAGGTGTTTATGGCTTTGTGTCATTCATCATCCCGTTTGAAGGAGATGTGCTTTTTGAGGAGATAATGAGATGGTTGACATTGGTCAAAAAGTTGTGAAATAAACCGATGGATAGATTGCAACTTACCTTGCAAAATTCAAAGTTGACGGAGATTAGTAGGTGGAGGCATTTCGAGAATAGCCTTTACTTTAGTAGGATAGACTTCTATGCCACACAAAGAAATGATGAAACCAAGGAGTTATCCTAAAAACACCAAAAAGACACACTTCTTTTGTTGAAGGTAAACAAAATACTTGATGAGGCCGTCAAAGATGATCTTAAGGACTATTAGGTATTAGGTCTGATGTTTGGATTTGGTAAGAAGGTCATCCGCGTAATCTTTCAATATGCAATACATGATGTCATGGAAGATATAAGTCATAAGATATAAGTCATGGCTCGCTGATATGTAGCACCAACATTTTTAAGCCAAAAGGCATGCCTCGATAGCAAAAGGTCCCCCAAGAAATGATGAAGGTATTTTTGTGTTGATCTTCTGAAGCGAGTAATATTTTATTATAACCCGAGAAACTGTCTATGAGTGATAGCATCTCATGGTCGGTGGTGAGATCAACCATTTGGTCAATACCTGGTAGAGGAAAATCATCTGTGGGGAAAGCTAGGTTGAGGTCATGGAAATCCATGTAAATGCAGTCCCCCTATCACTTTTTTGACAGGAACAATATTATAAATCCATTGGGGATAGTCAATGGGTAGGATGAAGAAAACCGAGGGAAGGTGTTGAAGTTATTCTTTGACAAGAAGGGCAATGCGTGAATGCATTTTTGATAGCTTTTATTTTATGAGTTCGGCATCGGGAATGGTTACGATATTGTGGACCACAATGTTTGGGTCAATATCAGGCATATAAGCATAGGACCAAGCAAAAGCCTTGCTATGGTCCCGGAGGAAAGAAGTAAAAGCTTCCTATTCAACACCATCTAAAGATTGGCCTATCTTTAAGATGTGTGGGTCTTCCTGAGTGTAAATGTTGATTTCGATAGTCGACTCATTCAACATGGTTTGTGTCTCTAAAGGTAATGACTGGTGAATATAAGAATCTTTCGCACCAAAGTAGGTGAGAATGGAATCATCATCTTGAAATTGAAAGACATTAATAGAAGGTGTATCATCATCGATCATGTCAGGATACATGAAGGAAAGAGAAGAAGGAGCCTCACCATCGCATTGATAACTCAAATGTCCCAGGGAAATCATGTTCACAATTTTTTTTAGGAGGAATAGATTCAAGATCTATGGACCCCATGGGTGAAGGTGGTGATGTTGGTGAATGGGGTGGAGAAGGTTTGTCTTCCTCAATGAGGTCAATGCGGGCCTTCTTGGAGGATGGTGTGGAAAATAAAATGCCACTATGATCATTATGTTTACAGGTGGTACATGGAGTGGTGGTATGAAAACCTTGTTCGTAAAAACCGAAGCCAAAGCCTTTACATGCGCAGTGGTGAAGTTAAGTGTGGGCAAAGAGGAAGTTAGTGAGGGATTGGAGGTTAGATGAAAATGATCATGTTTAGGATGGATGTTTAGGTGAATTGGTGGCAATATCAAGTCCCCCATATGTTAAGTTAGTGTAAAGGTGGGGAGGACCATAACGGAAAACCTATCCTATGCGATAGTCATAACAAGGGTGTTGGCATGGGTTTCGATACTCTTACGGAGTGAGGAATGTGTTAATATTGTATAAGTGGTAATCCCACAAAGTGAGGAGTTGAAAAAAACCTTCTAAGGGATCAGTAGTCAATATGTATGTAGCGGGAATAGATGAATCGCTAGATGATTAGGCAGGAGGGGTATCGACTGGTTGTGAAGTAGATGGGTCACTTGTAGAGGTTGCAACAACAGTAGGAATAGAACAGTTAGGTGTGGGAGAGGTAGCGGCAACATTGGTGGATGGAGTCATGGGTGAAGGAGAAGTGGGTGTAGTGGAAGATGCCTTTACTGGTATAAGGACATCATTAGGTCGGTAAAACATGTTACAAGTTTTGAATGGTGACGAGTCGACTAGGATGGTATAGTTATGCCCTTCATGTTCAAATTTTACACAACAATGTAAATTTGAAGGGACACAACCCATGACTCAAATCCAAGGTCTTCTGAGCAATAGGTTATACTAGAACACTCCCTCTAAGACGTAGAATAATACTAGGATAGTGTGAGGGCCCACACAAATATGGAGAATTACGGTGCCAATGGTGGAGGTGATGCTGTTGTTGAAGGAGTGCAGAATAACTGCGTTATTATGCATATAATTTGAAGGGATGTGGATTGGATTGTACGCAGGGGAGGAGATGATGTTAATGCTAGCACCACCATCGATAATGACACATCATACATGTATGTTATTGATATAGACATAAATGAAAAGGGTGGGATCAGTGTCATCTAACTAGAGAGGTAAAATCTCCTCATCAGAGAAACTGAGGGTGGCCACTTGATGAGTGGGCATGGGGGTAGAATAAGTAGATTATTTGGTAAGTGAGGCCACATGGTGATGGGTGATAATGGAGGCCACTAGTGTGGGGTCATTGGGTAAAACTTCGATGGAATGAAAAACCTCCATAAGGGCTTGTCTATGAGATTCATAATTTTGGATGAGATCATATAAAGACATCTTTAGAGAGGATTAATGTAATATATTTATCATTATATGATGGGTGACCCTGTCAGAGATAGGTTATGTGGGTCCTTAAATGGTGATTTTGGGTACGAGTGAAGATTGTATATTGGGCATGGGTTGGTTGATGTTCTAGTTGATTTTTCTTTTCCTTTGTCCTTTTGGGCACAGGTGGTAACTTGGACCATGTTAATATGAGGGGAGGTGGTATATGGAGAAGGAGTGGGATGAGAAATGTAACAACATGAGGGGAAAAAACCTAATCGGGGGGGGAAGATCCTAGCGAAATGAGTAGGGAAAACTGGCATTTTTGTGGTGGTTTGGCCAACTCCCTTATACGGACCATGTTGATCTCAAATTTTGGAGGTGGATAAAAGGGTTGTCAAGGTGGAGATGCAGGTCATTGAGGAAGGAAGGGACAATGATGTGTGGTGATAGGTGAAGGTAGAACATGGTCTTCATCAAGAAGTTCATCGTCGTCAAAATTTTGTTCAGGAGGACAAAGTTGGAGAATAATGGTTTTTAGGGCCTTACAATTTTCTACATCATGTCTTGGCACACGATGATAGGCAAAAATATTGGTTTCATCAAACCCTTTTTGTTTGGGTTTGAGAGGTTTGTAAGGTTGAAGCGGCGGTAATTTTATGACGGAATTATCTAAGAGGTTGGTTAGAATGTTGATGTAGGACCCTACCAACAGATCACAATGGGAAGTGAGTGTGGGTTTGGGTAAAGGTGTGCATGATCGAGAGGGAACATTATAGGAGGAGGAATGGGTTGGACCACTGGTTTCACAAGTGGTACTGTCTTAGGTTTTGATGGCATCTACTTGGGGAAAGGTGTGGTAGAAGAGCTAGAAATGGAAGGTTTTTTTGGTTTAACTACCTTATTGGAGGTTAGTTGGTTCTTGTATTAAGGTTGCACCTTCATGAGTAAAGGTGACTAGGGAATATGTGATGGAGAAGGGAAAGAAGATTGTGGAAGAGGACGGGTTACCCATGGGGAAAATAGAGAGGCCATGGAAGTGGTTGGTAGAGGCTGGGTGGATGGTATAGTTTGAAGTTGTATAGGAAAATTTGGAGTTATAGTAACTGGTAGAGGTATAGGTGGTAAGAAATGTATAGGTGAGGGTGAGGGTGTTTGTAGTATTGGTAAATGAGGTGTAACAAAAGATCGTGATGAATCAATAGGTTTCTTAGCTTTTCACTAGCCTTGGGTAGGAGATTGTTTAGCCAGGGTTGATAGGTGAGGCCCTAGGATGGATAGAAGGGGTGAAGGTGACAAAGGTGTGGTAGGTGAGACTGGTTTAAGTGGCCTAAAAGGTTGGGTCTTCCTTTTAGGTGTAAGAATAACTTTGGTGCAGGTTTGGAAAGACGTGGCTAAGTCCAATTTGAAAGGTGGATGGGTAAGGCTTGACATCGACATGACACCCAAGGTAGTGATGGGTCTAGATACAGACAAAGATATAGGCATGGGTAGGTTCTTAGGTATTAGAATGGTTTTGGTCGTGGGTAAAGGTTCAGATGTAAGTAGATGGGATGAGAAAGAATCCATTTCTATAGGCATGGTCAGGGTCGATCTGGTTGCTAGAAATACCTTTGGGTAGATCGTGGAATTATCTTCAAGCAACATTTGCATTTGAGTCGAAAAGGGGAGCCAAAGACGTCCCCAGAGCATGGAATTATCAATGTAATCCAATCAAACGGCCACCCATGAAAATGGGATGTCTGTAAGAGAAGGTGTAGTTGGTTTAGTGGCAATCCCTGTAAAATATGTCTACGAGATAGGGAATTGGCTAGCCTTAGGCTCTGTGGGTGAAAGAGCTGAGATCATGTCAATGGGTTCTTGGGATACTAAGGTATAATTTCCCCCAATAGGTAGTGACATTCTTGAAGAATCTCTCATGGGTAGGAGAGATGGTAAGTGGGACAAGGTACAATTCTCCCTTGGTGGAGGAGAAGGTGATGATGATTCAATTATGGATGGGAGAGTTAATACTATGGTTGTGAGGTAGACAGTGGAATGGCATCAGCAGAAAACATGGGTTCCTTTGTGAGAGCTGAGGGAGATGAAGGGGAATCCTCTATGGGTGAAGGAGTAGAAGAGGTATGCTCCTCTGTGGGTAAAGGAGCTTGTGCCAGAATTTTTCAATAGAAAAAATAGGTGGAATTTGAGGAACGACCTGTACGATATCAAAAACCATGTGGAATTCACAGATATTGTTGTCACTAGATGAAGGCTCACTATTTTTATTAGACAATGGTTTATGGTTAGGGAATAACTTCTTAAAGATGTATAAATTTTGATTTGCTAGTGCATTTGGGTTGTCCATGACAAGGTCTCCATTATTTATCATCTCTTGGACAATGTTCTTAAAAGTTATGCACTTACTGTCACTATGGTTTTTGACATGATGAGAATTACAGTAGTCTTGTTATGTATACCATGCAGGCGTAGGATAAGTGGGATCGAAACTAGTATGAGATTTTGTGGGAGGAAGTGTAATGGCTCCATCTTTAAGAAGATTTTCCAAGACTGAAGAATAGGGATCTCTAATTGAAGTGTACTTCCGTTGCTTTGGATAGAACTGAAAGTTCTGGACAGGGGAAAGATTGGAGGAAGGTTTGGCTTAATTAAAAGGATGAGATGGACCCGATTTAAGGATTACCACATTAGCAGATCCTTTGGCTTTTGAATAATTATTTTGTGGTTTTGAAGATGAATAATAATCGTTTGGTTTGAACGGGGCATTCTTGTTTTGTAATTCAATTTTATTTTCTTCAATGGTGTGAATTTCTAGCTTTTGTGCCATGGTGAAGGCCTCGTCAAAGGTTCAGAAGGTTTGTTCCTACAGATTTGGTGAGATGTGTCTTGCACAAGCTCTAGAGAACAACTCAATTAGTTCAGTTTGAGGTAACTAGAACTTTAATTGGTTGATAAGACATCACCAGCGAGCAACAAAATATGTGATAGATTCTTTGTCATATTGTCATTTCAAATATAAGTCGGTCATGGTGACGTTTTTGACTACATTGATCGAGAAGTGGTCTAGGAATGCTTGAGCCACTTAGTTGAAGGAGTAGATGGAATGTCTAGGTAAACTACTGTACCAATCTAAGGTGGGCCCTGTTAGAGACATGAGAAATGTTCGTAAGAACAAAGCATCATCATGGGAATTTAGGTAGCACCATGTTTTAATGATCACAAGAGTTGTTGCGGGTCCTCTTTACTGTTGAAATGGTTAAACTTGGGAATTTCCTAATTCAGAGGGTATGGGAGAATAGGAATGGATGAATGAATAGGCTCATTATAGATTTCATCATAGGTCAAGGCATTACGAGATTCAGAAATTGACGCTTCTAATGTCTACATCTTTTCCATCATCATATTAATGAGGTCATTAGTGGGGTGTGAGGAATGGGTGCCTCTTGTAGTAAAGGGAGGTTGATGATGGGTGTATTATATGGATGGAATCCCAGTACATGGAGGTTCTGAATATGAAAATTGCAAAGGGGGAATAGACATAGGTGGAATGTACCCTGAATAAGCGATAGACGAGATTGGGGGTTTCTAGTGATGCGTGTAAATAGGTGGGGTGGTTGCAATGACTCTCGTGGTAATGGGTGGTAGAGACTGAGGGATGGAAAGAACCAGGTTTTGGAACGAGGTGTGGGTTGCCGACACTAGAGTTAGTTGTGATGTAATTGGTATATACACAGAAAAGGGGGTAGATGGGGCCATGTTCAAGGTGGTTAGTGAAGGAATGGTTAACACCGCAGGTGTAATAGACGTCGTTGGGGAAATAGTTATGGTAGAGGTGGGACCTAACTGCGAGACCACATGGGGTAATGTGGATGATGGAAGCACTGAGTTAGTGGTGGCTGATGTGGAAGTGGGGGTGATGGCGGGAGGAATAGATATAGGTATTTCATATACTAACTATCTTAAGGAGCCTCAGGTAGATGAGTGGGAAAGATAGTATTGTAAGGCCACGGGATTCTGATCAAGAAGTATTACGAAATCATTGTCACTGGTAGAAATGATGATAGGTTGAGTTGGATCCATACATGACAAGATGGACGGTAGAGACAGACTAGGTGGGAGTGGTAGACAATTGGCGTGAAATGCAAGGGTGTTAGTTTGGCTGTGAGTCATCACCATGTGAATTAGTGTTGACCTGGTAAAATTGTTATGTAAATGACACAAAAAACAATAGAAACAAAGAAAGATGAATTCCTGGGGTAAAAATGTTCATTTTTTTGATTAGAAATCAAACACAACAACTGACAATAGTCAGACCGATCGATGACGGTTAAAGGGGAACCAATGACGTTTATGATAACTGATACTTATCACTATGGGAAATAAAATTTTTAGCAAATGAAATAGAATTGATGAATGTGAAATGGGGAAACATTATTTGATAGAGATATTAGAATATTGGGGATATGATGGTGTTCTGAGGACCAGAAATAGAAAAGAATAGGTGATGAAGGTTGTTTCAAGTAAAAATAACCAAAAGAGCCAGAAGTCGACACTGGTTAGGTAAACTGATGACGGTCATATTGAAACTAATGATGGTCACTGGACTGACACTAGTTACTGTGAAATTAGAAGAAATGAAAAAAAATGATTTTTTGTGCGTTAAACTAGATGAAGAATCAGCCCAGAAATCTAAGAATGATAAGATGAGGCCCTGACACACTCAAAAATAGTCAGAATACTCAAACTATGATGGTGGAGTGTGAAAGGAATAAGGAAAATGAAAAATCATAATCTCACACCTCAAAACACAAGTCAAGAACAAAGCTAATAAAAACACACAATCCTACAAGTGAATTTTTATGTTGTTTTAGCTTGTACTTTTTAAGACTAACTTTGTGAATTTATAAAAGATTTTTTCATTGGGAAGGCATCCTACAAAAAAGGAAATTCTAAAAGGGTGGTTTTATGTTATGTTATAACGGGGGTGGTCATTTCTCTCAGGTGATGACTGGACAGAGATAAACAACTGGGTGCCCACTGTCAATCCTTTGATCGTGTGATCATTGAAAGTCTCTTCCAGGTGGCATGTTGTTTAAGAAGATGCTTAAATTAAAATTTTTGTAGTTTGGAAAAGAGAGAGAAGAGAGAAATGTGCTTTCTGTGATTCAATTGTGTCAACCATCAACTGGGCATGACTTACAGTGTATAGGTTGCCCCCAGTTTTAAATGTGAGCTAATAATGCAACATACAAATATGAAATGTAACAAATTTAATAACCCAAAATGAAAGTTACATTCAATGAAGAAAATTATGAATTGAAGAGAAGATGATTTTCACTAATGTAGAAAGAAAGAAAAATGATTCTTTTTAAATGCACCAAAAGAAATGTTTCATTTAGAGCAATTAGAAAGGAGCAAATTACCAGAGAAGAAGATTTAGTGAATAACAATTTAGAAAGTAAACATACAAGATGCAATCTATATGAATAGCAAGAAACACACCAATGAGGATCCCACCAGGCGTGCCAAAATGTTTCGTGATAAGTTGCGTACGTATGAAAAAAATAGACCGAGGAGGAATACATTTGAATGAAGGTGGAAGATAGAGTGAGCGCGTTTTGATTTCCCGATCCATTGTTGATTGTGAGAACTTACTTTTTGTTAGGAGGAACTACCTTTGAATGCAAAACAAGACCACAAGAGGAATATTAAACAATATATGTCAGTGGACTGCCTAGCGTATGCTAGATCTGGGAAGTGTAATACTTCCTAGATGGATTTCAATCCATTGTTTAACAAAAGTTAATGCAATAAATAACGAAAACTAGTAATATCCTAATGTAGTTGACATGATTTAGGTTTCTCATTCAAGTATAATAATAAAATATAATCTAACAGGATAGGTTATGATCACATCTAGAAGTTAGACATGTGGATAAGGTGGTTGGGACAGGTCAGGGTCAAGTTTTGAGTGGTGTGGATTACTTGGGTGAATGTTACAAGGTTGCTGTTACAGGAAGATTTACCAGATATAGAGACCAAGGTCAGTCTAGTATGACCAGTGTCAGTTGGAAGAAAAGTGACGATAGTTTAGGTTAACCACCATTGGTAGGGTCGAGATGATAGAGACTCAATAAAGTTTGGTTTTGATGATTCTCTGTGATCGTACAAAGAATAGACAGAGAATACTTAGGTTGATGACAATGATGAGAATACTCATAGATGTTTGGAGTTGGGTATGGAGAGCTATTAGGTTGTACATGATTAGGTGGAGGGATTGACATGAAGGTGAGAGGTGATGAGATGTAAAGGATACTAGGACTCCCAAACAAAGATAAAGAAATTGATCTAAACAATTATGGAAAGATACAGCTCCAAATGTACTTACTTGTACTTGCAGACTTGGTAGTTGGATGGAGGGGATGGTTGATCCATGGAATTGGTGGTTAGTGTCACAGTCGTGCTTCCTGGAATGTTACCGTGAATGTTGGACCTTTAGATTAGTGTTTGGTGTTGGTTCAGGATGTCTGGGTTTACAAGAGTGCTCTAGTGCGTGCTTGCATGTAGATTTGTCTTCTGCAAAATCGAATAATTCTTCCAACCTCTCTAACAAGGTTACAAAAGTGAATATATGGTAACCGAAAATGGTTTAGGGTGACTGGCGTTGGTTTGCGGTTGACTGGCATCAGTTAAGGTGGGATATCCTAGATTGTTAAAAATAGCAGATCTTGGCTATCTTTTTGGCCAGTTCTGTCTGTTGTTACGGATCAAAAATGGCATTTTCTGTGTAAGTGTGCATGCAGTTAGAGAAAGAATAGGCATTTAGTGTTAGGGTTAGACTAAGTCTCTCTTCGTTCTGGTAAGCAGAGATTAAGTCCTAGTTAAAAGGAAACA
>CM034147.1:851262419-851730258 GCA_019776745.2 Taxus chinensis
TCCCCATGATATTGGTCCAGATCCCATAAAGAATACAAATCTAGAAGTGGATTTTTTATCATCAATGTTATTTGCATGATCTGAATCTAAATATCTAGTCAAGAAGTAGTTGTTCATTCTTCTTGTATTCTAGACCAAGATCCACTAATCCATTTGAGATATCTCAAAATGCTGCCTTACTACTTTCCAATGACAAACTTTGGGTTCATGTATGAACCTGGATAGATATCTCACTTGCAAAGTTGATATCTGGTCTAGTGTAGGTCAGGTAAATGAGACTCCTGATTAGGTGCCGATAGAGAGTGGCACTTACCTCAAGAGATGGATATGAACGAGATAACTGAAATCTATTCTCTATGGGTGTAGCAATTGGTGTGTATTCCATCATCCTAAATTTCTCAAGCATGTATTCTTGGTATATTTCATCTAAAAAACAAAAATGTGATTCTCATTCTGCCATACTTCCAATCCAAGACAAAAGTGCATCAGCCCGAGATCAGTCATGTTGAACGATCGATTAAGATCTTTCCTTGTTCGCATCGATCATCCTCACTAAACTACCAGTTATGACTAGATCATTGATATATAACAATGACAATCACAATCTTCCCCACTTTCTTTTTGAGGTAAAGATTGGGATTGTATGAATTTTTATCAAATCCATGTTGTACGAGATGCTCATCAATCTTGATGTACCATGCCTGGGGTGCCTATTTGAGGCCATACGGAGATTTCCTAGAGTCTGTATACCTTTACTTCTTGACCAGGTACTACATATCCCCTAGGTTGAGTCATGTAGAATTATTCTTATAAATATCCCTTTAGGAAGGCAATTTTTATGTCCATCTGGTGGACTTTCCATCCAAAATTGAGCAACTAGAGCAAAGATCATTCTGATTGTTTTGATCTTAGCTATGGGAGAAAATGTCTCCTCATAGTTAACGCCTTCTTTTTTTGTGATACCCATTTGCTACAAGTCTTGCTTTATACTTGATCCACTGTCCCATCTAATTTATACTTTGTTTTAAATATCCATCTGCATCTAAAGGGTTTCTTCCCTAGTGGAAGATCGACAAGTTGCCAAGTGTTATTTTTTCATCACTGATTGATGTGTCAGAGTCCATGGCATCTTTCCAAGATTTTTACTATAGGAATTTCTAGACTAATTGAGGGCTCATCTGATTCAATAACTCTACTCATCAAGGAAAAGTTCACTTCTACTCTTGCTTTACTGTGAGTCCATGGTCCATGGGTGGATGTATCCATTGGAAGCATCCATTCTTGTATCTCGTAATGTACTTAGTACACCATTTAGGCATACATTGAACTGTTCCCATGGGTCGTGGTTATATCTGATTAACACCATCATCCCCATGCATCAATTTCACCTTTAGAGGGAACATCAACTTCAATTTTTATAACTAGGTGAAAAATCTACTTCTTGTGAGTCCGGAGGAGGATTCTTTACTTCCTTCTTCTAAAAAAACTCAACATCTGTACTAGTGTAGACTTTTTTGGCCTTAGGATCCATCAATCTATACCCAAGAGTCTCTTCACTGTACCCAATGAAGATGCAGTTTTTATTGACTTTCATGTCAAATTTATTTCTGTATTCTGTTTGGGTATGTGCATGCTTGCTTTGCACCTAAATACTCTAAGGTGTACAATAGATGGTTTCTATTTTGACCATGCTTCTTGTGGTGTTACTCAGTCAAGAGCAACAATGGGAACTCTGTTCAAAAAATACATTGTTGTCTTTGCTGCTTCTAGCCCAGAATGTCTTTATAAGTCTAGAATCATCGATCATGCATCACACCATTTCCATGATAATACGATTTCTTCTCTCAACAACACCATTTTTCTGCGGTGTGTGTGGAGGAGGCATTTGTCGACGAATCCTATGAGTTTGTAGGTAGTATTTGAACTCATCACTAGTGAATTCCCCCCCTCAATTTGAGTGGAGAGTTCTGGTGTGATTACCAGTTTTGCATTCTTAACTACTACTTTGAACTTTTTGAAGGTTTCAAATGCTTCACTTTTCTTGTGAAGACAAAAAATCCACATTTTTATCAAACAGTTGTCAACGCAAAGCATGAAGTACTAGAATCTAGAATGACTTGGCTGCATTAGACCGTACAAGGATTGGTATGAACTAGGTCAAGTTTACCATGAGCTTGAAATGTACTCCTTTGGAATGAAGCTTTGTGTTGTTTGCCTACTAGGTAGTGAGGAACACTTATCTGTATCCTTTTGAAGAGAAGGTAGCCCATGTACCATATTATGCTGGCGGATTGTTTCAAGATATTTGAAACTTACATGACCAAATCTCCTAATGCCACAATTGTGTTGAGGTGGAGTTCTTATCCATAAGTGCTTGATCGTCTCTGTGAACAAAATCAAGTTAGAACATGCGTCCCACATTGGAGGTTTTTGAAATTATTTTTTAGCCTCTTTATTTGTCTCAAATCAAACACATGTTTTCTTGCCAGATTGACTATCAAATTCAATTTTTAGGTTGTGATCTAGGAGTTGACTGACTGAAAGAAAATTCTTAGTCAACCCAAGGACATATAGGACATCCTAATAGTCTACATTTGCTTGAACCAAGTGGTAGAGAAATGTTCCCAATCCCCTGAACTATATATGAAGAATCATCTCCCAAAGAAACATGATTTTTTGATGGCGCATCCCTCATTGAAATAAACTATTCTCTGTGGCCGTTCATGTGTCAAGTGGCCTCCTAAATCAACATACCAAACATCACTAGAAGATGTGGATGGTTCACTTGATTGAGAAGTGAATAAGAAGTCTTCATTGTCTGACTGTTCTTGTTGCTCAACAATATTACCTTGCTAGTGGGGTCTTCTTTTCCAGTTCCTCTTTTTATGCCCTTGATTGTAGTTAGAATGTCCCTTATGAGATTTATTATAGAGGTCCAGAGTTTCTTGATGAACCTTTCTTGTAAGTATTATAATAAAAATCTTGTAGGTTATGTCCTCTTTTGTAGATTGGACATTACTTCTTCTGTTGTCTATCCCCTTGATACTGATTTTGATTTTGAGATTTTTAATAGGAATTAGGTTTTCCTTTACCTTTTCCTTTCCATTTTGGATGTGAAGACAATGCTTGCTTCTCTTCATCATCCTTATTGTGCATTACTTCCTCTTGTTGCAGTAGGTTTACTAGCTTGTCAAAACTCAACTGTCATATCTGACACAGTTTAGTGTTGTGACAAAATTGTGGTAAGAAGAAGGGAGTGCTCTCAGAAAAATGGAGAACGGGAGCATCATCTGTGACCAGTTCTCCCAGGGCTAGAAGTGATTCCCTGAATCTATGCAACTCTTATTAGGAAAGATTCTATTTTTTCATTCTACTTGAACTTTAATTTGTGTAACTGACTCTGTAAATTCAGTATAACATTCTTGTTCTTTGCCTCGTATACTGTGCTTAATTTTATTTCACGCTTCTTTGGCTATTTTGGCATCTCAAATGCGGGGTTGCACATCATTGGAAACTCCAAACAAGATGATGAGTTTGGACTTCTGATATACTTTATCAAACTACCGCTGTTGTGTTGTATTCTGTAGTTGATCTGGTCAAAGTACAATTCACAGCAGGCTAGATTTCTTCAAAATCAAGATGTGTCTTAATTTTTGTCCTCTATGCAGCATAGTTGTTTCCTCTGAGTAGTTGTGAATCTGGAAGAAAAAATTTGAAGTGCATTGGTGCCCATTTTATAGAGATCATTGACAGGGTTTGGCTCTTATCACTCCAGGTATAAGGTCTCCCAATCTATATACTATCAGTTCTGATATACTAAACCTTTCTATATACACGCCCTTCTGATATACCTAGCGGTACATGGAAGAAGCTCGACTCTTCCTATATACCTGGTGGTACGTGAAAGAGGCGTTAACGTATGTGAAATAATTCAATACGTGGTACCAAGACAATACTGATGGGGTCTGTGTGATTATTGACACCTGTCTCAAAGAAATATCCTCATACACGCGTGTAACTTCACTATATACTTGGATAATTTCTCAGTCTAGATTTATGTCGTGTAATCGTTCACAGACATGGATGGGATGGCTCATAGTGTGTGAAATATGACCTTATTACTCCCCATTAGATTTAAAGGGTCGATGTCCAGACAACATTGTTGCAGCTATATTAGGCATTAAGTGTAGTAGTAGTCATGAAGGCTTTACCCGTAAGTGCTTCCCATAGGCACCATATATACCGAACGTTACGAATAAGATCTAGGATCTCGCGTGTGTTATAGAACCAATTTTTTAGTCTGTTTTTTAATTACAACTTTATACCAGTTTCTAGAGTAGTTACAATAGTTTGCGTTTGACTATGGTAACCTGTAAATTAGTAAAATATAAAGTAGTATACAAATTACATTCAAAAATTTGGACAAAATTGAATGAGCAAGTAAAAAAAAAAATGTTTTTTGGGCCCTGGTGGCCTTCGGAGCCCAAAATGACCCAAAATGTTGGAAACCGTAAAAAAATGCCCGAAACCGTAAAAAAAGGCCCAAGATGAAGTTTTTGGATGGTCCTTCCTATTTTCGAAAAATACCCGAAATGAAAAAATAGACCTAGTGGAGAAAAAAAAATTTACCCTAAATTTAGGGTTTTTCTCACTAAATTTTTAGAAGTTTGTTTAGTTATGACTAAACTATTTAGTGAGGTTTTTTTGGCTAAATAGCCTTCTCAGAATTAGTGGTTTCTCTATTTTGGCCGCTAAAGTCAAATTATTTTTATAAAAAACTTGTGTTTTTAGTGGGATTTGACCCATGCACCTCCCATTCCCAAAGCTAATACGCTATCCACCAAGGTGCCTATGCATTTTTGTTATAAAACGAACAAATTGTATTTAAATAAAGCTAAATTTCACTCACCTTTGGAAAAAATGACTTGGTTGAAGTGGAGGCACCATGTGGACCTTGCGTGGCAACTCCTAGGGTTTCCTCAAAATGAGGATCTGAAGCGTGATATATTCTTTAGCTCCTTGTTATTTGTTTGATTTTCCTTTGGCCGCCATTTCTTTTCCTTTGGCCAACGTTTATTGGTTTTGTAGTGTTGTTTGCAGGTGTGCAGGAGGTTGAATCTAGTTGAAAAACACATTGTTGGATTTGTGCAGGTCTGTGTGGAGGACACATGGGTATATGCAGAGGATGCCTTAGATACTGATTGTACCCTATATTGTTAGTTGTTTGTTTGCAAGTGTTGTTCGAAGGACGACTTGACCACTATGTGATTGTTTGATGCCACGTTTTGGATTTGTGCAAGTTGACATGGAGATGCAAGGTCGTTGATACTAAAAAATAGCACGCCCTTTATGAGACAAGGCCAATGTAAACAATGCCTTTGCTTGATGTAAACAAAGTTTGATCACTATTTTTTAATTGACATAGGTACACAATTCGCCAATAGAAGATAACTCGGCCTATCAATGTAAGCTTGATCTACAAATTTTCCTCCAAATGCAGAGCTAGGATAATTTTAGCATAGAGTCCTTTAGGCTTGGTAGTACCACAGGTGTTAGTTACAACTAACACTGTCACCAAATTTAGTGATAAAACCCCTAATGGGGAAAAATTGATTTTGTTTTAAATATTTGAAATAAAATTCTCGTATATGTATAAGTTCTAGAAATAAATTTGCCTGGTGCAAATAGCACCAAGGATTTTTTTTTTTAATTTCTATTTACCTGGAGAATGCATAGGAGGTTGTGAGACTGCAGGGAGGTCTGGGAAGCTGCAAGAGGCCGCACTGGCTCTCCAGTGTTGTAGATTTTTTCTTCCACGAATTCTCCTTTCTATTCAAACTTTCTCCAACCTTGCCAGGAGCTTCAACCAGCTCTGGTACCAAATGTAAGTTCACAAACAGGGACGGAAGTCTGTGTATTTTATTAATGTGAAATTGATTAACCATTACAATGGAGTGCTGCAATATTTATACATATTAGTTAGCAATGTGCAGACAAACAAATTTGTTGCACAGGTAAAACCATACTAACAACTGCTTCCAATAATATATCTGGGAAGCATATAAATTGTTATAATAATTGTAACGATTATCCCTGTGAAACAAAAAGACAAATATGGTTTAAAAACATATAACAATATACAATTATAATATGGTTTATAATATAACCATATAATATTATTATTTAATTAATAAAATTAATTAAATATTTAATCATATAATGCATAATTAATTTATCCTAGCATATATGTGATACTGGAATCCAATATGTATGATTTTGGAATCCAATATGTGTGATATTGGAGTGCAAATTCTAATATTTAACATTTTGGAATTCAAAAATAGTAATATTAGATTTTAATATTGGCTATACTTTTTAGCTGCTCAGACTGGAATAAGTCAAGATTTAGTGAAATAAGCATTTTATCAAGAAAGTTGAAAAATGGAAGCAGATCCAATAATAGCTAGAGGAACAAGTACATGTATTGACCAATTTCATTAAGTCTTTCCTCTCATTGGACAAGGATCCATTCGATCCAACTCCTCTATCAACACTCCACTAACTGATGTCACTACCAATATTGATTTGAATGTAATTTATGAAATTCACAAATACATTACACTTGCCAAAGCATCAGAGGCTTGAGTGGAAGGAATTCTTCTTTCTAGATTGGAGTTCATTGATTAGGCCTGTAAAACATATGACAATGTTATTTCAGCTCAAGGGAAAATCAATTCAAGCATTAACACCACTGATAAAAAAAATCAAAATATGGGTTGATGTTATCCAAGATCTTCATATCATGGCTCACATCGATGAGAAAATCCTTCTCTCTAAGAATATTTTAAATGAATCCAAAAAAAATATGTCGAAGAACTAGGATTTCAATGTTGAATAGAGAATCAAATTCCTTGAGGAGGCCTTGACTAGGATGTGAAATAAAGTTCACTAAGGAGAGTCTCTAAAAGCTTAGTTTTTTTACAGACTTGCAAGCCATTCATTTCTAATTGTTCAAGGACAATTCATCATAGAGAAATTTTGTTGATCAGATCAAAGGAAATTTTAATACATTTATTAAGGAAAACTTGTTAAAGGCATAATTTTTTAACATAGGAAAGATGGATGAGTTTTCTGAACTCAATAATGTCGTCATATAAGTATACAAAGGACTTGCTCAATATGGAGGAATAGAAAAAGAAATGGAATATTATCTCAGTAGTTGGTTGAATAATCTTTCCAACACCATCATACACAAAGACATGGAGATATCAATTGTAGTGATAAAGTTTCGAATGCACATTCTAAAACTCAAAGTGTCAGCATCAATTTTTTCTTCTTCCTATGATTCTTAATATCAATCAGTATTCTATTTTGTAATTGACTTTATTATATTAAAAACATAAATTGTAATAAAAATTCATTTAGTGTAACCAATTAATAAAGTGTTTTAACACTTAACTAAGACAACTAATTAGTTTGGGTAGTTACTCCTTCCCCTTTGCCTATATAAGGTTGCATTTTATTTGTATAAGGGGTTGGATATTAGTGCATTTTGTATATGATGGATAAAAAATTTGTAATACAAAAGAAGAACCTTCTTTCTTTCCATTCTTGTTATTCCAATCTCCTTTTTTTGATGAAGTTGGTGAATGGTTTTCTTTAAATGAAATATGAAGCTTTTTATTCTCTTTCATGGATTAATATTTGTTGAAATTTGTTTCAATATACATCTTATTTGCTATGAAAATTTCATTTATGCAAGTGTTGGCTAGAAAAAATTTTATGTGGAAAAATCTATAGGTTTCTTTCCAACACTCTGGGCTTCTAGATCCCTCTTCTTGAATAATGCAACTTTGTGTTATTATGTGTGGATGAAATAAAAGTTGTGGAATTGAGGAACACTCCATTGATCCTACAACAAGGCTTGTAATTTCTTGCAAGAGATGAAACTTTCTTGATAGGGGAAAATGGGAGTGGGAAGTAAGAAAATAAGGATTAATGTTGTAGGTAGACAATAATATTCCTACAATCATTAACCAAAAGTTACCATCACACATTTTTTAAGAAAGGAAAAAATAATTCTTCAACACTAACGATGAGAGGAAACCATGCATACAAAGATGCACACATTCATACATCTGAAAAAATAGAAACTTATTCCTGAATTAGTATTTTAGAAAAGTTCTGCATAGTATGGGAAAAGAGGAAACATATGTAAGCGGTGAAGAAGTGGAAGAAATTGTAACTTTTTTTCATGTGTATTGATGAATACAAAGCTTCAATCAAGCTATCCCAATTCACAATTCTACTAGAGTATAAGTTCTGCAAAAGTTTAGAATCTGAATCCCTTAGAATGGAGAAGCCATCCCAATTTATAAACTTTGAGTTTGACCCTTCACCTCCCTCATATGATTCTTCATGTTTCATATTCCACTTGTGACTTTTTATTCTCCATAAATTAACTATTTCTTTTACAATTGAAGAAAACACTTTTACAATATTTAAATAAGTCACTTAAGTGAATAAGAAAAAGACAATGATATGACCCAATGAAGAATTAGAATAGAGATAGAAAGAAGAGAGGGAAAGAGAGGAGGGAAGGAATGAAGGAAAATCACTCCTCGTGATGAACTGCTTAAATGCCTTGATGCATTAATGAACTTTTAGCGAAGATTTATAACACTAGTGATCCTCCACACTAATGAAGATTACTCCCTTGAATAAGTTTGAGTAATCTACCCCATCTAGTGATGACCACAAAACCTATGATGTATAGATCCCTTGGACTATACGATAAGTGTTAAAAAACATTGTTTGAGACTTACCCAAAGTGAATTCAAGATGACCCACAAAACATGCTCGGGATGATTCTCTGTGATACTGTTATGTTCCACTTTCCTCTGGAATGATATATATGCTTGCATAAGTGATGAGTACATCATTGAGACCATGATGGATGTCTTGTTCTGTAATATGAGATGATTGTTCCAATCCAAAAAAAACCACCATCTCTTCATGATTGATCACACCTGAAAGATTAAACCAACATGTGCACTTGAAATTCATGTTTCCTTGACACTTAATATATTTAGAAAGGGAAACTTACTATCTTTGGTAAGTGTCAAATTTTTCCTCTCTGGACCCCAAATGGTGATATTTCCCTGAATGATTATCCCCCTGTGTCTCATTTTTCCAAAAATTCCCCTTGAATGTGACTTACTATTTTTAGCAAGTTCCTAGAGGGAGACCTACTACATTTAGTAAATGGTGATTTCTGCGTTACTAGATAATCTTGATGAGGTTAGCTTCTTTATTTTCTCCTTTACACGTTTCCTTCACCTTGAATGCTTCTCAAAATGACTGGCTATTTTTAGTAGGTACCCATATAGGGAACTTACTATTTTTATTAAGTGCTCATTTTCACTGTTTTTTACTCTGAACAATCATTGTGACCTCATTATAGTATTTGATGAACATTGTCTTCACTGCCTCTGCTTCTAATGAAGACTAACTAGAAATAACAAACTTGTGTAGGAAAGCTTAATATATTTGGAAAGTGGGTTTTCGTCACACAGTTTTCCACAATACACATATTTTTGGATTTTTGTCGTCATTGCAATCTTATCCCCATAATTTCACTTGATTTACCCACCAAAATGCTTGGAAATAAAAAATGAAATTTTCACATGATCGTGACTTCGGGCATAGAACTACCATGGCAACCATTAATGGAGCATGAAATTTGTAGGTCTAGCTTTCTATCTTTGATCGTGATGAAAACAACTCCATTGCGATATATTTCTCATTTGGAGTCTATGTGCAAGTTTTTTAGCTCAATCCGACTGTCAGATTGATGAGAAATCCAATAAACGTGAGCTAGGGCACGAAATGGGATTGTTTATGAAACAAATGGTTTTAGGAGTTATTTGATCTCCCTATTGTTGCATCTTGATTTTATTAAAAAATCAGGAAGTCTTCAAAAGATGGAATCTCAATTCATGCTCTGGATTGTGAGAAACTAGCATTTCTCTATTTTTGACTACGAGGGTTTTTAGGCAAAATATCTTCATTTTTTTCATTTTTCTTCATTCAAATATGAATTTCGTTGTGTTTTTAGTGTTTTCAGGTTATGAGAATACCAATGATCTTGTTTTTTATAGAGAAAAAGGACCATGGAATTATGTGGAAGATCTGACAACATTTCGGCAGCACAAGAAGAATGTGGGGGATGAACTGGCATGAAAATGACTAAGTGTTGAATTTAACTTTTGTTCATCCAAGAAGTAAGCATATGGCGCTGGGTGCATTTTTTTTCCCTGATGACCCTTTTCTAAAAGGATGAAAGTGACATTAATTTTCACATCACGCTAAATCATTACACGTGGCGATCATCTGATGGGTTGAGCATTTGAGCAAGGGAGCTTGAGGGAAGCACCCAGGGGCAGAATTTTAGGTGTATGGAGAACCAGAAGGTATAGCTAGGGTTGGGAATTTTTTTTGTCCCATATGTCTCTTTTCTAAAGGGTTTAAATTGACATCAATTTTCACATCATGCCAAATCGCAACACTTAGCGATCATCCGTGCAGTGAGAGAAAAGGCTCCAACTAGCTCCTTAGGCCTCAACTAGTTAAGTAGAGGGTCCTATGGGTGATCAGAGGGATAAAAAGGGTTGAGTGAATTTTCATGTCACTTATGTGCCTTTGATAAAGGGATGAAAGGGACATCAAAATCCACCTAGATTCTGGAGCTGACATGTGTCCACTTGAACATTTGGCTTTGTATCAAACTCTTACCTTGAACCAACTTGCAAAAATGATATCTTAAGCTCTCGGATGAGTTTCAAGGTGAAATATTATATTAATTTGACTGAAAATTTCCTTCTAAATCAAATGGTGCACATATTTACTATTTATTCCTACATTTGAGCCTTGAAAAATAATTTTTTTGTTCTGGCTCCATAACAGAGTATGATAAAAATTGCATGTAATCATACTTCACCTAGGTTTTTTGAAGAATCTCATTCTATCATATTTTAGAGCTCAAAATCACTTTTCTGAATATGTCTTGTTTGAATTTTAACTCCTTCTAGATCTCCCAAAATTGATTCATGAAGCTCTTTAGTTTATGTTTCGCCATGTGCACTGCCTAGGCCTGAGAACCCGTTTCCAATGGGCCTACTCCAAAACTTCCAAATCTTCCCTAAATCTTCAAAAATATTTTCCTTGATGTTATTGGCACTTGAATTCACTTCCATTTTCAATTTTATCATTTGTTCCTCTCCATGGGGTGCGTTAGTCTCGGGAATGCCAGTAGTAGCCCTTCCCAAAACTAAACAAAAATTGGCATTCTCCAAAAGCTCCTAAAATCATCTAGGGGGAGTGAATTTTATTTCCTAAATCACCTAGGGGTTGGAAAGAAAAACACATGGGGATAATTTTACTAATAGGGTAGGACTATTGTTGAGGATGGACTAACTTGGGGGTGTCTTGGAGAGGTATGACTTTCAAATTTTTCGACTCTATGAGTAAAGTTGTCATGTCCTCAGGTGGATTTTTCCTATGAAAATTCTTAGGAAAATAGCTGGCTCTAACTTGGGTATTTTTTGTGGACCAATCGCAATGAGAAGATAACATGAGATACCTAGAAACTCAATTTTCTTTGTGGACCAGTTCCTTATCCATTGTGCTTTATGGAGTCATTTGAAAGATAGGCTACACAACTTCCCTTATTGAATACACACACATGCAAACAAACAAATGGAAGGGAAACAAACTAGAAGGGAAAATAACACACAACAGAAAAGGGAAATTATATATAGGGGAGGGATATTTATAGAGGTGGAGAGAATATACACATACCTGACAATGGGTTGGCAAAAGTACATGCAATCATGGAATAAAGGATTGAAGTATGATGCTTAAGACACAAAGACTATTATCGGATCAAATCATGCTCTTGTGATGGTTTCGTATGGATTGAGAAGAAGAATACCAACTATTATTCTTGATCTGAAATCATAAGCAAAATTTGTAACATTCATCCATAGTTTTTCTTTAAACAATGATTCTTCAGATTAAAAATGACATTATTAATTTCTTGTATTTTTAATTAAAATTAGTAGGTTACGAGCATTGTAAAAAATAAGAGAAAATAACTAGGAAAAATAGTCAAGAGTTTAACATCACATGTGATAACAAAGTTTAGCACCAATGGCCTACATCTCTGGGTCCAATTCAAGGGACTGATCTATTAAAATCATATAAAATTATGCTTACAATGAGTATTAAATGATTTTGATCTTCTCACTAGATTCCTCTTGCGAAATTAATCCTAGTCTACTTTGGTGCTTTTGCCAAATTCCTCCTAGCTCACTCAATAAACCTCCTTAATAACAATACAGTCTTTGCCCACTCTTTAATTACAGAGTGACCCTTTTTATAGTGTTTCTTAACACTATGGTCTATGAACGAGGCCCACATTATTTTAATTCTGTCAACCATAGTTTGAATATTTTGACTTTATTAAAGTGGGATTCATATTGATATGGACTATCCCCTCCCCCATTAGTCCATATGTCTATACTTTGTTGCTCTTTCAGTGGAAGAGGCTATTTATTTTTCACACATGCATAATGGTTTAATTAAATGAGGTATTTTAAACCTCGTCAACTGACCAAAGGTCCTATGGCTTGGGCCATGTTTGGCATTTTATCACCCCACATTGTAAAGTTGGTGGGTTTGTTTGACCACTTGTTCACTGAGTTTTAGGCCAAGTGGTGTGTGTTGATCCATTAATGTGGCAAGTTGTCAATTGGTTTAACTGCGGGTTATGTTGGAATGGCCAATACATTGGCCAAGCCCTGTTGTTGACTTGGCTCATATGTCGTGCCTTAGGACGAGCATACAAGAGGGATAAGGTAGGTTTAATTTTGTAAGCCAAGTGTTTAGGATGAGCTACAAAGCTATCCATTTTCTCCAAGCTGTGAGGTCTATCCTCAACAATGAGAACCCAAATAATACAATGATGAACTAGACTCAGTGGGGATTTTATCCACCCAACGAGCTTTCTAAACAACTGACTCAAGCTCGACTACAAACTCACAATGCATATTACATGAGTTCAAACTTGGTGGCAAGCCACATGGTGGATTGAGGGCCTACAACATTAGCGATAATAACAATATTCCTCATAGTAGTAGGTTCCCCCTCCGGTACAAAAGTGGATCCCACGGGCTATAATCTCCATACCCATTCTTTTACTATGACCATCGAAGACCGGAGGTTTTCAAACAACATGAACCCCATTTTTCACCTTTTCCAATCATCACTTTCTTTTTGGTCAATTGACCTTTCCTAAATTGAACATCGACCAAACATTCAATGGCCATAACTTTGGCATATGGGCTCCATTCTACACAAACAAGATATCATCAGAAATATTTGACTTTCCTCTATATAATGCAACTATTGGAAACTAATTTTGAGAAGATTACAGATTGATGTTTCTCACGGAGGGTCCTTTGGATCAGTCCTCCCCATTGAGAAACTTTTAGACCTTGAAAATTTAATTTAATTGGTAATTAGGTGGGGGTTTTTCTCCCTCACCTTTCCAATTTCCATCCTTTTTTCCCTATTCAGATGCATGCCCTTTAAACTCACATGGATATATTCAACAACACATGGTAACTCACCCAGATATTCAGGTGCAAAATAATCAACAAATGGTATGACATTAGCGTCATGATCGATAATCATAGACAGTTCATACAACTTACAATTCTCAACATTCACAATAAATAAATTTTAATGTATGGAGGTAAATCCAACCAGAACGCATTATTACCAATTTTCTCCAGGATTAGAATGGACTATACATAATTGGTTTTAAAGTTTTCCTTTCACTTGCTATCCTTTATTTGTTGAGGTGCAACAAAATTGAATCACCAACCTAGAAATTGTGATTATTTTTATGTTTATAATGCCTTGCTTTATATTTTGCTTGACTTTACTCCAATTGTTCTCAAACATATTGATGGACCTGTTGTATGCACTCCACAATTTTTTAAGCTTTTTTAGAATCACTGAGTCTGCTAATAACAGTTTCTTATTTTGGAGATAAATTTAATGGGTATTTAAGTAGATAACCAAAACAAGTCTCAAAAGGAGACTTCATCATAGAAGATTGTATGGCACAGTTATAAGCATGTTGCACATAATACAAATTTTCATCCCATAATTTTGGATGTTTACCACAATAGCCCTAATCCAATGTACCACTGTTTGGTTTACAACCTCTGTTTTACCATTGGTGTGTGAATGGAAAACAATATTTTTCTTCAGTTTTGTGTCCATCAAACTAACAAAGTTGACTGAAACTCCCCACGAAACCTAGAATCCTGATCCAAATCAATAGAAGTTGGCAAACCAAAATGAACCCATACAAATTGAAAGAATAAATGTGCAGTCCCTTCACGAGATATTTATTTAGTATAAGGAATCAACACACACATCTTGTTGAACCTATCCATAACCACATATAGATAGTCATGTTCCTTTCATGACATGGGAAAACCTCCTACAAAATCCATAGAAAAAATTTCCCATGGATGTGTAGGGATATTAAGATGAGTATAAAGTCCTAACTTCTTATCACTAGGCTTGCTCATGGCACAAAGAAAACATATTTTTATATACTTGGTTACATGCTCATGCATTTTAGGCCAATAGTAATACCTTTGTAAATGTGCAACTATTTTACCATATACCAAAATTCCCAAATATAAGAGAAGTATGAGCTTCCCTAATCACATGCAGTCTTTCATTCTATGCAATGCAAAGTTTAGCAGAATGATATAAAATTCCATCATGCACATGATAATACAATTCTCTTACATGTTTACCACACATTAAATCTTCATATACTTCCTTAAAATCAGCATCATGGATATATTTCTCTTTATAACTATCACGAGCCAAAGAACTAAGAGGCTAATGATTGATATATATAATTGTCTCTTTTCCCATCAAGTAATGGTTGCATTTTTTTACACCCTGCAGCAAAAGCATACAAATATTTTTCATAAGTTGGATAATATATTACCACATTTGTGAAGGTTTTTTAATTATAACACGTAGGTCATTTTTTCTGCATCAAACCTGCCCCTATTGCATAGTCACTAGCATAAGTCTCAATCTTGAATTACTTCTGCAAATATGGAAGTGTCAAGACTGGAGCGGTACTGATTTTCTCTTTTAGGGTATCAAAATCCTTCTAGTATTTTCCTCCTGACTGAAATACATGTTTAACACTTATAAAATCATGTAAAGGAGATGCAATAAATGGTAATTTAGAAATGATTTTTCTCCAATATTGTACTACACCATGAAAAATCCTAACCTCCATCACAAAATTGGGTCTAGGTAATTTTACAATGACATCTAATTTTGTAAGATCTATTTTAATTCACCATTTCCCATAACATAACCCAAATAGATTAAAGATGTTTTCCCAAATTCACATTTTGATATCTTTAAAAATAATTTTTCTCCTCTTAATGCATCTAAGACTTTTTGTATGTGAGTAACATGATCATCCCAAGACTTACTGAAATTAAGAATGTCATCTAAGTGGACAATAATCAAATCATCAATGAATGGTATAAAAACATAATTATAATTCTCATGAATGTTTCCGACGCATTGAAAAATCCAAACAACATTACTAACCATTCAAATAATCCCTATTTAGTTTTAAAAGAATTTTTACACACATCACCTTCATTAATCCTTATTTGGTGATAACCATGTATTAAGTCTAACTTAGTGAAATAACTTGCATTCTTTAACTGATCAAGTACACCATGTTAGTGTAAAATCACAGCACCCATGAATGTCTGCAACTAGATGGGTTGAGACTCTCAGTGTGATTGCAAAACATGGAGCATCTCTCAAAGTGTGGGACTTTGAAATAGAGAGAGCTCTCTGGATGAAGGTCGATTGCTATTCCTCTGTTCAGGTGCACACATAAAATTCACAAAGGATCTATTCTAACTTTCCAAGGATAAATGGTTAAGAGGATGCAATAAATTAAACCTAAACTAATGGAGGTGGTGCACTAAAGGAACGCTGGATACCAAATTTGCTATCAAACACAGACCATTAAAACTTAATACAACTACCATGCACAGATAACCAACATTGCAATGAAAGATCAAATAAAGAAAATAAATACAATAGGGAGTTGAAATCTTCCACAGTCATGTATTATTTCTTCACAAATTGATACAAAACATTATAATGGCTAAGAGCTTGAAACTTGCATTACAATTTTAGTAGAAGGTTCGGATTCCATGAATTCGTCTACAGACCAAAGAAGAAGGGAGGGTGCAAAACCAAAATGTCCAACCCTTTACAATGAGCCAAGATCTTACCTTTATAGATGAAGTGAAGAGGGGAGGAGAAAAAAGAAATGATAAATCTGATTTAGAGCTCTGCTACTAGCCATCAATGCCCCTGTAAATTTTCCCACAATCCGTCAAGTCCGCTGTTCTATGTCTATTTTGAGTGTTGAAGAAGGAAAAACAACAGATCAAATCAAATCTAATCATGTTGTAAGCAATCAGATCGTATATTAATGGAATGAATACATTTTTCTATTTTTTACCCACCTAACCTTTTCTAAATTAGGGTTTTAGGCTTCCGTAGCGTAGAGGAGGTCGAGATCTTTCCAACAGTGCCAAATTTGTTGGGTTTCGAGCACTAGATTGAAAGTTATTTTCATTTGAATGTTTAAATTGGATCCATACAAAAATGGTGGAAAACCAGTTTTGCAAAATGGGTTTGTGGGCCCGAAATTCACTTTTCTCCCAGAAGCCTCTGCGGGCTCAAAATTGAAATTGTGTGATTTTGTTGCAAAAATTTCTAAAGTTTCCCGGATGCCCCACCTTCTGGCTTTGGCCTAAGATATGGCTACATGTCCCTTTGCGGGCCTTAGGCATTTTTCTTCATTTGGCACAAAGATCCTTGGCGGGCCCGCAAGTCTATAATATAACTTGTACCTTTTGAGGAGTAAGGGAAAATTGCCAAAAATTCTCCTGCCACCCCACTGGTCTGTAAATTTCCACTTTTCCAAATGTCTTCCTCGGGCCCGCCGGCCCGCTTTCTTCTTTTTTGGCAAAATTCTTCCTCGGGCCCACCTTTGGAAAAAATTCATTTAAAGTCCCGCCTTCCCACTTTGAATTTTCAATGGTCGATGAGACACTTTCTAGAATCTGGACACGTGGAGGGTTGGTGCTTGTTTGAGTCTCCGCTTTGGATTTTACTTTTGAAGTTACGCTGAGATGACATGTGGTTATTTTTTGCCTGTTTGGACTTTTCAACGGCTGAATCTATTCCTTTTCGAGCCTTGGACACATAGAAGCTCTGTGCATGTCTGAGGTCCCCATTTTGAAGTACCCTTTTGGAATTACACCAAGATGATGCATGGAGTATTCTTTTGTCTGTCCCAAACTTGGATTTTTCAATGGCCAGTGAAACTTTTATTAGACGTGGGACGTGTAGCATGTTGGCGCTAGTCTAGGGCACCCACTTTGGATTAAAACTTGGAGGAGTGCCATTGTGACACATGGAAGCTTCATGCTTGTTTTGAAACTGGCTCTAGATTTTACCTTTGGAGTTGCACCATTGAGGCACGTGGAGCCATGTGATGACTCTTCCATACTTAGCTGATTTGGGCCCAATCAAACACTTCCTTCCACTACAATTATCGAGCCTCCATTTTTATCCCATGCACTCTGATCTATTTTGATGTCATTTTCTCCTTATGAGCTCTAATATCCTCAGGTTATTATTTGGCTCCATTTTTTGACCTTCCTTCTCCATTGTCGAGCCCAACTAACCATAATATTTGGATCTAAACTGTGGGCTTGCATGACTGAATCGTCCCCTTGATTTTCTCTTGTGCATGTCATTTTTGACCAATTTTTCCTGGGGGAAAATTGGATAACAATTTGATGACTCATGGGGACATCTTCCTGCTAGATGGAGAGACCAATAGCCTTGGAAGTATCCATTAGGCATGAAGTCTACTTGGTAATTTTGAATTTTTTCTTGAATTGCCTTCCACTGCATGTACTCTTATCTTCACAAGAAAATCTTGGATTCAAAATTTGTGAGAGTAGAGGGTTTTCTACAACCTTATAATTCTCCCTCATTTGATTTTTGGCAAACTTGATCTATTGGAGTGCAATGAAAACATTCAGACCTACTCCAATATGGATACTCTGTAGATTTAATTTCTTATGGCCACAAGTCTTTTCCATGAGTGAGATGAATTGTGTACAAGAAAACACTAAAAGCAATAGAGCGTGTGTACCATCACTTAGGGAAATTAAACCTAAAATATAAAAAGACAATGTTCATACGCACTTGGAGAAATTAAAAGACCTAGGCTAATATTTACAAGGGTGAGAAATTTTCCTTTTAGTAGCAGTGTTTGAGGTATATCCCATTGATTGGAATCTATAATTATTCACCAACCAACTT
Source organism: Taxus chinensis (assembly GCA_019776745.2). Lineage (NCBI taxonomy): Eukaryota > Viridiplantae > Streptophyta > Pinopsida > Cupressales > Taxaceae > Taxus > Taxus chinensis. Next base: position 851,280,963 of record CM034147.1, read on the forward strand.
AGCTAGCTGGAATGCGTTTCTACTTTTACATTTTGTTACCATGTAGGGGCCACTCCAAATGGCATCAAACTTGGAATGTCTTCCTAGTTTTGCCTGATCTGCATACCACTTTAGAACTAAGTCCCCCCTCTTGAAAGGTCCTTGTTCTTGCATTCTTATCAAATCTCTTCTTGATCGATGCTTGATCTTTCTCCATGATCTGCATTGCATGTTCTCTAGCCTCTCTTACTTCCATCATTTCTAAATACCTAATTTCCATAGGTTCGAAATCGACTAGTTCCAACTATTGCATGAGCTCCAAAGGAGGAAGCTCTAAGGATATGGGTAGTACTACCTCTCTTTCATATATAAGCTTGTATGGGGAGCTACTTGTAGACCTTTTTGATGTCATCCTATCAGTCCATAGAGCTGATTTGAGATTTGTGTGCCAATTTTTTTGATTTTCATCAAGAGTCTGTATGATAATTCTTAGTAGATTCTTGTTTGTGGACTCTGCTTGGCCATTACCTTGAGGGCAATAGTTTGAGGAAGTGTTGAGGTATACACCATTCTTGACAACCCATTCAGTGATCCTTGTACCAAGGAATGCCAATGCATTGTCTAATATGATAGTAGTAGGGGCTCCAAACCTAGTGACTATCCCTTCGTAGAAATCAAAGATATTGGATTTGTTTTCCTCCTTAAGTGCCACTACTTCATTCCCCTTGGTGAAATAGTCTGTTGTTGTAAGTATCCAATTGTGGCCTTGACTTGAATTTGGTTTAATCAGTCCAATGAAGTCTAATCCCCATTGCATGAATGGTTGATCTACTGAAATTGGATGAAGTGGCATGGCATCAAACTTTTCCTTACCTGTGAAGAATGCACACTTTTTGCATTTCTTAATCCATGAGCAGTAATCACTAAATATCGTAGGCCAATAGTAACCAGCTTTCATGATTTTGAGAGATGTTACTCGAGGAGAAAAATCACCTCCTACTTCTCCATTATGGAACTCATGCAACACCCTCTCTATTTTGCTTGTTGCAATGAACCTCAGTAGAACACTATTAATGTCATTTTTGAACAAGATGCCATCAATAAGCACATATGGGATGGCTTGTAACCTGAAGTATCTCCTCTTTGCTTTGTTCCATTCTGGGGGCACAAGCTTGTTTAGAGCCAGTGCACCAAGGTTTGAGTCTAGCATGGAATTGGTGCATCGTTAGCTAGTTGTTCTTGATCCTTCTGTAGTAGTAGGACAACCCCTTCTTATCTTTTTGAATCATCACGTGGTTTAGAAGTGATTTGCTCACACAAACCCTTGTCACAAACTAGCTTGGTCACTTTTATTTCAATGTCATATTCCATTACATGGTTGATGCAACCTGCTCTCTTCTTATTCAAGTCCTTATTTAGGAGAAATTCCTTGGCACTGGCATGTAACACTAGCAGTTAAATCTTATTGTTCGAGACCAAGTGTCTGAACTTCTTCAAACCCTTAATGATAGCAAGTAAATTATTTGCAATGAAAGAATACTTTACCTCATAATCTTCCAAGCTTTGACAGAAGAAGGCTATGGGTTGTTCTGAGCCTTCCTTGTTACGCTGAACCAGGATAGCTGAGATTGTTTCTGACTCTCCAAAAGCATACAACATGAAGTACTTTGAAAATTCTTTGTTAATGAGAGTTAGGGCATGTGATATGGTGAGCTTGATGGAGTCAAAAATCTCTTTGCCTTCTGTTGTCCATTTGAATGCAAGATTCTTCTTTAACATCACCGTTAAAGGCTTTATAAGAGTGGAAAAATTAGGCACAAATATGCGGACAAATTTTATCCTTCCTAAGAAGCTTTGGAAGGATTTCTTGTGATGTGGTAGTGGTAGTGTTATGATAGCTTTAACTCTTTCAGGGTCAATTGTCAACCCTTATCTTGAGATGATGTGGCCCAACAATTTTCCCTAGTGTGCCAAAAACACACACTTCTTTGGATACAGTGATACTCTGAATCTCCTACATCTTTGGAATACTTGTTTGAGGTGGAAGAGATGGTCTTCAACATTCTTTGAGAAGATAGTGATGTCATCTAGATACACTAGAACTATCTGGTTGATTAAGCCTTTGAATGCCAAGTCCATAGCTCATTGGAATGGTTCTCTAGAATTTGACAGTCCGAATGGCATCTTCTAAGCATATGTACCCCATTTGGTGGTGAAGGTTGTCTTGAATTGATCTTCCTCTTTCACCATTATCTTGTTATAGCCTGAGTATCCATCTAGCAATGAAAACCTCTCAGAGCCACCTATAACCTACAAGATTTGTTCCATCAATGGAAGTGGGTAGTGACCTTTAAGTGATGCTCTGTTTAGATCATGGAAGTCCACACACAATCTGATTTCTCCATTTATTTTCCTCACAGGAACCAAGTTTTTAACCCAGCTTGAATGCTTGAGAGGGAAGATAATGTTGGCCTTGATTAGCTTATTCAACTCTTTTCTCATGACAGGTTCAATGTGAGGATTTACTGACCTTTGGTTATGTCAGAAAGGCTTAGATCATGGAACCAGCTCGATAGTGTGCTGTGCCAACCTTGGGTTGAATCCTCTCAAATCCTTGTAAGTCCAAGAAAAGACATATGGGAATTCTTGACAAAGTTAAACGAACTCATATTTTTCTTGTTGGGTACTTACCTTGCCAATTTGTAGCATTTTTCCTTCATCTATGGAAATGGGTTCTGAATCTTCACCCTTTCCCTAAATATTTGCTTTCTCCTTTCCGAATTGATCATTTGGGTTGAAGATTGACTCCAAAGTTCCAAGAACCTTTGGTAATTTTTTGGTCCTTAGTTGCACCATTTGGTCGCCATACCGTTGTTCCAATTTGTCTTTGTTTCTGGAGGAGAACTCAGCTTCTTCTTGTAGAAAATTGATAATTTTTTGATCATTCTCAAAGACCTACCAACTTGTGTTATTATCTAGGACAGTTGGCCTCACAACCACCTTGATATGAGGCTAATACTTATCACTTTTTATACTTTCTATGACATCAAACACCACCCCAATTGTTGCTAGCCTATCTATTTCATCATTCTTTTTCTTGGGTATGGACACAATGTTTAAAGCTTTAAAGTCATCAATGAGGTTCAATACCTAGTTTTTATAGCTCTTGAGTAGGAGGTCATTCTTTGTAGCATGTTGTCCTCTGACTTGGTTCGTAATCATCTCACTATCACCAAATATTTACAGATTCTTAATGCTTCTCCTCCTGGCCCAATGAAGGCCATGAATCAAAACCTCATACTCAACTGTGTTGTTTGAGAAAGAAAATTAGAAATGGAAATCTGTGTAATACTTTGTTCCTTGAGGTGAAATAAGAATTGTTCCTCCTCCTGCACCTTGTCTACTTCTAGAGCCATCAAAAAATAATTGTCATGCCTCATTATCATCCTTGTGGTCTGGCTTAGTGATGTTAGGAAGATAATGATTCTCTTCATGCAAGGAATAGAATCCAAATTCAGATTCTTCCATTTCTTTGTAAGGGTCAAAAGCATGCCTCTTGTTCACCCATTGATCAAGAGTCAAGTCTGGAATACATCCAACCTTGGTATCTGCCTCATAAGTGCTTGGGTAGTCTTCTTCAAATGCTGAACAATTTGTATTAATTGGACTCGGTACATGAGGCTCTATTTGGATTTTTACAATGGGCTTGGATTTGATTGTAGACTTGTCCTGATACCTCATTCTGAATAACATGTGTGACTAATCAGCAGAAAAATAACCCCTAATTTTTTCGGTGAAGTCTCTTGACAAACACAATGCAAAGAGAGGTGGTAAGTCTATGACTGACACATCTTGCAAGACGGTCACATTGGGGCATGTGTTCAACGTGAGGCTCAAGTCTTTGATTACTCCAACCGTTGTTACCATTGTCCCATCTAATTGCACCACACCTTTAGAGATGATCTCATATTGAAGGCCTAGTTGATCAACTATTTTCTTTGGTATGAATGAACTACTTGCCCACAAATCAATCATGCAATTATGCACCAATTTATCTCCAATGATCAATGAAATGTAGAATGATGGGGGCTTAACATTCTAACCTTGGTGGCCTTCTTGGTCTGATGCTCCCTGTTGAGCTGCATTGGTAAGTACCCTTTTTTGTTGATTGGGTGTCTGATTTGATGCTAACCAATTTGCCATGGTAGCTTGCAATAAGTCCCTTTGTCCTTGGATAGCTAATGACTCCCACATCGAGATGTTTAAATTATTTTCTTTCATCTTCTCAATGATGTTGAATGGGGATGAGATATCCTTCTGTTACCCATTTCCTTACATTTTTTTATCTTGTACATGGGTCGCTATAACTAGTGCCTGAGTCAATCTAGAAGGTGGCTAGGGATGACCTTGCATATTTGGGGCTACACTTTGATTGCAAGCAACTTGTGGAGGAACAGAGGGTTGTAAACCATTTGAATCGTAGCACTGCCCTTCTTCCATATTCCTCTTCTTGGACCATGTGTTGGTAGCTATACTTTGAGAAGGGGCTTGGTTAACTCCACAAAAGTCTTCTGTCTTCAAATTAACTAACATAGTTTTGGTTGGAGGTTTCTCTTGTTGAGCTTCTTGCTGCTAATTTTCCTCTTGACTAGGTTCTTGGGACACACTAAAGGTCTATAGAATCAAGGACTAATTTAGTGCACTGCTAGAACACGTTGATTGACAATGAGGTAGTATGTAGGAGTAACACCAGTTGTACTCCTTTGTCATGTTGTTTTGTGTTTGGACTAAAGCTTTTGATGCTGAAGTTGTATTTGGATTATATGGTCGGAATGGCCTGACAGCTTGATGTTGTCCTTGATTTTGATTTTGATTTGGTGCCTAAGTTAGTGGTCTATTTTACTGATATGGGGGCCTACCTTAATACTGAGTTTGAAACTAATAGGGCCTAGAACTTTGAGCTTGTTATCTCTCGATAGTCACTATCCTAGGTTCTGTAGTTGTTTCAAGACTTTTTGGAGCTCATCTGAGGAACTAGAAGATGAGGTGGAATCTTCAGTTTAACTCTGATTCCTTCAACCAGGTGTGGGAGCTAATGTGGTTATTTGACTAGTGCTCGAACTTCCTATATCTGGATATAGAGGCATAGGTGGCCTGCGTGCAAGTTTACCAACCTGAATTAAACAATTTTTGACTCTAATGGTAATGTTATAGGATGATGGTAAGGTTACACCTCCCATGGATTGAATTATTATAGAAATATCAAAATTTAAATCTCTAAGAAAGTATAGAAAACCACCTTCATCTATTGGTCTCATAGCCACCAAAATCCTATCCCACATCCGCTAGAATCTGAAGTTGAAGTCCACCAACTGCTCATTAGGAGATCTTTTGATGGTTGTTAACTATTCTAATAAGGACAAATTATCTCCCTTCTCTTCAAACTGATTGTGGAGAGCCATGCACAAATGGTCCCAATTATGGATAGACCTTGTTGTTAGACTCCTAAACCATTGCAAAGCTTTACCCTTAAAAGAGGATTCCAATAACTTAACATCAACGTCCATCTCAACAATCTCATGAATTGTGTAGACATTTGCAATGTATTGAATGTGCTCGCTAGGAGTAGTTTGGTTCTCTCTAGTGAAATATGGAATGCTCTTCAATGCTGTAACTGGAACTGGATTTTTTAAATTGAGAGCTAGTGGGCTACTGCTAATGAAGTTGCTGTAGGGATTGGGTTGTGTCATCTTGATTGGTCGAAGGAATCTAATTTATTGAAAGAAAGGTCTTCTAGGTGAAGGTGTTGACAATGTCCTGCTTGGTGGAGATGGAGACCTTTGGGCTCTTCTCCCCCTCCTTGCTCTATTTGGGGATAAATGTAGGTAGACAAATATCTCCTCTTCTCTAACTCTTGACCTTGTTTGTATTCTTCTCATTAATTTTCCAAGCTTGGGTTAGTGAAACCAGTGGACTCTATCTCTTTTGGAGTCACCAGATGTGCAATTTCAAATCTCCTTATGAGCTGAAAACTTACAACAAGCATACATCAATATTACTAAAATAAAAATGGAGATCTCTTGTTCCCACCGGGTGTGCCAAAATTGTTAGTGTGAAATCACAAAAAACCCATGTAGTTGCAGAAATTCAGGGTGATGTGATTTTGCACTAACACATCATCAATTCTAGGAAGAGGGTAATAATTTTTCACTGTGATGTTGTTCAAAGAACAAAAATCAACACACATCCACCATGTTCCATCATTGTTTGGCACTAAAATTATTGGTGAACCAAAAGGACATGAACTTGGACAGATGATACCATTTTCCAAGAGTTCCATTACTTGTTTCTTGATTTCCTTGTTTTTAACCATGGATAATCTATACATACCAATGTTGGGAAGAGGTGGATTCTGTAGTAGTTGTATCTAATTTTGAACCCCTCTTTTGGGAGATAGACCCCGTGGATCCTGAAAAACATCATCATAGTTAGAAACAAGTTTTACTAATTCATTACGATGTGTAGGATCACAATCCTCAAAAGATGTTTTGTGATAATTCTCTTTAGCTTTGATCATAATGAGAAAAAAACTCTTACTTGATTTGAAAAGCCTTTTCATCTGACTTGTAGTAACAAAGGAAGGATTATTTTTTACATGGTGAGCTCTAAAAATATACTCAATTCCATTCTTCACAAGCAAGTACTTGTTTTCTTCCTTGTAGACAATTGTTTTATGATCATATAAGTAAGGACTTCCCAAAACAATACCAAATATATCTAGAGGAGAAACATTCCAATCAACCTCATCAACAAACTTGTCAGTAATGGAAAATTTAAATCTACAAGTTTTAGTTACCTGCAGGTTTGCATCATCACAAGCCTAGCCTTAAGGATAAGGCTTAGAATGTGGCTTGGTTTGGAGTCCAAACTTCTTAACAATCTCCTCAGAAATAATATTAGCTTGAGATCCACTATCAAATATATTATCTATTTTGGTATGTTTAGAAATAACTCTAAGGTGAAAAATATCATTTTTTTTCTTTTCATCATTTATATATTCTTGACTAGAAGAAGCTGTAACATTTAAGGTACTAGTGTTGGAAGAAGAGAGGGAAAGATTACCTTGAAAACTCATGGTTGTGATCATGTTTTCATCCCTTTAGGCACACCCAAGTTCATGAACCACATAATTTATGCTTCATTTCTGGATGTAATTTCGAACACCTAGACTCATCATGGTTCGTTTTACAATGATTGCAAAATGGTTTTCCATATTTATTCTCAATAGTAGAAGTCATTTTTTTATTACCCTTTCCTTTTCTTTGTTCTTTCAAACCTTTTCCTTATCCTCCATATTTCTTGTTCTTTTTCTTAAAAGAAGAAACTACAGACTCTTTACTCGTTTTCCCTCATGCTTCCAAATGTGTAGCTTGAATACATACTGCATCAAGATTAGTTAGACCTAAAATAAGAATCATATGCTTTAGGTAGCTATTCAAACCACCAATATATTTGAGAAGTGTTTCTTGTGTGTTTATGGAAATTCCAAGAATTGAAGACCTTTTCCTAAATTCTTGTGTATAGTCTTCAACACTTTGTCCCTTAACATTTGTTAATGTTTTCCAATACATCATAGCTTGCTGTTTGTAATCAAGAAGATAAAATTGTTGTCTAAGATTTGAAACAAAATAAAACCTAGAATTAATCTCTTTACTTTTTGTTTATTCTTCTTCTTATAGCTTGCTATCCCACCAAATGAATTTGTGCCACCCATCTAAAGAATTTCCAAATGAATTCTTGATTCATCATCAATAACTTTCCGAACCCTGCAGTATACCTCCATCTACTCGATCTAATTATCGAACTTATTTGCATTAAGCTATCCATTATATGTTGGAAATTCAAACTTGAAATCTAATTTTAGTGAAGGAAGAAAATTATATTTTTGATATTCACCTTTAGGAATTTTTGTCTCCCGAAATCAACTCTCCGTTTCCATAGCCAAATTTAAATTTTTTAGTTCATGCCCTTTATTAGCGTTGAGCCAAGTTTGAGATTAAAGAAATTAGAAAAAATCTTGCCCTTGAGCTGTTTTAACCTCCATTTTGCTCGTTTCTAGAGATCCTCCTCTTCCTAGTCGGTTCACGTAATATCCTTTTTGCACCCCCCATTTTTGATCGAAATTGTTCACTTCTTCTATGGCCTGGGTTGTCAAACCATTGTTTTTCCTTCATGCCTCTGGCTCATGAAGAAAAATAAAAACTTGGACTCAAACTTACGAAGTTCTCTTCCTCTGTGTGTTTTTTCCACAGTCAGGAATGATGGGCATTTCTTTACCCGTCAATTTTTGCGTCAACATCCTCGAAGGATACGTGGGTCTCTCTGATTGGAGCGGTCCGGTCATATATTTGTAATGGTTTTATAGTTAATTAGGTTTTCCTAAATTTTATTTTCACCCTCTTTAAGTTTCTTCATAACATCTTCAGTAATTCTATAATTGTCCTGACATTCAATCGAATCATAGTAATTAAATATGGAAGTGTTTCACATCTCATGAATATCATTAGCCTAGCGACTGGTTCAAGACAACGGTGATTTAAATATTGAAATTTACATAGTTTAATCTTTAAAACATCTTAAAACTGATAAGATTATTATTCCAAAGAAAACATTAATCCTAGCGGTCGTTAGCCCCTATAAAAGAAAAAATGTATATTTTTTATATGGGCTAGCAGCCGTTAGGCATTATTTCTCATATCAATGTTGGATTCACTCAAATATTAAATGTTTTCTCACATATTCATTAATTTAATTCCTGATTAGATATATTGGACTCTAGAATGAGAATTAACGGATTCCAATATATCGATTTTTGGATTCCAATATATGTGATCTTGTAGTATAGTTAATTCCAATATACGTGATTTTGGATACCAATATATGTGATTCTAGATTGCAATATATTGTAATTTCACAAACAGGGATGAAAGCCTGTATAGTTTATTAATGTGAAATTGATTAACCATTACAATGGAGTGTTGCAATATTTATACATATTGGACAACAATGTGCATATAAACAAATATGTTGCACAGGTAAAACCATACTCACAACTGCTTCTAATAATACATCTGAGAAGCATATAAATTGTTATAATAATTGTAACAATTATCCCTGTGAAACAAAAAGACAAATATGGTTTAAAACCATATAAAAATATACAATTATAATATGGTTTATAATATAACCATATAATATAATTATTTAATTAATAAAATTAATAAAATAATTAATCATATAATGCATAATTAATTTATCCTAACATTCCCCCCCTTAATTGTGCATTGTCTCGAGGGATGAGGAGAGGAACTCTCTAAAAAACTCGAACTTGTCAAGTGCAAGTGACTTTGTGAAGATATCTGCCCTTTGTTCAGCTGTTGGACAATATTGAAGTTGGATGTTCTGCTTCAACACATGTTCATGTATGAAATGAACCTGTACCTCAATGTGCTTTGTTCTCTCATGAAAATATGGATTACGAACAAGTTTGAGAACACCTTCATTATCAACATACATGGTGGTCGGTTTGTCCTGTGGTATTCCAAGTCCTTCCAGTATGCGACGTAGCTAAATCTCTTCACAGACAACTTCTCCTACAGAATGATACTCAGCTTCTGTGGAAGAGCGAGAAACGAAGTGTTGTTTCTTGCTTCCCCATGATATTGGTCCAGATCCCATAAAGAATAAAAATCCAGAAGTGTATTTTCTATCATTAATGTTACATACATGATCTAAATCCAAATATCTAGTCAAGAAGAAGTTGTTGTTCTTCTTGTATTTTAGACCAAGATCCAAAGATCCTTTGAGATATCTCAAAATGCACCTTGCTGCTTTCCAATGACAAACTTTGGGTTCCTGCATGAACCTGGATAGATAGCTCACTACAAAGCTGATATCTGGTCTAGTGTAGGTCAGGTAAATGAGACTCTCGATCAACTACTGATAGAGAGTGGCAATTACCTTAGGAGATGGATCTAAATGAGATAACTACAATCTATTCTCCATGGGTGTAGTAATTGGTGTGCAATCCATCATCCTAAAATTCTCAAGCGTAGTCTTGGTATATTTCATCTGAGAAACAAAAATATGATTCTCTTTCTATCACACTTCTAATCCAAGACAATAGTGCATCATCCTGAGATCAGTCATGTCGAACGATCGATTAAGATCTTTCTTTGTTACATCAATTATCCTCAGTGAACTACGAGTGATGACTAGATCATCGACATAGACAAAAAAAATCACCATCTCTCCCCTTTCTTTTTGAGGTAGATATTGGGATCGTATGGATTTATAACAAATGCATATTGTACGAGATGCTCATCGATCTTGATGTACCATGCCCGGGGTGCCTGTTTGAGGCCATACAAAGATTTCTTGAGTCTGCATACCTTTACTTCTTGACTAGGTACTACATATCCCTTAGGTTGAGTCATGTAGACTTCTTCTTGTAAATATCCATTTAGGAAGGAACCTTTTACGTCCATTTGATGGACTTTCCATCCAAACTAAGCAGCTAGAGAAAAAATCATCCTGATTGTTTTGATCTTAGCTTTGGGAACAAATGTCTCCTCATAGTCAATGCCTTCTTTTTCTATGTACCCCTTTGCTACAAGTCTTCATTTGTACTTGTACACTATCCCATCTACTTTGTACTTTGTTTTGAATATCCATCTACATCCAATGGGTTTCTTCCCTAGTGGAAGATCGACAAGCTAACAAGTGTTATTTTTCATTACTGACTGATATTCAAAGTTCATGGCATCTTTCCAAGATTTTGACTGTAGGGCTTCCTGGACTGTAGAGGGCTCATCAGATTCAATAACTCTACTCATCAAAGAAAAGTTAACTTCTTCTCTTGCTTTACTGTGAGTCCTTGGTCAAGGGGTGGATGTCTCCGACTGGAGGAGGATTCTCTGCTTCCTTCTTCTCGAAAAACTCAACATCTCTGCTGGTGTAGAATTTTCTAGTCTTAGGATCCATCAATCTATACCCAAGAGTCTCTTCACTATACCCAATGAAGATGAGTTTCTGTGACTTCATGTCCAATTTATTTCTGTTGTTTTTACATATGTGCATACTTTCTTTGCACCCAAATACTCTGAGGTGTGCAATAGATGGTTTCCGTTTTGACCATGCTTCTTGTGGTGTTACTCCGTCAAGAGCAATAGTGGGTGCTCTGTTCAAAAAATACATGGATTTCTTTGTTGCTTCTATGTAGAATGTCTTTACAAGTCTGGAATCATCAATCATGCATCACACCATTTCAATGATAGTATGATTTCTTCTCTCAACAACACCATTTTGTTGTGGTGTGTGTGGAGGAAGCATTTGTCACCAAATCCCATGAGTTTATAGGTATTCCCCCTCTCAATCTGAGTGGAGAGTTCTAATGTGATGACCAGTTTTGTTCTCAACTGCTACTTTGAACTTTTTGAAGGTTTCAAACAATTCACTTTTCTTGCAAAGATAGAAAATCCACATTTTTCTTGAATAGTCGTCAACACAAAGCATGAAGTACTGGAACCCAGAATGACTTGGTTGCATTGGACCACAAAGATCAGTATGAACCAGGTCAATTTTACCATGAGTTTAAAATATACTCCTCTGGAATGAAGCTCTGTGTTGTTTACCTACTAAGAAGTGAGAACACTTGTTTGTATCCTTCTAAAGAGATGGTAGCCCATGTACCATATTACACCGGTGAAGTGTTTTGCGATATTTGAAACTTACATGACCAAATCTCCAATGCCACAACTATGCTGAGGTGGAGTTTTTAGCCATAAGTGCTTGATCATCTCTATGAACAAAATCAAGTTGGAACATGTGTCCCACATTGGAGGCTATTGCAATTATTTTTGAGCATCTTCATTTATCTCAAATCAAACACGTTTTCTTGCCAGATTGACTATCAAAGTCAATTTTTAGGTTGTGATCTAGGAGTTGATTGATTGAAAGAAGATTCTTAGTCAAACCAGGGACATATAGGACATCTGATAGTCTGCATTTGCATGAACCAAGGGGTAGAGAAATGTTCCCAATCCCCTGAATTGTATATGAAGAATCATCTCCCAATGAAACATGATTTTTCGATGGTGTGTCCCTCATTGAAATAAACTAGTCTTTGTGGCCATTCATGTGTTGAGTGGCCCCTGAATCAACATACCAAACATCACTAGATGACGTGGATGGTTCACTTGATCGAGCAGTGAATAAGAAGTCTTCATTGTTTGAATGTTCTTGTTGCTCAGTAATGTTACCTTGTTGGTGGGGTCTTCTTTTCCAGTTACCCTTTTTCTGCCCTTGATTGTAGTTAGAATGTCCCTTTTTAGATTGTTGTGGAGGTCCAAAGTTTCTTGATGAACCTTTCTTATAAGTATTATACCAACAATCTTGTAGGTTATGTCCTCTTTTGTAGATTGTACATTGCTTCTTCTGTTGTTTATCCCCTTGATACTGATTTTGATTTTGGGATTTTTAATATGAATTAGGTTTTCACTTACCTTTTCCTTTCTATTTTTGATGTGAAGATAGTGCCTGCTCCTCTTCATCATCCTTATTGTGCATTACTTCCTCTTGTTGCAGTGGGTTTACCAATTTTTCAAAACTAACTGTCATATCTGACAAGTTTAGTGTTGTTACAAAAATATGGTATGAAGAAGGGAGTGATCTCAGAACAATGGGAACAAGATCATCATCTTTGAAAACTTCTCCTAGGGCTAGAAGTGACACCCTCAGCTCTGCAACTCTTCTTAAGAAAGCTTCTATTTTTGCATTCTGCTTGAACTTCAATGTGTGTAACTGACTATACAATTTCAGTATAACGTTTTTGTTCTTGGCCTCGTATACTATGCTCAACTTATCCCACACTTCTTTAGCTGTTTTGGCATCTCAAATGTGGGGTTGCACATCATCAGACACTCCAAACAAGATGATGAGTTTGGCCTTTTGTTCTGCTTTATCAAACTGCCATTGTTGTGTTGCATCAGTAGTTGATCTGGTCAGAGTATCATTCACAACAGGCCAAATTTCTTTAAACTCAAGTTGTGTCTTCATATTTTTCTTCCATACAGCATAGTTGATTCCTCTGAGTAGTTATGAATTTGGAAGAAAAAATTTGGGGGCATTGGTGCCCATTTTGCAGAGATCATTGACAGGGTTTGGCTCTTATCACCCCAGGTATTAGGTTTCCCAATCTATATACCGTCAATCCGATATACTGAACCTTTCTATATATGCACCCTTCCAATATACCCAGTGATATGTGGAAGAAGGTCACCCTTTCTATATACCTGACGATACATGAAAGAGGCATTGACGTACGTTAAAGTATTCAATACGTGGTACCAAGATAGTACTGATGGGGTTTGTGTGATTATTGACACCAGCTCAAAGAAATATCCTCATACACATGCATAACTTCGCTATATACTTAGATAATTTCTCAGTCTGGATTTATGTCGTGCAATCATTCACAGACGGATGGGATGTCTCATAGTGTGTGCACTGTGATCTTATTACTCCTCGTCGATTTAAAGGATCGATGCCCAAACAACATTTTTGCAGCTATATTAGGCATTAAGTGCAGTAGTAGTCACAATGGGTTTACTCGTAAGTACTTCCTAGAGGCACTGTATATACCAAATGCTGTGAATGAGATTTAGGATCTCATGAGTGTTACAGAACCAATTTTTTATTTTTTATTTATTTAACTTTCTACCAGTTTCAGAATGGTTACAATATTTGCGGTTGACTATGGCAACCTACAAATTAGTCCAATATAATGCAGTATACAAATTACATTCAAAAAATTATACAAAATTGAATGGCAGGAAAAAAAAATTTATTTTGTGGGCCCTGGTGGCCTCTGGAGCCTAGAATAACCCAAAATGTCAGAAACCATTAAAAAAAGGTCCAAGATGAAGTTTTTGGATGGTCTTCCTTTTTCGAAAAATGTCTGAAATGAAAAAACAAACCTAGTGAAGAAAGAAAATTTTTACCCTAAATTTAGGGTTTTTCTTGCTAAATGTTTAGAAGTCTATTTAGTTATGACTAAACTGTTTAGTGAGGGTTTTTTGACTAAATAGCCCTCCAGAATTGGTGGTTTCTCTGTTTTGGCAGCTAAAGTCAATTTTTTTTTAAAACTTGTGTTTTTAGTGGGATTTGACCCACGCACCTCCCATTCCCAAAGCTAATGGGCTATCTACCAAGGCGCCTATGCATTTGTGTTATAAAATGAACAAATTGTATTTAAATAAATCTGAATTTCACTCACCTTTGGAAAAAACAACTTGGCTGACGTGGAGGTACCATGTGGAGCTTACGTGGCATGTCTTAGGGTTTCCTCGAAATGAGGATTTGAAGCGTGATATATTCTTTAGCTCCTTATTATTTGTTTGATTTTCCTTTGGCCACCATTTCTTATCCTTTGACCATCATTTCTTGGCTTTGTATTGTTCTTTTTAGGTGCGTAGGAGGTTAAATCTAGTTGAAAAAAATTGTTGGCTTTGTGTAGGTCTGCATGGACGTGGAAAGGATGCAGGGATATATGCAAAGGATGCTTCAACTACTGCTTCTACCCTATATTGTCCGTTGTTTATTTGCAGGTGTTATTCGAAGGATGGCTTGACCACTGTGTGATTGTTTGATGCCATGTTTTGGATTTGTGCAGGTTGGCATGGAGATGAAAGGCCATTGATACTAAAAATAGCACGCTCTCTATGCGACAAGGCCAATGTAAACAATGCCAATCCGCTAATGTAAACAATGCCAAACCGCCAATGTAGACAAAGTTTGATCACTATTTTTTTTAATTGAAATAGGTACACAATCCACCAATAGAAGATAACTTGGCCTCCGATCTAATGCAAAAGACCTATCAATGTAAGCTTGATTTGAAAATTTTCCTCCAAAAGCAGAGCTAGGATAAATTTAGCATAGAGTCCTCTAGGCTTGGTAGTACAATAGGTGTTAGTTACAACTAACACTGTCACCAAATTTAGTGACAAAACCCCTAATGGAGAAAAATTGATTTTTTTATATATTTGAAATAAAATTCCTGTATATGTATAAGCTCCAGAAACAAATTTTCCTGGTGCAGATAGTACTAAGGCAAAACAAAAATTGATTTCTGTTTTCTTGGAGAATGCATAGGAGGTTGTGAGACTGCAAGGAGGTCTGGGAAGCTATAGGAGGCAACACTGGCTCTCCGGTGTTGCAAATTTATTCTTCCACAAATTCTCCTTCCTCTGCAAACTTTCTCCAACCTTGTCAAGAGCTTCAACCAGCTCTGGTACTAAATGTAATTTCACAAACAGGGACAGAAGCCTGTATATTTTATTAATGTGAAATTGATTAACCATTACAATGGAGTGCTGCAATATTTATACATGTTAGTTATCAATGTGCAGACAAACAAATTTGTTGCACAGGTAAAACCATACTGACAACTACTTCCAATAATACATCCGGGAAGCATGTAAATTGTTATAATAATTGTAACGATTATCCCTGTGAAACAAAAAGACAAATATGGTTTAAAACCATATAACAATATACAATTATAATATGGTTTATAATATAACCATATAATATTATTATTTAATTAATAAAATTAATTAAATAATTAATCATATAATGCATAATTAATTTATCCTAACATATATGTGATATTGGAATCCAATATGTGTGATATTAGAGTGCAAATAATTCTAATATTTAACATTTTGGAATTAAAAAATAGTAATATTAGATTTTAATATTGGCTATATTTTTTAGCTGCTCAGACTTGAATAATTCAAGATTTAGTGAAATAAGCATTTTATCAAGAAAGTTGAAAAATGGAAGTAGATCCAATAGTAGCTAGAGGAACAAGTACATGTACTGACCAATTTCATTAAGTCTTTCCTCTCATCGGACAAGGATCCATTGGATCCAACTCCTCTATCAACACTTCCACTAATTAATGTCACTGCCAATATTTATTTGAAATTAATTTCTGAAATTAACAAATACATTACACTTACCAAAGCATCAGAGGCTTGAGTGGAAGGAATTCTTCTTTCTAGATTGGAGTTCATTGATTAGGTCTGTAAAACATATGATAATGTTATTTCAGCTCAAGGGAAAATCGATTCAAGGATCAACACCATCGATAAAGAAATCAAAATATGGGTTGATGTTATCCAAGATCTTCATATCTTGGCTCACACCGATGAGAAAATCCTTCTCTCTAAGAATATTTTAAATGAATCCAAAGACAATATGTCGAAGAACTAGGATTTCAATGTTGAATAGAGAATCAAATTCCTTGAGGAGGCCTTGACTGGGATGTGAAATAAAGTTTACTAAGGAGAGTCTCTAAAAGCTTAGTTTTTTTACAGACTTGCAAGCCCTTCGTTTCTAATTGTTCAAGGAAAATTCATCAGATAGAAATTTTGTTGATCAGATCAAAGGAAATTTTAATACATTTATTGAGGAAAACTTGTTCAACACATAACTTCTGAACACAGGAAAGATGGATGAATTGTCTGAACTCAATAATTTCATAATAGAAGTAGACAAATGACTTTCTCAATATGGAGGAATAGAAAAATAAATGGAATATTATCTCGGTAGTTAGCTAAATAATCTTTCCAACACCAGCATACCCAAAGACATGGAGATATCAATTGCAGTGATAAAGTTCCGAATGCACATTCTAAAACTCAAAGTGACGGCATCAACTTTTCCTCCTTCCTATGATTCTTAATATCAATCATTATTATATTTTGTAATTGACTTTATTGTATTAAAACATAAATTGTATTAAAAATTCATTTAGTGTAACCAATTGATAAAGTGTTTTAACACTTACTAAGACAACTAATTAGTTTGGGTAGTTACTCCTTCCCCTTTGCCTATATAAGGTTGCATTTTCTTTGTACATGGGGTTGGATATTAGTGCATTTTGTATATGATGGATAAAAAATTTGTAATACAAAAGAATAACCTTCTTTCTTTCCATTCTTGTTATTCCAATCTCCTTTTTCTTGACAAAGTTGGTGAATGGTTTTCTTTAAATGAAATATGAAGATTTTTATTCTCTTTCATGGATTAAGATTTGTTGAAATTTGTTTCAATATACATCTTATTTGCTATGAAAATTTCATTTATGCAAGTGTTGGCTAGAAAAATTTTCATGTGGAAAAATCTATGGGTTTCTTTCCAACACTCTGGGCTTCTAGATCCCTCTTCTTGAATAGTGTAGCTTTGTGTTATTATGTGTGGATGAAATAAAATTTGTGGGTGGCCAAAATTTTGGGGATCTATTAGGAACACTCCATTGATCCTAAAACAAGGCTTGTAATTTCTTGCAAGAGATGAAACTTTATTGACAGAGGGAAAAGGAGAGTGGGAAGCAAGAAAATAAGGATTAATGTTGTAGGTAGACAATAATATTCCTACAATTGTTAACCTAAAGTTACCATCACACATTTTTGAAGGAAGAAAAAAATAATGCTTCAACACTAACGATGAGAGGAAACCATGCATACAAAGATGCACACATTCATACATATGAGAAAATAGAAACTTATTCCTTAATTGGTAAGTCATAAAATTTGTGCATAGTATGAGAAAAGAGGAAACATATGCAAGAAGGGAAGAAGTGGAAGAAATTGTAACTTTGTTTCATGTGTAGTGATGAATACAAAGCTTCAATCAAGCTACCCCAATTCACAATTCTAATAGAGTATAAGTTATACAAAAATTTAGAATTTGAATCCTTTAGAATGGAGAAGTCATCCCAATTTATACACTTTGAGCTTGACCCTTCACCTTCCTCATATTATTCTTCATGTTTCATATTCCACTTGTGACTTTTTATTCTCCATAAATTAATTATTTCTCTTACAATCGAAGAAAATACTTTTACAATATTGAAATAAGTCACTTAAGTGAATAAGACAAAAGACAATGATATGACCCAATGAAGAATTAGAATAGAGATAAAAAGAAGAGAGGGAAAGAGAGGAGGGAAGGGATGAAGGAAAATCACTCCTCGTGATGAACTGCTTAAATGCCTTGATGCATTCATGAACTTTTAGAGAAGATTTATAACACTAGTGATCCTCCACACTAATGAAGATTACTCCCTTGAATAAATTTGAGTAATCTACCTCATCTAGTGATGACCACAAACCCTATGATGTATAGATCCCTTGGACCATACAATAAGTGTCAAAAAACATTTTTTGAGACTTACCCGAAGTGAATTCAAGATGACCCACAAAACATGCTCACGATGATTCTCTGTGATACTGTTATGTTCCACTTGCCTTTGGAATGATATATATGCTTGCATAAGTGATGAGTACATCATTGAGACCATGATGGATGTCTTGTTCTGTAATATGAGATGATTGTTCCAAACCACAAAAAACCACCATCTCTTCATGATTGATCACACCCTAAATACTAAATCAACATGTGCACTTGAAATTCATGTTTCCTTGACACTTAATATATTTAGAAAGGGAAACTTACTATCTTTGGTAAGTGTCAGAGTTTTCCTCTCTGGACCCCAAATGGTGATATTTCCCTGAATGATGATCCCCCTATGTCTCATTTTTCCAAAAATTCCCCTTGAATGTGACTTACTATTTTTAGCAAGTTCCTAGAGGGAGACCTACTACATTTAGTAAATGGTGATTTTTGCATTTCTAGATCGTCTTGATGGGGTTAGCTTCTTTATTTTCTCCTTTACACGTTTCCTTCACCTTGAATGCTTCTCAAAATGACTAGCTATTTTTATTATGTACCCATATAGGGAACTTACTATTTTTATTAAGTGGTCATTTTCACTGTTTTTTACTCTGAACAATCATTGTGACCTCACTATAGCATTTGATGAACATTGTCTTCACCGCCTTTGCTTCTAATGAAGACTAACCAGAAATAACATATTTGTGTAGGAAAGCTTAATATATTTGTAAAGTGGGTCTTCAATATAGAATTTTCCACAATACACATATTTTTGGATTTGTCTCGTCATCGTGATCTTATCCCCATACTTTCAGTTGATTTCACCCACCAAAACGCTTGGAAATAAAAAATGAAATTTTCACATGATCATGACTTTGGGCATAGAACTGCCATGACAACCATTATTGGAGCATGAAATTTTTAGGTCTAGTTTTTATATTTGATCATGATGAAATCAACTCCATTGCGATATATTTGTCATTTAGAGTCTATGTACAAGTTTTTTAGCTCAAACTGACTATCAGATTGATGAGAAATCTAACAAACGTGATCTAGGGCACGAAATGGGATTGTTTATGAAAGAAATGATTTCAGGAGTTATTTGATCTCTTTATTGTTGCATCTTGATTTTATTGAAAATGAGAAATTTTTCAAAATATTGCATCTCAATTCATGCTCTGGATTGTGAGAAACTAGCATTTCTCTGTTTTTGACTACAAGGGTTTTCAAGAAAAATATCTTCATTTTTTTCATTTTTCTTCATTCAAATATGAATTTCGTTGTGTTTTCGGTTTTTTCAGGGTATGAGAACACCAATGATCTTTTTTTTATAGAAAAAATGGAGCATGGAATTTTTTGGAAGATCTGACAACATTTCGGTAATGTGAGAAGAATGTGGGGGATGAACTGGCATGAAAATGACTAAGTGTTGAATTTAGCTTTTGTTCATCCAAGAAGTAAGCATATGGGGCTGAGTGCATTTTTTTTCCCTGATGCCCCTTTTCAAAAAGGATGAAAGTGACATTAATTTTCACATCACACTAAATTATTACACGTGGCGATCATCTGATGGGTTGAGCATTTGAGCAAGGGAGCTTGAGGGAAGCACCTGGGGGCTGAATTTTAGGTGTATGGAGAATCAGAAGGTATAGCTAGGATTGGTTTTTTTTTGTCCCATATGTCTCCTTTCTAAAGGGAAAAAAGTGGCATCAATTCTCACATCATTTTAAATCGCAACACTTGGCGATCATCCGTGCAGTGAGAGAAAAGGCTCCAACTAGCTCCCTGGGTCTCAACTGGAGATGCGAAGGGTCCTATGGGTGATCAAAGGGATAAAATGGGTTGAGTGAATTTTCATGTCCCTTATGTCCCTTTGATAAAGGGATGAAAGGGACATCAAAATCCACCTGGATTCTGGAGCTGACATGTGTCCACTTCAACATTTGGCTTTGTATTGAACTCTTACCTTGAACTAACTTGTGACGATGATATCTTGAGCTCCTAGATGAGTTTCAAGGTGAAATATTATATTAATTTAACTGAAAATTTCATTTTGAATCAAATGGTACACATATTTACTCTTTATTCCTCCATTTGAGCCTTGAATTTTTATTTTTTTTTCTAGATCCATAACAGAGTATAATAAAAATTGCATATAATCATACTTCACCTAGGTTTTTTGAAGAATCTGATTCTATCATAGTTTAGAGCTCAGAATCACCTTTCTGAATATGTCTTGTTTAATTTTTAACTCCTTCTAGATCTCCCAAAATCACTTCACGAAGATCTTTATTTTTTGTTTTGCCATGTGCACTGCCTAGGCCTGAGAACCCGTTTCCAATGAGCTTGCTCCAAAACTTTCAAATCTTCCCTGAATCTTCGAAATTTTTTTACTTGATGTTATTGGCACTTGAATTCACTTCTTTTTTAAGTTTTATCCTCTGTTGCGATCCATGGGGTGCATTAGTCTCAGGAAGACCAATGGCAGCCCTTCCCAAAATAGCTCAAAAATTGGCATTCTCCAAAAGCTCCTAAAATCATCTAGGGGGACTGAATTTTATTTCCTAAATCACCTAGGGGTTGGAAGGAAAAACATATGGGGATAATTTTACTAATAGGGTAGGACTATTGTTGAGGATGGACTAACTTGGGGGTGTCTTGGAAAGGTATGACTTTCAAATTTTTTGACACTATGAGTAAAGTTGTCATGTCCTCAGGTGGATTTTTCCCATGTAAATTCTTAAAAAAATAGCTGGCTCTAATTTGGGTATTTTTTGTGGACCAATCGCAGTGAGGACATAACATGAGATACCTAGAACTCAATTTGCTTTGTGGACCAGTTCCTTATCCATTGTGCTTTATGGAGTCATTTGAAAGATAGGCTACACAACTTCCCTTATTGAATACACACACATGCAAACAAAAAAATGGAAGGGAAAATAACTAGAAGGGAAAATAACACACAACAGGAAAGGGAAATTATATACAGGGGAGAGATATTTATAGAGGTGGGAAAGAATATACACATACCCGACAATGGGTTGGAAAAATTACATGCAATCATGGAATAAAGGATTGAAGTGTGATGCTTAAGACACAAAGACTATTATCAGATCAAATCATGCTCTTGTGATGGCTTCGTATGTATTGAGAAGAAGAATACCAACTATTATTATTGATCCAAAATCATAAGAAAAATTTGTAACATTCATCCATAGTTTTGCTTTAAACAATTATTCTTCAGATTAAAAATGACATTATGACTTTCTTGTATTTTTAATTAAAATTAGTAGGTTGCGAGTAATGTAAAAATCAATGAAAATAACTAGTAAAATTTGTCAAGAGTTTAACATCACACATGATAACGGATTTAGGCACTAACGTCCTATGTCTTTAGGTCCAATTCAAGGGACCGATCTATTAAAAATCATATAAAATAACACTTATGATAAGTATTAAATGATTTTGATCTTCTCACTAGATTCCTCTTACAAAATTAAGCCTAGTCTTCTTTGGCGCTTTTACAAAATTCTCCTCCTATCTCACTCAATAAGCCTCCTTAATAACAATATAGTCTCTACCTTCTCTCTAATTTCAAAGAGACCCTTTTTACAGCATTTCTTAACACTATGGTCTATCAGTGAGGCCCACATTATTTTAATTCTACCGAACATGGTTCGAATCCTTTGACTTTATTAAAGTGGGATTCATATTGATATGGAGTGCCCCCTCCGCCATTGGTCCATGTGACTCTACTTTGGTGATTTTTCTGTGGGAGGGGATGTTTATTTGTGCCACATGTGTGGGGATTGAATTGGAGGAGGTCTTTTTGACTTAATCAGCTGACCAAATGTCCCATGGATTGGGCCATGTTTGTCATTTTGTCGCCCCATGTTGCAAAGTTGGTGGGTTTGTTTGACCACCTATCCACCAAGTTATGGGGCAAGTGGTGTATGTGGATCCATTAATGTGGTGAATTGTCCATTATTTTCACTGTGGGTTATGTTGTAATGGTCAATACATTGGCTGAGACGTGTTGTTTACCTGGATCACTAGTCGGGCCTTAGGCCGAGTTATGTGAATGAATCTCCACGTGTTAGCTGAGCATATGGGGGGGATAAAGTAGGTTTAATTTGTTAATACCATGGTTTGGGATGAGCTACCAAGCTGTCCATTCACTCCAAGATTTGAGGTCTATCCTAAATAATGATAACTTAAACAATACAAAAATCAACTTGACTCAGTGGGGAGTTGATCGCCCCACCAAGCTATCCAAAAAAATTCACTTGAGATCGAATACAAACTCACAAGGTATATAACGTGAGTTCAAAATTGGTGGCAAGCCATGAGGTGGCTTGAGGGCCTACTATGTTTGTGATAATAACAATAGTATTCATGGAGGCAGGGTCCCCCTCTGATACAAAAGTGAATCCCACTAGCTATGGTCTCCG
Organism: Taxus chinensis; assembly: GCA_019776745.2. NCBI lineage: Eukaryota > Viridiplantae > Streptophyta > Pinopsida > Cupressales > Taxaceae > Taxus > Taxus chinensis. The sequence continues at coordinate 851,303,696 of CM034147.1, forward strand.
TAGATGGCCTTTTACTATGACGTTGAAGACCGGAGGTTGTCAAATAACACGAACCCCATTTTTCACCTTTGTTAATTGTCACTTTTTGTGTCGGTTAATTGACCTTTCCTGAACTGAATGTCGACCAAAATTTATAATGGCCATAACTTTGGCATACGGGCTCCATTGTCCACAAACAATATATCGTCGGAAAGTTCTCATTTTATTATACGTAATGCAATTGTTGGAAACTAATACCGAGAAGATTATAGATTGGTGTTTCTTAGTGAGGGTCCTATGGATCATTCCTCCCCATTAAGAAAATTTTGGACTTCCAAAAGTTAATTTAATTGGTAAATAGGTGAGGGTATTTCTCCCTCACCTTTCTGGTTTCCATCTTTTTTTCCATGTTCAGATATATGCCCTTTAAAACCACATGGAGATATTCAACATCACCCCTCTGTGAGGTTATAACCTTCCTATCCAAGATGATATCTTCCTACAACTCACCCAGGTACTCAGGTGTAAAATCACCAACAAATGGTATGACATTACCATCATGATTGATAATCATAGGTGGTTCATACAGCTTCAAATTCTCAACATTCAAAACTGAATAAATTTTCATGTATGGACGTAAGTCCAACCAGAAAACATTATTACCAATTTTCTCCAAGATTCAGAATGGACCATACCAAATTGGTTTTAAATTTTTCCCTTCACCTGTCATCCTTTCTTTGCTGAGGTGCAGCCAAAATGAATCACCAACCTAAAACTTGTGATCAGTTCTATGTTTATCATGCCTTGCTTTATATTTTGCTTGAATTTTCTCCAACTATCCTCAAACATATTGATGGACTTGTTTTATGCGCTGCACAAAATTTTTAGCCTTTTCAGTATCACTAAGTCCACTAACAACATTTTCTTGTTCAAGAGATAAATCTAATAGAGATTTAGGCAGATAACTAAAAAAAGTCTCAAAAGGAGACTTCATCATAGAAGAATGTATCACACGGTTATAATCATGTTTCACATAATACAAATGTTCATCCCATAATTTTGTATGTTTACCTCAATAGCCCCTAAGAAAATGTACCACTTTGTGGTTTACAACATCTATTTAACCATCAGTCTGTGGATGGAAAGTAATACTTTTCTTCAATTTTGTGTCCATCAAACCCCAAACATTTTACAAAAACTCCCAAGAAACCTAGAATCCCGATCTGAAACAATAAAAGTGGGAAAACAAAAATTAACCTATACAAATTGAAAGAATAAATGTGCAGTACCTTCACTAGTTGTTTGCTTAGTACAAGGAATCAACACACACATCTTATTGAACCTATCCACAACCACATATAGATAGTCATGTTTTTTTCATGACATTGGAAAACCTCCTAAAAATCCATAGAAACACTTTCCCATGGACGTGTAGAGACAATAAGAGGAGTATAAATTCCTAACTTCCTATAACTAGGCTTTCTCGTGGCACAGAGAACACATCATTTTATATACCTGGTTACATGCTTATCCATTTTAGGCCAATCGCAATACCTCTGTAAATGTGCAACTATTTTACCAATACCAAAATGTCTAGATATAAGAGAAGCATGAGCTTCCCTAATCACATGCACTCTTTCATTCTATGGAATGCAAAGTTTACCAGAATGATATAAAATTCCATCATGCACATGATAATCCAATTCTCCTACCTATTTACCACTCACTAAATCTTCATATACTTCCTTAAAATCAGCATCATGCATATATTTCTCTTTATAACTATCATGAGCCAAAGAACTATGTGATAGAATAACAGATGCAATAACAAATGGAGGTCTAGATAGCATATCAACAACCTTGTTGTGCATACATTTTTTAATATCTGATCACGAGGTGAAATTGTTGCAAGAATCGCATCCAATGGAAATGTCTAGATTGTTGTAAAAAAAATTTTGTTTACAAATAATGAAGACATTGATGAGTGGTATGTATAACTATCTCTTTTCCCATCAAGTAATGCCTCCATTTTTTTACACTCTACACCAAATCATACAACTCTTTATCATAAGTTAGATAATTTCTTACCACACTTGTGAAGGTTTTTAAATGGTAACACATTGTTCATTTATTCTGCATCAAAAATGATCCCATTACATAGTCACTAGCATCTGTCTCAATATCTAATGACTGATGAAAATCTAGAAGTGTCAAGACCGGAGTGGTACTAATTTTATCTTTTAGTGTATCAAAAGCATTTTGTTTTTTTCCTCCCCACTAAAAGATCTGTTTAACACTTGTCAAAGCATGCAAAAGAGATGCAATAAATGAGAAGTTATAAATGAATTTTCTCCAATATTGTATTGCACCAAGTAAACTCCTAACTTAAGTCACATTATTGGGTCTAGGCTAGTTTACAATGACCTCTACTTTTGTACAGGATCTATTTGTAATTCACCATTTCCAATAACATAACCCAAATAGATTAAAGATGTTTTCCCAAATTCACATTTTGACATCTTCAAAAATATTTTTCCTCCTCTTAATGCATCTAAGACTTTCTGTCTTTGAGTAACATGATCATCCCAAGACTTACTAAAACTAAGAATGTCATCTAAGTAGACAATAATCAAATCATCAAAGAATGGTATAAAAATATCATTTATAATTCTCATGAATGTTTCCGACACATTGAAAAATCCAAACAACATTACTAACCATTTATATAATCCCTATTTCGTTTTAAAAGAATTTTTACACACATCACCTTCATTAATATTTATTTGGTGATAACCACTTTTTAAGTCTAACTTAGTGAAATAACAACTGGCATTCTTTAATTGATCAAGTAAATCATGTTAGTGTAAAATCATAGCACCCATGAATTTCTACAACTAGATGGGTTGAGACTCTCAGTGTGATTACAAAACATGGATCATCTCTCAAATTTTGGGACTTTGAAATCGAGACAGCTCTCCGAATGAATGCTGGTTCCTATTCCTCTGTTAAGGTCCACACATAAAATTTGTAGAGGATCTATTATAACTTGCCAAGGAGACATGGTTAAGAGGATGCAAGAAATTAAACCTAAACTAATAGATGTGGTGTACCATTAAACTAACAGAATGTTAGACACCAAATTTTCTATCAAACACAGACCATTAAAACGTATTACAAACACCATGCACAGATAACCAACATTGCAATGAAAGATCAGATAAAGGCAATACATACAAGAGGGGGTTGAAATATTTCACGGTCATGTATTATTGCTTCACAAATTGATATAAAACATTACAATGGCCAAGAGCTAGAAACTTGCATTACAGTTTTAGTAGAATGTTCAGACTCCACGAATTCGTCTACAGACCAAAGAAGAAGGGAGGGTGCAAAACCAATATGTCCAACCATTTACAATGAGAAAAGATCTTACCTTTATAGATGAAGCGAAGAGTGGAGGAGAAAAAAGAAGTGAGAAATTTGATTTGGAGCTCAGCTACCAGCCATCAATGCCCCTACAAATTTTCCCACAATCTATCAATTTCACCGCTCTATGTCTATTTGGCGTGTTGTAGAAGGAAGAATGACAGATCAAATCTAATGTAATCAGGTTGTTGAAGCAATCAAATCATATATTAAAAGAATGGAGATGTTTTACTATTTTTTACCCACCTAACCTTCTCTAAATTAGGGTTTCAGGCTTCCATGGCGTAGAGGAGGTCGAGATCTTTCCAATGGTGCCAAATTTGTTGGGTTTCGAGAATTGGATTGAAAGTTATGTTTATTTGAATATTTAAATTGGATCCGTACAAAAATGGTGGAAAACCAGTTTTGCAAAATGGGTTCACGGGCCTGAAATTCACTTTTCACCTAGAAGCCTCTGTGGGCTTAAAATTGAAATTGTGCCATTTTGTCACAAAAATTTCTTAAGTTTCTCAAATGCCCCACCTTCTAGATTTGGCCTAAGATATGGCTACGTGTCCCTTTGCAGGCCTTAGGTATTTTTCTTCATTTGGCACAAAGATACTCCGTGGGCCCACAAGTCTGCAATGTAACTTGTGCCTTTTGAGGAGTAAGGGAAAATTTCCAAAAATTCTCCCGCCACCCCGCCAGTCCGTAAATTTCCACATTACCAAATGTCTTCCTTGGGCCCGCCTTTGGCCAAAATCCCTTCAAAGGCCCGCCTTCCCACTTTGACTTTTCAACGGCTGATGAGACACTTTCTAGAATTTGGACACGTGGAGGGTTGGCACTTATTTGAGTCTTTGCTTTAGATTTTGCTTTTGAAGTTACGCCAAGATGACACGTGGTTCTTTCCACCTTTTTGGACTTTTCAACGGATGACTCTGTTCCTTTTCAGGCCTCAGACACATGGAAGCTCCATGCATGTCTGAGGTCCCCATTTTGAAGTGTCCTTTTGAAATTACACCAAGATGATGCCTGGAGGATTCTGTTGTCTATCCCAAACTTGGATTTTTCAATGGTTGGTGAAACTTTTCTCAGACTTGGGATGCATGGCATGTTGGTTCTAGTCTGGGGCTCCCGTTTTGGATTCAACCTTGGAGGAGCACCATTGTGACACGTGGAAGCTTCATGATTGTTTGGAAACCACCTCTAGATTTTACCTTTGGAGTTGCGCCATTGAGGCACATGGAGCCATGTGATTACTCTTCCATACTTAGCTGATTTGGGCCCGATCAAACACTACCTTCCACTGCAATTACCGAGCCTCCATTTTTATCCCATGTGCTCTGATCTATTTTGACGTCGTTTTCTCCTTATGAGATCTGATATACTCAGGTTATTATTTAGCTCTAGTTTTGACCTTTCTTCTCTATTGTCAAGCCCAACTACCCCTAAGATTCGAATCTGAACCATGGGCTTGCATGACTGAATTGTCCCCTTGATTTTCTCTTGTGCATGGTCATGTTTGACCAATTTTTCCCTGGGGGGAAATTGGATAACAATTTGGTGACTCACGGGGATATCTTCCTGCTAGATGGAGAGACTAGTAGCCTTGGAAGTATCCATTAGGCATGGAGTGTACCTGGTAATTTTCAATCTAGTCTGGAATTACCTTCTACTACATGTACTCTTGTCTTCATAAGAAAATCTTGAATTCAAAATTTGTGAGAGTAGAGGGTTTTCTAAAACCTGGAACTTCTCCCTCATTTGATTTTATACAAACTTGATCTATTGGAGTGCAATGAAAACATCCAGACCTAATCTAGTGTGGATACTCTATAAATTTAATTTATTTTGGCCACAAGTCTTTTCCATGAATGAGATGAACTGTATACAAGGAAACACCAAAAGCAATAGAGCATGTGTACTAGCACTTAGGGAAATTAAACCTAAACTAGAAGAAGACAATGTTCATACGCACTTGGAGAACTTGAAAGACCTAGGCTGATATTTACAATGGTGAGAAATTTTCCTTTTAGTAGCAGTGTTTGAGGTATATCCCATTGACTGGAATCTATAATTCTTCATTGTCTAACTTAGCTAGCTGGAATGCGTTGTTACTTTTACATTTTGTGACCATGTAGGGGCCACTCCAAATGGCATCAAACTTGGAATTCCTTCCTAGTTTTTCCTGATCTACATACCACTTTAGAACTAAGTCCCCCTCTTGAAAGGTCCTTGTTATTGCTTTCTTATCAAATCTCTTCTTGATTGATGATTGATCTTTCTCCGTGATCTAGATTGCATGTTCTCTAGCCTCTCCTACTTCCATCAGTTCTGCATACCTGATTTCCATAGGTTCAAAATCGGCTAGTTCCAACTATTGCATGAGCTCCAAACTGGGAAGCTCTAATGATATGGGTAGTACTTCCTCTTTTCCATATTTAGTCTTGTATGGGGAGCTAGTTGTAGATCTTTTGGATGTCATCCTATTAGTCCATAGAGCTGATTTGAGCTTTGTGTGCCAAGTTTTCTTATTTTCATCAAGATTCCTTCTGATAATTCTTAGTAGATTCTTGTTTGTAGACTCTTCTTGGCCATTACCTTGAGGTCTATAGTTTGAGGAAGTGCTGAGGTATAAACCATTCTTGATAGCCCATTCATTGATCCTTGTACCAAGGAATGCCAATGGATTATTGATATGATAGTAGCAGGGGCTCCAAACCTAGTGACTATCCCTTCATAGAAATCCAAGATATTGGATTCGTTTGTCTCCTTAAGTGCCACTGCTTCATTCCACTTGGTGAAATAGTTTGTTTTTGTAAGTATCCAATTGTGGCCTTGTCTTGAATTTGGTTTAATCACTCCAATGAAGTCTAATCCCCATTGCATGAATGGCTGATCTACTAAAATTAGATGAAGGGGCAACGCTTCTAACTTTTCCTTCCCTCCTACTTCTCCATCATCTAACTCATGTAACACCCTCTCAATTTGGCCTATCCCAATACACCTCAGTATAACACTATTGATGTCCTTCTTGAACAAGATGCCACCAATAAGCACATATGGGATGGCTTGTAACCTGAAGTATCTCCTCTTTGCTTTGTTCCATTCTAGGGGGCACAAGATTGTTTGGAGATAGTGCACCAAGGCTTGAGTCCAACATGGAATGGGTGCATCGTTAGCTAGTTGTTCTTGATCATTCTGCAGTATCAGGACAACATTCTCTTATCTTTTTGACTCATCATGTGGTTTTGAAGCGAGCTGCTCACAAAACCCTTGCCACAAACTAGCTTGGTCACTTTTATTTCAATGTCATAATCCATTACACATTTGATCCAACCTGCTCTCTTCTCATTCAAGTTCTTGTTTAGGAGAAATTCCTTGGCACTGGCATGTGACACTAGCAATTAAATCTTATTGTTCAAGACTAATTGTCTGAATTTCTTCAAACCCCTAATGACAGCAAGGAAATGATTTTCAATGAAAGAATACTTTACCTCGTAATCTTCCAAGCTCTGACTGAAGAAGGCTATGGGCTGTTCTGAGCCTTCCTTGTTAGGCTAAACTAGGATATCTGAGATTGTGTCTGACCCTCTAAAAGTATACAACATGAAGTCCTTTGAAAAGTATTAGTTAATGAGAGTTAGGGCATGTGATATGGTGAGCTTGATGGCCTCAAAAATATCTTTGCCTTCTACTGTCTATTTGAATGCAAGATTCTTCTTTAACATCATCATTAAAGGCTTTACAAGAGTGGAAAAATTAGTCACAAATATGCAGACAAGGCTTATCCTTCTGAAGAAGCTTTGGATGGATTTTTGTGATGTGGCAGTGGTAGTGTTCTGATAGCTTCAACTCTTTCAGGGTCAATTATCAACCCTTATCTTGAGATTGTGTCTGACCCTCCAAAAGCATACAACGCGAAGTCTTTTGAAAATTCATGGTTAATGAGAGTTAGGGCCTATGATATGGCGAGCTTGATGGCCTCAAAAATATCTTTGCCTTCTGTTGTCCATTTTAATGCAAGATTCTTCTTTAACATCATTGTTAAAGGCTTTACAAGAGTGGTAAAATCAGGCAAAAATAGGCAAAAAAATTTATCCTTCCTAAGAATCTTTGGAAGGATTTCTTGTGATGTGGCAATGGTAGTGTTTTTATAGCTTCAACTCTTTTAGGGTTAATTGTCAACCCTTCTCTGGAGACGATGTGGCCCAACAATTTTTCCTAGCATGCTAAGAACACACACTTCTTTGGATTCAGTGATACTTTGAATCTCCTACATCTTTGGAATACTTGTCTGAGGTGGAAGAGATGGTCTGCAACATTCTTTGAGAAGATAGTGATGTCATCTAGATACACTAGAACTATCTGGTTGATTAAGCCTTTGAATGCCATGTCCAAATCTCATTGGAATGTTGCTCCAGAATTTGATAGCCTGAATGGCATCTTCTAAGCATATGTACCCCATTTGGTGGTGAAGGTTGTCTTGAACTGATCTTCCTCTTTCACCATTATCTTGTTATAGCCTGAGTATGCATCTAGAAATGAAAACCTCTCAGAGCCAGCTACAACCTACAAGATTTGTTCCATCGATGGAAGTGGGTAGTGACCTTTAAGTGATGCTCTGTTTAGATCATGGAAGTCTACACACAATTTGATTCATCCATTTATTTTCCTCACAGGAACCAATTTTGTAACCCAACTTGAATGCTTGATAGGGAAGATAATGTTGGCCTTAATTAGCTTGTTCAACTCTTTTCTCATGAGAGGTTCAATGTGAGAGTTTACTAGCCTTTGCTTCTGTCAGAAAGGCTTAGATCACGGATCCAGCTCGATAGTGTGTTGTGCCATCGGTTAAAACCTCTCAAATCCTTGTAATTCAAGGAAAAGACATCTAGGAATTATTGACAAAGTTAAACGAACTCATATTTTTCTTATTGGGTACTTACCTTACCAATTTTCAATGTTTTTCCTTCATATATGAAAATGGGATCTAAAACTTCACCATTTACTTGAATATTTACTTTCTCCTTTCAGAATTGATCATTTGGGTTGAAGATTGAATTTGTTGGTCCTCGGCTACACCACTTGATCACCATACTGTTTTTCCAATTTGTCTTGGTTTCTGGAGGAGAATTTTGCTTCTTCTTGTTGAAAATTGATAATTTGTTTATCATTCTCGAAGACCTACCAACTTGTGTTATTATCTAGGACAGCTGGGCTTATAACCACCTTGATATGAGGCTGAAACTTACCACTTTTTATACTTTCTATGACATCAAACACTGCTCTAATTGCTGCTAGCATGTCTACTACATCATTCTTTTTCCTGGGTATAGACACAATGTTTAAAGCTTCAAAGTCATCAATGAGGTCCAATACCTAGTTTTTATAGCTCTTGAGTAGGTCATTCTTTGCAACATGTTGTCCTCTAACTTGGTTCACAATCATCTCACTATCACCAAATATTTGTAGATTCTTAATGCTTCTCCTCCTGGCCTAATGAATACCATGAATCAAAGCCTCATACTCAGTTGTTTTGTTAGAGAAAGAAAATTGGAAATATAAATTTGTGTAATAATTTGTACCTTGAGGTGAAACAAGCATTGCTCCTCCTCGTGCACATTGTCTACTTCTTGAGCCATCAAAAAATAATTTCCATAGCTCATTATTAGCCTTGTGGAATAGCTTAGTGATGTTAGGAAGAGGATGATTCTCTTCATGCAAGCAATAGACTCCTAATTTAGATTGTTCCATTTCTTTATAAGGGTCATAAGCATGCCTCTTGTTTGCCCATTCATCAAGAGTCAAGTCTAGAATACATCCAACCTTTATATCTGTCTCATAAGTGTTTGGGTAGTCTTCTTGATCAAATGTTGAACAAATTATATTAATTGGACTCGGTACATGAGGCTCTATGTGGAAGTTTGAAATGGGGTTGGATCTAATTGTAGCCTTGGCCCCATACCTCATTCTAAATAACATGTGTGACTAATCAACAGAAAAATAGCCCAAAATTTTTGCGGTGAAGTCTCTTGACAAACACAATGCAAAGAGAGGTGACAAGTCTATGACTGACACATCTTGCAAGATAGTCACATTGGGGCATGTGTGCAACACGAGGATCAAGTATTTGATTACTCCAACCATTGTTACCGCTATTACATCCAATTGTACCACACCTTTAGAGATGACCTCATATTGGAGGCCTAGTTGATCAACTATTTGCTTTGGTATGACTGAACTACTTGCTTGCAAATCAGTCATGAAATTCTGCACCAATTTATCTCCAATGATCAATGAAATGTAGAATGATGGGGGCTTTAAATTCTTACCTCAGTGGCCTCCTTGATCTGATGCTCCCTGTTGACTTGCATTGGTAAGTACCTTTTCTTATTGATTGGGTGTCTGATTTGATGCTGACAAATTTGCCATAGTAGCTTGCAATAAGTCCCTTTGTCCTTGGATAGCTAATGAATCCCACATCGAGATGTTTAAATTTGTTTTCTTCATCTTCTCAATGATGTTGAATGGGGATGAGCTATCCTTTTGTTTTGTTTCCTTGCATTTTTTTCTCTTGTACATGGGTCGCTACAACCGGTGCTTGAGTCAATCTAGAAGGTGGCTAGGGATGACCTTGCATATTTGGGGCTGCACTTTTATTGTTAGCACCTTGTGGAGAAACAGAGGGTTACAGACCATTTGAATTAGAGCACTACCCTTCTTCCATATTCCCCTTCTTGGACCATGTGTTGGTAGCTATACTTTGAGAAGGGGCTTGGTTAACTCCACAAAGGTCTTTTGTCTGCCAATTAACTAACATAGTTTCGGTTGGAGGTTTCTCTCGTTGAGCTTCTTGCTGCTAATTTTCCTGACTAGTTGCTTGGGACAAACTGAAGGCCTATACCATCAAGGCCTTATTTAGTGCACTGTTGGAACATGTTGATTGACAATGAGGTAGTATGTAGGGGTAACACCAGTCGTACTCTTGTGCCATGTTGTTTTGTGTTGGGACTAAAGCTTCTGATGCTAAAGCTGCATTTGGATTATATGGTCGGAATGGTCTGGTAGCCTGAGGTTGTCCTTGATTTTGATTTTGATTTTGTGCCTAAGCTGGTGGTCTATTTTGCTGATATGGGGGCCTACCTTGATACTGAGTTTGAGGCTAATAGGGCCTAGAACTCTGAGCTTGTTGTCTCTCGATAGTCACTATCCTAGGTTCTGCAGTTGTTTCAAGACTTTTTGGACCTCATCTGAGGAGATAGAAGATGAGGTGGAAGCTTCAGCTTAACTATGATTCCTTCGACCAGGTGTGGGAGCTAATGTGGTTATTTGACTAGTGCTCAAACTTCCTAATTCTTGATATAGAGGCATAAGTTTCCTAGGTACAAGTTTACCAGCCTGAATTAAGTAATTTTTGACTCTAATGGCAATGTTGTAGGATGCTGGTAAGGTTACACCTACCATAGATTGAATCATTATAGAAATATCAAAATTTAAATCTCTAAGGAAGTATAGAAAACAAACTTCATTTGTTGGTCTCACAACCACTAGAATCCTATCCCACATCCACTGGAATCCGAAGTTGAAGTCCATCAACTGCTTATTATGAGATCTTTTGATGGTTGTCAAATTTTCGAACAAGGATAGATTATCTCCCTTCTCTCTAAACTGATTATGGATAGACATGCACAAATGGTCCCAATTATGGATAGACCCTGTTGTTAGACTCCTAAACCATTACAAATATTTACCCTTTAAATAAGATGCCAATAACTTAATATCAACATCCATCTTAGCAATCTCATGAGTTGTGCAGACATTAGCAATGTCTTGAATGTGGTCACCAGGAGTAGTTTGGTTCTCTCCAGTGAAATATGGAATGCTCTTCAATGCTGCAACTGGAACTAGATTTTGTGCATTGAGAGCTAGTGGGCTGTTGCCAGTGAAGTTGATGTAGGGATTGGGTTGTGTCATCTTGATTGGTCAAAGGACTCTAATTGATTGAAAGAAAGGCCTAATAGGTGGAGGCGTTGACAATGTCCTGCTTGGTGGAGATGGAGACCTTTGGGCTCTTCTCCCCCTCCTTGCTCTATCTAGGCATAAATGTAGGTAGAAAAATATCCCCTCTTCTCTAGCTCTTGACCTTGTTTGTATTCTTCTCATGAATCTACCAAGCCTGGGCTGGTGAAACCAGTGGACTCTACCTATTTTAGAGTCGCCAGATGTGCAATTTCAAAGCTCTGTATGAGTTGAAAAATTACAACAAGCATACATCAATCTTGCTGCAATAAAAACAAAGACCTCTTGGTCCCACCGGGCGTGCCAAAATTGTTAGTGCAAAATCACAACAATCCATCTAGTTGCAGACATTCAGGGGTAATGTGATTTTGCACTAACACATCATCAATTCTAGGAAGAGGGTAACAATTTTTCACTGTGATGTTTTTTAAAGCACGAAAATCAACACACATCCAACATGTTCCATCCTTTTTTGGCACCAAAATTGTTGGTGAACCACAAAGACATGAACTTGGATGGATGATACCAGTTTCCAAGAGTTCCATTACTTGTTTCTTGATTTCCTTGTTTTCAACCATGGATAATCTATACATACCAATGTTGGGAAGAGGTGGATCCTGTAGTAGTTGTATATAATTTTGAACCCCTCTTTTGGGAGGTAGACCCCGTGGATCCTGAAAAACATCTTCATAGTTAGAAACAAGTTTTACCAATTCATTACGATGTGTAGGATCACAATCCTCAAAAGACGTTTTGTGATAATTCTCTTTGGATTTGATCATCATGAGAAAAAACACTTTCTTGATTTGACAATCCTTTTCATCTGACTTGTAGTAACAATGGAAGGATTATTTTTTACACGGTGAACTCTTAAAATAGACTCAATTCTATTCTTCATAAGTAGGTACTTGTTTTCTTCCCCGTAGACAATTATTTTATGATCATATAAGTAAGGAATTCCCAAAAAAATACCAAAAATATTTGGAGGAGAAACATTCAAATCAACCTCATCAAAAAATTTGTCGGTAATGGAAAATTTAAATCTACAAGTTTTAGTTACCTACAGGTTTGCATCATCACAAGCCCAACCTTAAGGATAAGGCTTAGGATGTGGCTTGGTTTGGAGTTCGAACTTCTTAACAACCTCCTCAGAAATAATATTAGCTTGATATCCACTATCAAATAGAGTATCTATTTTGGTATGTTTAGAAATAACTCTAAGGTGAAAATTATCATTTTGTTTCTTTTTATCATGTATAGATTGTTGACTAGAAGAAGATGTAACATTTAAGGTACTAGTGTTGGAAGAAGAGAGGGAATGATTACCTTGGAAACTCATGGTTGTGATCATGGTTTCATCCCTTGAGTCAGACCCAAGTTCATGAACCACATAATTTAGGCTTCATTTCTGGATGTAATTTCCAACATCTAGACTCATCATGGTTCTTTTTACAATGATTGCAAAATGGTTTTCCATATTTCTTCTCAATAGTAGAGGTCATTTTTTATTACCCTTTCCTTTTCCTTGTTCTTTCAGACCTTTTACTTATCCTTCATATTTCTTGTTCTTTTTCTTAAAAGAAGAAACTATAGACTCTTTCATCATTTTCCCTCATGTTTCCAAATGTGTAGCTTGAACACATACTACATCAAGATTAGTTGGACCTAAAATAAGAATCATATGCTTTAGGTAACTATTCAAACCACCGATATATTTGAGAAGTGTTTCTTATGTGTTTATAGAAATTCCAAGAATTAAAGACCTTTTCCTAAATTCTTGTGTATAGTCTTGAACACTTTGTCCCTTAACTTGTCTTAATGTTTTTCAATCCATCATAGTTGCTTGTTTGTAATCAAGAAGATAAAATTGTTGTCTAAGATTTGAAACAAAATAAAACCAAGAATTAATCTCTTTACCTTGTGTTTATTCTTCTTCTTATAGCTTGCTATCCCACCAAAATAATTTGTGCCACCCATTCGAAGAGTTTCTAAATGAATTCTTGGTTCATCATCAATAACTTTCTAAACCCTACAGTATACCTCCATCTACTCGATCCAATTATCCAACTTCTTTGCATTAAGCTATCCATTATATATTGGAAATTCAAACTTGAAATCTAATTTTAGTGAAGGATGAAAATTATATTTTTGAGATTCACCTTTAAGAATTGTTGTCTCCCAAAAATAGCTTTGCGCTTTCATAGCCAAATTTAAAATTTTTGAGTTCATGCCCTTCATTGGTGTTGAGCCAAGCTTGAGACTAAACAAATTAGCAAAAATCATGCCCTTGAGCTGTTTTAACCTCCATTTTGCTTGTTTTTAGAGATCCTCCTCTTCCTGGTCTATGCACATAATATCCTTTTTGCACCCCCCATTTTTGATTGAAATTGTTCACTTATTCTATGGCCTGGGTCGTCAAACCATTGTTTTTCCTTCATGCTTCTGGCTTGTGAAGAAAAATAAAAAATTGGGATCAAAATGAAGAACTTCTCTTCCTCTGTGTGTCTTTTCCACAGTCGAGAACAATGGGAATTTCTTTCCCCATAAATTTTTACGTCAGCATCCCTTAAGGATACATGGGTGTCTCTGATTGGAGCACTCCGGTCATACTTCAAAGGCTCAGAGGATGGCTCCATGTGTCGCAATGATGCAATTCCAAGGCAGGGTCCACGGGGCAGTCTTTAATTGAGCGCAGGATTTCCACATGTCCTAGGTATAAAATAAAGGTAAAATTGGCTAAGTATGGAAGACTTAGTGGCTGGCTACATGTGTCGCAATGGTGCAATTCCAGGGGCAGAAAGGGCCAATTACCAAATCAGTGCCAGATCGCCACATTGCAGGGAAAAATTCAAAGGAAAATCTCGTCGTTGCAAATTCAAATCAGACGAGTGGGTCGGCGGAGGAATTTGAGTTTTTGAGCCCTTTTTTGAAAAAGGTGAAAAATTAAAAAGGAACCCACAACCATGATCAAGCTCCCAGGGAAAAATTCAAACCTCGAGCCCGCAAGGAAAGGTCAAAGCTTAAAATGTTGAGAAAAGAGTTGTGCCCCTGTTCCCAATCAGAACATGCCATGTGGCTAAGTTGAAAATTCAAATCGGAGCAGTGGGCCACCAGAGGAATTTGAGATTTTTGAGCCCTTTTGTGAAAAAGGTGAAAAATTAAAAAGGAACCTGTAGCCTCGATTAGGCTCGCAAGGAAAAAGTCAAATCTCAAGCTTGCAGGGAAAAAATCAAAGTTTAAAATGTTTAGAAAAGAGTTGCGCCCCCATTCCTAATTAGAGCGTTTCACGTGGCTAAGTAGAAAATTCAAAATGGAGCTGCGGAACGGTGGAGGAAATTGATTTTTTGAGCCTTTTTTCTAAAAAGGTTAAAATGTTAAGGAAAGGGTCGTGATCCCATTTCCAATAAGAACGTGTCACGTGTCTAAGTTGAAACATCAACGCGGGGCTGCGGGCTAATTTGTTCCAAATTTCCTAATCTCATAAAAAATCACAAAATGTGAATGGCTTCCCCCGAAACTACTCCAATCCCTTCTTGCAATGTGGACAGCCCAAATTCAGAGTTAGAGGAGAAAATCAAATGGTCTAGATTTAAACTGGCAAATCGAATGTAATAGTTTATTTGTAAGATCTCATTTTTAGCCCGCCATGAGCATTTTCTTTGTAACAGAGGAATTTGAAGAGGCGTAAATGATTTGTGATGTTGTAACGGTTTCTTCTGAAGAATATAATGGCTTCTCAACATCATTCTAGGGGTTGGGGATTGATTTCACAAAAGACCAAAGTTCTCTGTACCTGGAAAAGAGGGAAAAAGCCACTCTTCTTCTATTTTCTCTTCTTCCTCAAATTTTTTCCATTCTCAAGCTATGTACAAACTCTGCTTGAGCTTCAATAATAAAATAAGTAATTTTTTGCCTTTTTGATTGAGGAATTAATTAGTACTTTGTGATCAATGAGTTTCATTATGTCTTGTAGCTTCTCCTACGGATTTGTTTTCTTCTAATTATAAACACATATAAATGAGACTTATAATTAATGTGTGTGGGAATATTATATTCTACTCAACATTAATTTCTCCTACCTCTATTCTCACTCCCTTTCCCCTTCTCAGAAAAAGTTCTTCTCTAGTGAGAAATTGCTAGCTTTACCACAAGGTTAGTGGAGTGCCCCTGTTGGATCTCTGGTTGAAAGGCCACCATTGAAATCCACCATTTTTTACATGCACATATGGAAGTTGCACCATTCAAGTAGAGGGACTTAGATTCCCATAGCATTGGCTTGAAACCCACCAATTTGTCAACAATACAGATTTTCTCGCCAACAATTTTTGGCACCCACTGTGGGGCAGATTTTGTAGTATCTACACCCAAAAATGACCTCAAGGTCATAAAATTACAAAAAAAATTCTAAGAGAAAAGTTTCTAGAGATTAAATAATCATGCAAGCTACATGGATGTAAATCATGACTATTATGGGAAATCCTCTTGTTGAGAGACTTGATTTACTCTTTCACATCCAAAAAGACATTGCTTCTGATCTGAGAGAAGCTATTTGGCATAATAGACAAAGTGTCAATCAATACTTTGTTACCATAAACGTGCTATCGAATTGGAAAGGAAGAGAAAACTTCCATCCCCCTAGAGAAGAGCATACACCTTCAAGCTAGCAACTAAGGTGGGGAGGAAAAATTGATCCCACATTTGAAGAGCTTGAAAGAGAGGTAGTTGCTGAAGAAGAGACAAGGGCTCAACTTGAAGAAATAGAAATACTCCAAGTCGAAGCAGAAGAAAGAGCAACAACAGGAGTAGCCTTAGCAAGATTGGAGGCTAGAAATAGGAATAGAATGGGTAATCATGAAGATAAAGTACACAGGCCTAATGTGCCATAGGGAAGGAATAATGGTCCAATCACTCTTCCACAACCACTTCATGAGCTCCCAAGAGGCTCAAGAAATAACTTCCCAAAATTCAAAGGGGATGGTTCTTAGCTCCCTGAAGAACATGTAGCAACATTCATCACTGCTTATGGAGTATTGGGAGTTGACGATGAAGATGTTTCAGTTAGGCTCTTTGTGGAGTCACTCCAAGAGAGAGCTACTGAATGGTTCTACATGCTACCTCCAAGATCTGTCACATGTTGGGAAGACATAAGAAGTGCATTTGAACATAGGTTCAAAAGCACAGAAGATTGTCAGGATCTGCTGATCCAATTGGTTCAGATGAAGAAGGAGACCTCTAAATCAATGAGAGATTTTGTAGTAAGGTATAATAGGTTGATAAGAAGGATCCCAGAAGATGTGGTCCCCCCTAAAAACAATTTGTAAAGGTTCTTCATTAGCACTTTACCACTAGAATTTGGTTTCTTCCTCAGAAGAGCCCAATTAAGAACATTGAGGGATGTTCAAGACTTTGTAGTTGAGACTAATCATGATCTAATTCTTTCTGGAAAAGTGAAAGGACCAGGTGGGAAGCAAAAATGTCAAAGTTCAAATTCAGTCATCACTGATCCAATGTTCCAAAAAATGGCAAACGACCTAATTTCCTTGAAGAATCAGCTATCAAAAATCACTATGAGGAATTCTCCAAGGAGACCAAATCCTCTTGATAGACCAACAATTGCTCCACCTCCTCGTAGCCTTGCTCTTGAAGTATCACTAGTCAATGTCATCTGTGACACTGGGAAATTAGAAGAAGGAGCAGACATTGAGGAAACTAGAGAAGAAAACATGGATGACTATGAAAACTATCTTGAAATTGAAGAGGTTGGCATGCACAATGGCCTGATTGAATACGTTGATGATGAAGAGGAAGGTGATGAAGAAGCTCCAAGTTTTTCATGTGCTATTTTCACTCGTGCACAATCCAAGAATGGTGTTTCAACCTCAGCAGTTGCAGCATATGATAGGAAGAGCAAAGAAGATTGCGCTCTAAAGATTCCACAAAACAAGATCATCAGCAGAGGATCACCACTACCACCTTCCATGGAATCAGCCAAAGAGAAATCAGATTCACTAGTTGTCAAGTATCATGCTATTGTGCCAAGTAAGTTTTCTAATTCTTTTCCCAACTCAAAAATTTTCAAGAGTAATTGTCTTCCAAATACGGGTTCTGCAAGAACATCTAAATTTTAATCAAAGGCAACATCCTCACCTCCTTCCAAGCCAAGTAATACATTTGAAAAGGAGAACCCAGCACCAAAAGTAACAAAACCCCTATCATCTAAATCCTCTCCCACTCCTGGAACCTCTTCTCCATCTACCATAGCTCCATTTGACTTTGTGGAGCATGTAAGAAAAACCAAATTTCAGCTCTCTGAGATGGTATACCTACAAACACACCCTACCCAATTTGACAGATTCATCAAAGCAGTCTGAGATGGTAATTCTACATCCTCAATATCTAATTCTAAAGCCTTACTTCCCACACCATCTTCTCAAAACATGCTAGCCCTTAGTGCCTCCAACACCAACAGAGTTGAGCCTTTTTACCTGTCACTTCTCATCAAAGGTTTTCAGCTGAATAATCGCATTATAGAATCTAGAGCCTCATATAATGTGACGCCAGCAAAAGTTACAAATGCTGTTGGCCTCACTTTGACCTGGGTAAATGACACATGCTACTCAATGGAATCCAAACAAGTTCCACTGGTAGGAAGGATTAAAGATGCTCAAGTTACTCTAGCTGATTACCCTAACAAGAAGATACTCCTCACCATTTTGGTGGTAGACATCCCAACATATTTTGGTATGCTATTGAGTATAAGTTTTTACAGGGATCTAGGTGGAGAAATAAAAATTGATTGGTCATCTGTAACTATCCCAGTGAAAAGAGAAATGAAGAAGTTACTACCAGTCAGAAAAATTAAATTCACAGTAAGGAAATCTGATGATCCAAGAGCTAACATCCTCTTTCAAGATGGTGGGTTAAGAAACTACTTCCTTACATCACAAAATGAAGAGAACTTTCCACTCCTCATGGAAGAAGAAGAAGATCATATTTGGACAATGGATTTTTATGGCAGTCATTCCAGAGTAGGTTCAGGAGCTGGTGTAGTATTTTACTCTCCCTCCAATGAAGTTTATCCTTTTGCCTACAAGATGCAATTTGACAATTCAAATAATACATCAGAGTATGAAGCATTACTCTTAGGCATGAATGCAGAAGAGGACATGGGAATTAAGAAGATGAGATGAAAAGGTGATGTAGATATTGTGGTGAAGCAAGTCTGCCAGCAATATCAGGTGAAAAATACCAGACTCAGGCACTAAAGAAATAAAGTGTGGGATTGCATTGAATTCTTTGATGCATTCTCCATTGAAGATATCTATAGGGATTAAAATGAAAAGGATAATTCTCTAGTAGTTTCAACTTCCTTAGTGACACCTTATCCTTCTTTTGGCAAGGATAAAGTGACCATTAAGATGGTGTTCAGACCCAGTGTACCAGAAAATGAAAATCACTGGTAGGTCTTCAATGATGACAATCAGGTCTTATCCTTCTTAGAACAATGGGATAACTTCAATAATCTTTTCTTTGAGGGAAGTGAAAACCCACACCATGAATCAATCCCCAAAGAAGAGAAGGAGGGAATTGAGAGGATTGATGAAGAAGGAGTAATCAAATAGAAAGGAAACAAAATCCCCAAAGGCCTAGTTTCTTTGGAAGATCTCTTTGACAAGCATGACAAGTTCATCTAAGAAAAAGAAAAGAAGTCTTCTCGGTGTCCATTTCATTTTGATCAAGAAAACATGGCACTTCAGAGAATCCAAGGATGGTTAACATTGGTAAATGCTACTCACCTGAAGAGAAGACAAATTTTGTTGCTCTGCTAAAAAAGTACTCAGATGTGTTGGCCTACTCATACGATGAACTCAAATATTTTCAGCCAAAGGAAATGCATCACTCCATTCATTTGAAACAAGGAGCTAAGCCCTTTAGGCAGAAACAAATGCCCTATAATCCAAAGATTGTTAATGTTATCAAAGAAGAGGTGACAAAGATGCTCAATGCTAGAATCATCTTCCTTATCCACCATTCAACATGGGTGGCTAACATTGTGCCAGTAAGGAAGAAAAATGGGGAAATAAGGATTTGTGTAGACTTTCGAAATCTAAATCAAGCATCTCTCAAGGACAAATACCCTCTCCCAATCGTGGATCATATTTTATAAGAAGTCACTGGATCTGAAATGCTCTCTTTGCTTGATGGATTCTTAGGGTATAACCAAATCAAGGTGCTAGAAGAGGATTGCAACAAAACAACCTTCACAACACCTTGTGGTAATTTTACCTACAGCAAAATGCCTTTTGGCTTGATCAATGTTGGAGCCACTTTCAAGAGTGCAATGGACTTTTCCTTCAAAGATTTGAAATATTACATTGTCATTTACCTGGATGACCTGACAGTTTTCTCGAAGAGGAGGGGAGATCATATCTATCATTCGGAGTAAGTCCTTGCAAGATGTAGGAGACATGGCATTTCTTTAAATCCCAAACAGTGCATTTTTGGAGTCACAGAAGGTAAGTTTTTGGGACACATTGTGAACAAACACGGAGCACATATTAATCCTGAGAGGATCAGAGCTATCCAAGCACTAGCCTTACCAACTAGCAAGAAGGGAGTTCCTTCATTCTTTGGAAAGGTAAACTTCCTTTGTTGTTTTGTGCCTGATTTTTCTGAGATGACTAAGCATATAACTTCCATGATGAAGCCTCAAGCAAGTTTCAAGTGGAATAAGAAAAAATAACATTTGAGGATATCAGGAAAGCCATTGCCAAAGTCCCAACTATTGTATCTCCAAATTTCAACAAGGAGTTCATCATGTATTGCTATACATTAGAACATACACTCTCTATTGTCCTTGTTCAAAAAAATGATGAAGGTTTGGAAGCACCCATTACTTTCATGAGTTATCCTTTGAAAAATCATGAGCTAAAGTATAGTCAACTGGAGAAGCATGCCTACACAGTGGTCAAAGCTATTAAAAATTTCAAATTCTACATTCTCAATTCCCATACAGTGGTGATGGTCCCTAGAAGTACAATCAAATCCATTTTGACTCAACAAGATCCTGAGGCTAAGAGAGGAAGTTGGATGGCAAAGACCCAAGAGTTTGACATGGATATTAGACCCTCTAATATGGTAAGAGGAAATGGTTTGTGCAAGTTGATTGCTGAAGATGACGACCTTAGGGCTCAGCAAGGAGAAAAATATGGTGTTTGCTCAACCTGTTCAGGAGACAACCCACAAGTGCTCTTTGTCACCACTACTGATGAGTAGTATGCTGATATTTCTTACTACCACACTTATGGAGAATGCCCTCCTCATCTTGAATACAAAAAAATAAGGACACTCAAGCTAAAGGCAACCAAGTTTGTGATCTGCAATCACGCACTTTACAAGAAAGGCCTAGATGGTTGTTTCCTCAGGTGTGTAGATAAGGAGCAAAAATAAAAGTTTCTCAGATCCTATCATGATCAGGCTTGTGGTGGACATTTCTCAGCAATGGTCACAACACATAATATCCTCAGAGGAAGATATTATTGTCCCTCCATCTTTACAGACATTCAAGATTGGGTTTCTAAATACAAAGCATGCCAACAATTTGTTGGAAAGCCACAACTAGTTGTATTGTTACTCAAGCCTATGGTGATTGAAGAACCATTTCAACAATGGGGGCTAGATTTCATTGGTATTTTGAATCCTCATTCAAGTTTAGGGCACACTTATGTACTCACTGTAACTGATTACTTCACCAAATGGGTGGAAGCCATTCCAACCAAGCAAGCCATCTCTAAAATAGTATACAACTTCATCAAGGAGAATATTATTGTCCATTTTTTAGTACCACAGAAGATTACTGTAGATAATGCCCCCTATTTCTCTTAAAAGGAGTTCACCTAGTTTTTCTATGGCTTTGGAATCTCTCTATCTCACTCCTCTAACTACTATCCACAAGGAAATGGTCAAGCTGAGTCAAGCAATAAGAACATTGTGACTATCAATCGCAAGCTAATAGATGAGAATCAAAGAAACTGGCACAAGAAGTTATATGATGCATTATGGGCTGATAGGATCACTCCTAAGAAGGCCATAGGTATGTCACCTTTCCAAATGTTGTATGGATTTGAGGCTGAGATTCCTCTCACAATTGAGATGTCAACTCTTAAGTTGCTGTAAGAAATAGAAGATGGTCAATACAAAGACGCCATTAACAAGAAGATCCTTTTCCTGGAGAAGCTAGAGGAAAGCAGATGCCAAGTGGTGGATAGAATTAAGGAACACCAATTGAAAGTGAATAATATCTTTGACAAGAGGGAAAAGGCAAGAGAATTCAAGGTTGGAGATTTTTTCCTATTGTGGGACAAGAGAAGAGAACCAAAGGGCAGCCATGGAAAGTTTGATTCATTCTAGTTCGGCCCGTTCCAAATTCATAGAGCTTGTGGTGAGAATGTTTTTCTCCTCTCATACTTGGATGGAACACCATTAGAACTTCCTTGAAGTGGTAAATAATTTAAACTGTACCATCAATGAAAGTGGGTTGTCCCCCGGCTTGTACCATAGGTGTTTTTCGTGGGTGTGTTCTTCCCTTTGTTGTTGTGTGGTTTTGGTTTTGTTTCATTTGGTTTTTGTCGTGTGTGTTTTGGTTTGTGTGTTTCCTCCTTAGTGCATTCTTTCTCAGAATTATACATGAATCTACAAGGCCAAATGGATAAGGCACTGGTCAGCGTGATATGTTTTGAAACTTGAGATTCTGGATCCTCAAGTCGTGTCCTAGCCATGCCGAGTTCACACCATGTCCCCAAGCTAGAGCCAACCGTTGTCTCCCGAAAACATCTCTACATTTTCACAGCCAAATTTAAATATTTTGAGTTCTTGCCCTCTATTGGTGTTGAGCCAAGTTTGAGATTCAAGAAATTAGCAAAAATCATGCCCTCGAGATATTTTAACCTCCATTTTGCTCCTTTTTAGAGATCCTCCTCTTCCTAGTCTGTGCACGTAATATCCTTTTTGCACCCCCCATTTTTGATCGAAATTGTTCACTTCTTCTATGGCCTAGGTCGTCAAACCATTTTTTTTCCTTCATGCCTCTGGCTCGTGAAGAAAAATCAAAAATTGGACTCAAAATGACGAATTTCTCTTCCTCTGTGTGTTTTTTCCACTGTCGGGAACGATGGGCATTTCTTTCCCTATCAATTTTTTCCTCAGCATCCCCAAATGATACGTGGGTCTCTCTAATTTGAGTGATCTAGTCATACTTCAAAGGCTCAACGAATGGCTCCACATGTCGCAATGACGCAATTCCATGTCGCAATGACGCAATTCCAAGGGCAGGTTCCGAGGGGTAGTCTTCAATTGAGTGCGGGCTTTCCACATGTCCTAGGTATAAAATAAAGGTAAAATCATATAAGTATGGAAGACTCAGTGGACAACTCCATGTGTTGCAATGATGCAATTCCAGGGGCAGAAAGGGAAAATTACCAAATTAGTGCCAGATTGCCACATCACAGGGAAAAATTCAAAGCCAAATCTCGTCGTTGAAAAGTCAAATCAGACAAGCAGGCTGGTGGAGGAATTTGGTTTTTGAGCGCTTTTGTGAAAAAGGTGAAAAAAAGGAACCCGTAGCCCCGATCAGGCTCATGGGGAAAAATTCAAACCTTGAGCCTGCAAGGAAAGGTCAAAGGTTAAAATGTTTAGAAAAATGTTACGCCCCCGTTCCCAATAAGAACGTGCCACATGGCTAAGTTGAAAAGTCAAATTAAAGTATTGGGCTAGCGGAGGAATTTGAGATTTTGAGCCCTTTTTTGAAAAAGGTGAAAAATTAAAAAGGAACTTGCAGCCCTGATCAGGCTCGCAAGGAAAAAGTCAAATCTCAAGTCTGTAGGGAAAAATTCAAAGGTTAAAATGTTTAGAAAAGATTCGCACCCCCATTCCCAATCAGAGCGTTCCACATGGCTAAGTAGAAAATTCAAACGGAGTAGCGGAACGACGGAGGAAATTGATTTTTTGAGCCTTTTTTCTAAAAAGGTTAAAATTTTAAGGAAAGGGTCATGACCCCATTTCCAATAAGAACGATGTGTCTAAGTTGAAAAGTCAAAGCGGGGCTGCGGGCCAATTTGTTCCAAATTGCCAAATCTCATTAAAAATCACAAAATGCGAAAGGCTTCCCTTGAAACCACTCCAATCCCTTCCTACCACGTGAATGGCCCAAATTCAGAGTTAGAGGAGCAAATCAAACAGTCTAGATTTAAACTGGCAAATTGAATGTAATGGTTTCTTTGCAAGATCTCGTTTTTAGTCCGCCATGAGCATTTTCTTCATAGCATAGGAATTTAAAGAGGCATAAATGATTTTTGATGGTGTATCAGTTTCTTGCGAAGAATATAATGGCTCCTTGAAATCATTCCAGGGGTTGGTGATTGATTTCACAAAAGACCAGAGTGCTTTGTACCTAGAAAAGAGGGAAAACACCACTCTTCTTATATTTTCTCTTCTTCCTCGAATTTCTTCCATTCTAAATCTGTGTACAAACTCTGCTCGAGCTTCAATAAGAAAAGAAGGAAGTTTTTGCCTTTTTGATTGAGGAATTAATTAGTACTTTGTGATCAATGAGTTTCATTATGTCTTGTAGCTTCTCCTGTGGTTTTTTTTCTTCCTATTATAAACGCATGTAAATGAGACTTCTAATTAATGTGTGTGGGCATCCTATATTCTACTCAAAACATTAATTTATCCTACCTCCATTCTCACTCACTTTCCCCTTCTCAGACAAAGTTCTTCTCTAGTGAGAAATTGCTAGCTTTGCCATAGGGTTAGTAGAGTGCCCCTGTTGGATCTCTGGTCGAAAGGCCACCATTGAAATCCACCATTTTTTTTTTCATTCACATACGAAAGCTACACCGTTCAAGTAGAGGGACTTAGATTCCCATAGCGTTGGCTTAAAACCCACCAATTTGTCCATAAGATAAATTTTCTCACCAATAGGAATATTAAAACTAGATACCTCTTCTATTTTACCTTCTCTAGTTGATTTTCCCTTTGTCTATATCGGTATAATTCTTGCACCATCTCTTACACTTGAAATAATGATTTTTGAAACTCTGTCTCTTTTCTTTCCTCCATCGATGGGCTTCTAGATGTTCTTGTGCTGATTTTGGGATCCTCTCCTACTAATTTTCCTTCACCCCTCTTAGATTGGGACCTTGTTATCATTCACCACAATTTTCAATCTAAGCACACTTAATATGATCATAAACTAGCTCTTATACCAATTAATCTGAAATCATAAGCAAATTTTGTAACATTCATCCATAGTTTTTCTTTAAAAATGATTCTTTAGATTAAAAATGATATTATGAATTTCTTGTATTTTTAATTAAAATTAGCAGGCTGTGAGCATTGTAAAAAAATAGATAAAATAACTAGGAAAAATCATCAAGAGTTTAACATCACACATGATAATGGAGTTCGAAACCAATGACCTACATCTCCAGGTCCAATTCAAGGGATTGATCTATTAGAATCATATAAAATAAGACTTACAATGAGTATTAAATTATTTCAATCATCTCACTAGGTTCTTCTTAATAAATTAAACTTAGTCTCCTTTGTCGCTTTTGCCAAATTCCTCCTAGCTCACTCAATAAGCCTCTTTAATAACAATATAGTCTCTACCTACTCTCTAATTATAGAGGGACCCTTTTTATAGTGTTTCTTAACAATATGGTCTATCAATGAGGCCCACATTATTTTAATTCCATCGACCATTGTTCGAATCCTTTGACCTTATTAAAGTGTGATTCATGTTGATATGAAGTTCCCTCCCCCCCATTGGTCC
Source organism: Taxus chinensis (assembly GCA_019776745.2). NCBI lineage: Eukaryota > Viridiplantae > Streptophyta > Pinopsida > Cupressales > Taxaceae > Taxus > Taxus chinensis. The sequence goes on from CM034147.1 coordinate 851,328,939, forward strand.
ATGTGACACTACTTTGGTGATTTTTCGGTGGGAGGGGATGTTTATTCGTCCCACATGCATGGGGGTTGAATTAGAGGAGATATTTTTAACCTACTCAGCTAATCAAAGGTCCAGTGGCTTGGGCCACGTTTGGAATTTTGTCACCCCACATTACAAAGTTAGTGGGTTTGTTTGACCACCTGTCCACTAAGTTGTGGGCCAAGTGGTATATGTGGAGCCGTTAATGTGGTGATTTGTCCATTGGTTTCATTACGGGCTATGTTGGAATGGATAATACATTAGACGAGTTGTTTTGTTGACTTGGATCACCGATCAGGCCTTAGGCCGACCTATGTGAATGAATCTCCATATGTTAACCAAACATACAAGGGGGATAAGGTAGGTTTAATTTGTTAAGCCCATGGTTTGGGATGATCTACCAAGTTTTCCATTCACTCCAAGCTGTGAGGTCTATCTTGAACAATGTGAACTCAAACATTACAAAGATCAACTCAACTAGGTGGGGAGTTGATCACCTGAATGAGATATCCAAACATATTTCTCGAGCTCAAATACAAACTTGCAAGGTATATTACGTGAGTTCAAAATTAGTGGCAAGCCACGTGGTGAGTTGAGGGCCTACCATATTGGTGATAACAACAATAGTCCTCATGGTGGTAGGGTCCCCCTCCGATGTAGAAGTGGATTCCACCGGATACGGTCTTTGTAGCCGAAATTTTAATATGACCGTCAAAGACTATAGGTTGTCAAACAACACAAATCCCATTTTTTCACATTTTCCAATTGTTAGTGTCGTGTCAGTCAATCAACCTTTCTTGAACAAAATTTCAAACAAACATTCAATGGCCATAACTTTGGCATATGATCTTTGTTATCCACAAAGAATATATATCGTCAGAAATATCTCATTTTCCTCTACACAATGTATTTGTTGGAAAATGATTATGAGAATATTATAGATCAGTGTTTCTCAATGAGGGTACTCTAAATAAATTTCATCTTCATATTGATACTGCATCAAGAATGTTCTTCCACTCACAGAATACTTCGTCACTTTCTCAAAAATCTTATATCTTGATGTTTCCACTTTATTTCATGTGATCATGGTATACCCTTATTCCATGTCTTCAAGCACAAGAAAATATTTATCCTCTTTGAAATTCCAATTCAAATCATCTCTTAAGTCAGCATGGTACTCGGAAAGAGTGAGGTAAAAATTATTTCCTCCCCATTTGAGAACTTCTCTGAACATCCCACTTTATTATCCTAAGAAAGTGTTTTCTAGAATGTGTGCCACATCATTGGACCGAATGTCTTTATTATCCTTGAGAGCTTGGATCAACGTGAAAACACGTTCAAGACCCATAAGAGCTTGGGAAGAGAGTAAAATATGATTTTAGACCAATTGGAAAGAATCATGCTTACTCCCACTTTTTTATTCAGGGAAATTGTCACCAATATCCAACTGTTTGAAGCTCAACTTGATATCAGTCTAAAAATTACCACCCTCAATTTCTGCATAGAGGCATTCTTTACCCTTTAGTGTATTTGGCTATATGAACTCTTGTTCTGCATTGGTGGAGTTTTCTGAAGTCACTAGATGCCGATGATTTCACACAAATTCCCAAGAACCTTACAACATTTCACTTTTCTCTAAACAACTTTCTTCAATGCAAATAAGCTCACTATTCTCTATGTTATTCTCTTCCATGGAAGAAATGTTATTTTCAAGATCAAGGATATTCAAGAACCTTCCTCCTTTTCCATTCACAAAACTCTTCAGCTTGTGTGAAAGAGAAATACTTGCTTTCACATTCAATCTCATCCACCAAGGCATTGGGGAAATAATTAAATTCAACCAACTTATCCATTCTAACATCAAGTATTGACATGGCAAAATAATGAGTATAGACTCATACCTATCTTGTATCTCTATAGCTTGAGTCAAGAGATCAAGAATGCAATGAGGGTCTTTGGTCTCTTCTACAGCCTTCAAGAGGTCTTGTACAAATGGTTCTTCTAAGATCACAATAGGCTCATCTTCATTATCACAGGAAGAATATTCATGTTGTGCCATCAAGACATGATTGAAAATCTGATCCATCTGCATCCATGATTCATTTAGCACATCCTCATTCACTCCTTTCATTTTTTTGTTGTCCAAGATTTTGTTTCTTGCATGCACGGGCATGCTTGATTCATGAACCCTTTTGGATAAGGAGAAGAGTTCCATGCTTTCAGGGAATGACACTCCTTTGAGATCAAAATCCATATGATCCTCTCGATTGGACCATGTTGAGGTAGAAATATGGGAATAAATTTCAACATTATTCTGATAATCCATTATTGAATCCTCTTGCTCGGATGAACAGTTAAAGAATTCATAATCACTGTGATGATCATTCTTCTCCTTGGGTAAGAATGGATTGTGTTCAAAATATTCATTCTCTTTTGCTTCGAAAAGGAATTGAGATTCTTCCATCAGATCATCCATGACTGAGTCGCGGGTAGAGTTTGATCTTTCATTTTTCTCCATTTCTTTATGCAACATCTGTACATTACTTGAAAATTAAAAATGGGAGGGAAAATCATACATGAACATTTTTAATTCATCATCTTAAATCTGGGATGTGGGTAATCTTTCTTTCACTTCTTTACATATCTCCATTCCATCATGAATTGAAAGATCAAAATTTGAAAGGTGATTATTCATGATTACTTTAGACTGGTCATCTTATATTTCTTCATCATTGGTGGAGTCTTCAGAGAGCATTGAATCATACATTACGTAGTAATAATATTCCTTTATCAAATATATTATTCCCCCTATGGGTTGTGTCTTGAGCCATAGGGAATTGTTGAATAGTGGTTTTACCTTCATGTCTTCTACCTCTTCCTACATGATGTTGTTTTGGATTTCATCGGAAGGTTCCATGATAAGATCTTCTTTAGGAGAATCCAAGGATCTTCTAGGAATGAAAACCTCATAGTATGGGTAGCCATTAGGGTCATCCTCCATAGGGTGCATCTTGTCTTCTTCATCCATTCGATGTAGTGCTTCAAGATGTTAATACTTGTTAGGAAATAAGGGATAAAATATGCAGAACAATCCCTCATAGAATCGCAATAGTAGAAACTAATATGCAGAAAATATTATAGATCTCAAATAAAAGTGTAGAATAAAAATAACACAACACAAAGAGATAGTATTTAATGTGGTTCACCCAATTTGGGATACATCCACCAAGAATCACTTGCTCATATTTTTTTATAACCCGCCGCTCTCTCAATACAATACCCATATCTGTTTGGATCTATGCTTAACAAACTCTACAAAATTCATAACTAAATTCAAACACATATGCAATGTTACATCAAACCTACCATATGCACAAAACCACATAAGTAAACAACTACTTAAGAAATTTTACAATACCGTGGGTATCAAAACCTATGGGTCCAAAATCTCACCCATAAACCTGATGAAGGGTCAAAAATCCCACCCATGTGAGAAAAACATGTTTCCCGGTATATCAAGGCCAAAAAAATTTACGCCTAAAAAAAAAATTCGGGGGCTGCGCCCCCAAATTTCTTTTTCTACCGGGGGCTCCCACCCCTGGACCCCCACTCGGGGCTCGGCCTTGGCCCCAAACCCCAACGAGGATACATTAAAAGTGTACAGTACTTTTAGTGTACAGTCTTAAACACTTTCAGCACATGAAAACAAGCTCCACAACCTACCAATCTTCCACTTGGAGACTATTTTTCCTCTGAGCAGGCTTCTTAACCCTTCACTAGTTTCTGTGAAGACCAAACAAAGTTAAACATAGATTTATTTTTTCCCTTGTGACCAACTTGGTCATCAATGTCTGCAAGATTATGACTGGTATGAATCTTCTCTAACTTCAATTTCTCTCTCCTCCAAAGCTGTCCTAATGAAATGGTACCTTAACTATATATGCTTCATCTTTAGAGTGGAAAGCAAATTTCTTAGCTAGGTGTATAGCACTAGTTACTATCACTATGAAACTTTCCTTCCTACTTGCTTATGCCCTAACTCCTCAAGTAATTGCTTGTAACCAATTCATTTCCTTGCTTGCCTCTGTGGCAGTAACATACTCAGCCTCCGTGGTTGAAAAATATACTAACTTCTATAGTCCGTGAAATCTAGCTTACTGATGTTCCACCTACAGTGTAAACATAACCTGTTGTGCTCCTCCTATTGTCTACATCTCCAGCCATGTTTGAATCTACATAACCACGTCAAAGTGGTGTATGATCCACTCTAGAACAAAACTGTCTCCATGGTCCCTCTCAAATACCGAAGGATCCACTTTACTACTTGCCAATGCTCTTTACCTGGATCACTTATAAATCTACTCACCACTCCCACTGCATGGGAAATATCAATCCTGGTGCACACCATAGCATACATCAAATTGCCAACCGCTGATGACTAAGGTACCTTGGACATCTAGTTTATCTTCCTGCTCTGTCCTGGGACATTACTCTTTTGATAACTTGTAATGGCCTACTAAAGGAGTCCCAAATGGTTTATCATCATGCATGTTAAACCTATCCAATACATTCTTAATGTACTTTTCCTGAGATAAAGTCAACTTCCATTCCTTCCTATCCCGATACATCCTCATACCAAGGATTTGTCTAGCTTCCCCCAAATCCTTTATAGTAAAGGATTAACTTAGTTGCTTCTTGAGTACTTTTATTTCCTATGCATGTTTTTTACCTACAACCAACATGTCATCAACATACAAGACACAAGATAATATAAATCCCATCCTCAAATTTATTTTTATACACGCAATGGTCAGAATGACATCTAATATAACCTTGCTCCATCACGAAGTTATCAAACTTATTATACCATTTGACGTGGAGCTTGTTTCAAGCCATACAAGTTCTTATTCAGTTTGCACACCATATCCTCTTTACCTTTAACTTCATATCCTTCTAGTTTCTACATATATAGCTCCTCCTCCAAATCACCATGGAGAAATGTTCAGTCTTTACATCTAGACTGTTCTAAGTGTAATTCTTCTGCTGCCAATATTCCAAGAACAGTTCTGATAGAAGTCATTTTTACTAGAGGAGAAAAAATCTCATAAAAATCTATACCTTGTTTCTGTGTAAACCCCTTGACTACCAACCGGGCCTTATATCTTTTTCTTTCTTCCTTCTTCATCTTTAACTCTAAAGACCCACTTGTTTTGCAATGCTCTTTTCCCTTCAGGGTAGCTCCACCAAATCCCAAGTCTAGTTTCTCCATGAGAGACTTATGCTCCTCATCCATGGCTTGCTCCCAATTCTTCACTAGCATCTAGATACATTACTTCATCAAAGCTCTCTGCCTCTCCACTATCGGTGAGTAATAAATAATAAAGACAAGGAGAAAAACGTTCAGGTTCTCTTACTTACCCTAGAAGAAATCCTCACTGTAGGAGTTCGGGGTTCCTGTTGAGTAGGTTCCTGAACTGATTCATGGGTCACTTTCCCATCCAGAAGATCCTCTACCACTACATATTCTTTATTAGATTCATCCTATGTTTTCCTACAACTGTTGTTTTATACATGACTTTCTCATTAAAGACCACATCCCTAGACCAATATGAATTTCTTATCTTTAATACTCCAACATTTAAATCCAAAGGCATCACCACCATAACTAATAAAATTGCATTTTTCTTATTTAGCCTCTATCTTTGTCTTATAATCCTTGTCAATATGAAAAAACACCTCACATCCAAAGACTATAAGAAATGAGTAATAAAATTTCTTACCGTTCCAAGCCTCTTTCAGGTATGCCTCCATATAAGGAACTTAAGGGTCCTCTATTTATCAAGTACATATTTATTCTCACCACTTCTGCCCAAAAAGAAAGGGGCAGTCTTGCATATAACATCATACTCCTGGCACATTCCATTATTGTTCTATTCATCCTTTTTGATATCCCATTCTGACTGCGGGAGTTCGTGAGAACTATCTTTTACCTATGCGGATTCCATTCTTAGAATAGTAATCATTAAATTCATTGCTGCAATAATCCCCCTCCATTATCTTACCTTAGACATTTTAGCTTAAGACCTGTTTCATTCTTTACCAAGGGCTTTCCATTTAAAACAAAAGTATCAAATACATCAGATTTGTTTCTAATACAATAAACCCAATCTTTCCTTGTTGCATCATCAATAAAAGGAACATAATAACTTGAACCCCCAAGATAATGATACCTGAGCCGGCCCTCCACACATCAAAATGTACCCAGCTCTAACTTACTCTCTTTATTTTATAGGTCTAACCTTGAGAAACCTTACTCGCTTCTGTTTACCATATATGCAATTCTTGCAGAAATCCAAACCATGTTTTTGTATATCCAGAGAAAATTCTTCTTTATGATGTTCATGCCCCTTATGGCTCATATGACTGAACCTATAGTGCCATAATGTTATGTATCTGCATCTGAAGCCAGCAAGATTACAAAAATTAGTGCTATCAGTGGATAAATATAAGGTTTAAAACCTTCTTACCTCTTTCCATAAACAAGAGCAGCCGTTAGTAACCTTCTAAGAGTCTAGCTGTAAATATCACAGTACAATCATCACTTCCCAATTGCCCCGCCGATATCAAATTTATCCATTAATGTCTAGGCACATGTCTGACATCCTTTAATAGCCATGTATTCCCCTTTTGCATCTTAACCTGAACATAACATTTTCCAACTATGCTGCAAGGCTCATCATCACCAAGAAAAGCATGCCCAAAATATCCTTGAACATAATACAACAAAATAATGTCCTATGTGGAGTAGCATCAAAAGAAGCCCCTGAAATCTAAAACCCAAGATTCAGTAATATTATGTAAAGAAAGAATCAAAGCATCCTGGCATACATTTCCCGATACCAAATTTTCCTACTTGTTTTCTTCCTATTGTTTCTTCTTGTCCTGAATCTCCCAACAATTCCTTCTTTGCATGCCCAGACTTTCCACAGTTCCAGCATACAATCTTGTTCTTGGATTTTGACCTTTCCCAATCCTTTCGATTTTCCATGGTTTCCTCTATTCTTTTGTCCCCCTCTATTTTCCACTGTCAAATAATTCCCTGAATTAGAAGATTCCCCAAAGCTTTTTCTTCACATTTCTCTCGCCTAGAATCACCCCTACAACATCCTCAAACTTCAACTTCAAGTTATCTGGAACCGAGTTGCTTACCACCATTACCAAGCTATTCTAAACTTTCAGGTAAAGAGCACAGAATTAATAAAGTCCTAAATTATTCATCAAATTCTATTGTAACCAAAGCTAGCATATTCACAACCATATTGAAATCATTTAAATGATATACTATTGAACTATTCTCAGACATCTTCATATTAAAAAAAAAAATTCATTAAAAATATCTTATTAGAGGTAGAGAGTTTTTCATATAACTTCCCTAATGCATCCATTAGATCTTTTGTAGTCTTTTTCCTTTGAAACATTAAATAATACCGAAGACGCAAGACACAACCGGATTGTCCCAAGTGCCTTCCTATCCAGAAAATTCCCATTCCGCGTCTGTCATGCTCAAGGGTTTGTTCACCTTCTCAGACAATAGAGTATAAAGATCCTTATGATAAAGGTAATCTTTCCATATGCATCTTCCAAAGACTAAAATTCTACCCGTTGAATTGATCAACCCTAGATCTTCTATCATCTGCCATAGCTCCCACTTAAGATAAAACTTTCCCTGCGATTCACCACTTTAGGAAACCAAACCCAAGATCTGATACCAATTATTAGGAAATAAGAGATAAACTATGTTGAAATAATCTCTTCACAGAATCACAATAGTAGAAAATAATATGACAGAAAAATATTATAGATCTCAAATAAAAGTGCATAGTAAATACAACAAAACACAAGAGAGACAAGATTTAATGTGGTTTACCCAATTTGGGTTACTTCCACCAAGAATCACTTGCTTAGATTTTATTACAAGCCTCCACTCTCTTAATATAATGCCTAGATATGTTTGAAGGCTATGCTAAAACAAACTCTATAGAATTCACAGCCGATATTCAAAACACATCTGCAATATTTACATTAACCATCTACCATATGCATAAAACCCATATAAATAAACAACTGCTTAAGCAGTTTTACAAAACCTATAGGTATCAAAAGCATGGCGCCAAAACCCGTCTTATAAACCTATGAGTCAAAAATCTTGCCCATATGAGAAGAGCACGTTTCCAGATATGTCGAGTGCATTTCTTCGAGGCCAAAAACATTTTTCTCCAGGCCTGCGCCCCTGAACCCCAGTGAGAATACATGAAAAGTGTACAGTACTCTTAGTGTACAGTCTTCAACACTTTCACACATGAAAACAAGCTCCACAACCTAACAGAAACAAAAATCAAAGTCTTCAAGTTAAGAAATCTAGTGTTAAAATCATGTGACCAAGAGGTCTAGGAGCCTATTCGGTTAGAACTTGATGAAATGAATATAAATTGTAAGAATATAACTATATTCCTCATTCTTATCTGGATAATGAATTAGATGTATGAGTTTCAGAGAGAAGTAAAGGAGAAAACTCAGGTTTTTATTAGTTTCTTGCATGAATTTGGTGCTAAGTCTTCTTCAGTGGATCCTGCATCGTCATGTTTTTTGATGCTGATTTGATCTTCATCAAAAGGATTAAGGATATGATTTTCTTCAATGGCATTCAATAATCTTTTGGGGATGAAAACCTTGTGGTACGAATGATCCTCGAGATCTTCCTCCATAAGACGCATGCCCTCTTCCTTTTTCTTTCTATGAGCTGCTTCCAGTTTCTTATACATCTCTTGCCATGCTTTAGCATATCTCATCATTTTGAGGTCGATTTAGGGACTAGTATTTCCTTGTATAGTGTTCATGATTCTTTCTATATACTCAAGTTTTAAGATTCTCATTTTATCATTCATATATGTAAGGAAATAATCACAAGGGAGGGTGATGAAAGACATGGCCCCAAGATTTTCATTTAATTGTACATAAGTGAGAGTATTACATTTGGCATATCCTTCAGCTTCGCACCTTATGTTTTATTTCCTTTTAATCCTTTCCAACAGCTCCCTACTTTATTCTTCATTGGCGGTAATTTCTTTTTTCTTTCCTTTTTCTAGATGAAAATTATTACTTGAAGTAGGAGTCTCTTCTACCATCCTTAAATTTTCTCTTTTACAAATACTAGTCCAAAACCATGGTTGATGGATAATATTCTTCTTCTTCTTCATTGTCGCTCATTGGTACTTCGTTCCAATCTAAAAATTTCTTAATGGTGTGGGAAACAAATGTGACAGGGGTTTGTTCCTTGATAAAGTCACCTTCAAAAATGATTTTCTTTGAAATCTATTTTTTTTTAATATATATATATATATATATATATATATATATATATATGTTATTGTACGGGAATAGATCCTTTTTGGGTGCACTTAGGCACATCTCTTCCTAGCAGAATCGCCAAAAACTGTTGACTAGAAAATTTTTCATGTGGAAAAATCTTTGGGGTTTTTTCCAATGCTCTAGGATTCTAGATCACTCTACTTGAATGGTGAAGCTCTATCCTATTATGTGTGGATGAAATAAACTATGTGGGTGGTCAAAAGGTCAATGATCCAATAGGAACACTCCACTGATCCTATGGCAAGGCTTGCAATTTCTTGCAAGAGATGAAACTTGCTTGAAAGGGGTAAAAAGGGGAGTGAGAAGCAAGAAAAGAGGGATTAACGTTGTAGGTAGAAATTCAGAGTCCTACAACCATTAACCAGAAGTTACCAACGCAAATATTTGTAGGAAGAAAAAAACAATGCTTCAACACTAATGATGAGAGGAAACCATTCATACAAAGATGCACACATTCATACATATGAGAAAATAGAATTATTTTTCCTTAATTAGTATTTTAGGAAAGTTATGCATAGTATGGGAAAAGAGGAATCATATGCAAGAAGGGGAGAATTTGATATGAAAATGGTACTTGAATTTTTTTCCAGTACTTAGAAAATTCTTAGATTCTTAATTTTAAAAGATTTCAACTTGATCAGGAGTTCTTTTTTATCAATTATGGGTGTTCTTGAATGCCCCAAAGTTAAAATCTTCCAAAATATCAAATTAATCCTTAATTTCAAACTTAATTGAATATACTGATTTGATTACAAAACCATTAAATTAATTCACAACATGAGTTTATAATGCACTCAAATTGAATTCATGATTCCAAAATTTGAAAGCGCATTCAATGCCTAATTGTGGGTTATGGATACTAAAATTTCCCTTCAATCCATTAACTCCAGTTTGTGCTTATTGTTAGGAATATCTATGTTGTAGTGTGAACATAGAATATTATGTAAGTGATTATATTATCTAGGATAATATAATATGTGTTGTAATAATTAATTACATTATTGTAAATGTAATTATGAGTGGGTGAGTAAATATTGTTATGAGTTGTTGAGTAAACAAATCATTAACAATATTAGTTTTGTGAGAAAACAAAATCTCACGTATAATAGCATGGAGTTGTTTTAGGAGTTATGTGTGGAGATATTTATGGAGATTATATCTCCTTAAATATAGGAACAACATCTCCTATTTAAATGGATGTAATACTTCCTATGTATTGAGCAAGAATAAAGAGTAAGATTTCGAATTTTCTTTATGCAATTATGATATTAACTTTTCATTTGGTAACAGAGCAGGTTTGATGCAAGAAATTTCAGTGCTTTCATGATCAGATCCGTCTCAAAGAATATATTATATTTTTCGTTTCCAGATGTGGGTTTTTCTATAATTTTGTGTGCAGAATAACGTGCTGGTCAAGAAACTACAGAAGAAATTTCAGAAGAACCCAGAACGTAGTTTGGAAGAAATATGGATTTTACTATGCAGCTATCAAATTAAGCACATCAATTCTTCTACTGAAAGTTTTCTCCAATTTTCAATAATATTGAATTGTTAATATAAGTTCTTGACTTGCTTGGAGGTTAAAAGGTATTCAATATAAAATTTTAAAGTACTTGATTCAATTTTGTATTTTTTTATCAGTATTGTACAAAATAATGGAGAAACTAAATCTGATTGAAAAGTTTGAAGGACAAGATTTCCATACATGGCAACTACAGATGCAATTACATTTAATAGAAAAGGATCTATGGGATGTGGTGAAGTCTAATTCAACTCCACCCACTGGAAGAAATGAATTGGAAAAATGGAATGCAAAAGATCAGAGAGCATTGGGTACCATTGGTCTGGGCTTATCAAAATCCTATCTACATCATGTGGATTTCACAAAATCTGCAAAAGAAATTTGGGAGTCTCTTAACAAATTGTTTGGTTCTGAAGCTGAAATGGCAAAGACTACATTGAAGCAACGCTTGTACGGGTTAAAAATGGAAGAGAACTCAAAAATGGCAGATCATATAAGTAAGTTTCGTTCTTTGCTAAATCAACTAGCTGGAATTAAAGAACATGTAAAAGATGATGATGCTAAAGCTATTCTTCTTAATAGCATGCCTAAGAGTTACTCAAATATTGTATTTACTTTGAGTAAAATTACTATTAGTCTAGAAGGAGTGATTTCTACATTGTTAGAACAAAGCAATCATGAAGAACATGAAGAAGTACTATATGTAGGAAACAAACCGAGCTCCTCATCTAAGAAGGAAAAACATAAACCAAAGAAGGTTCCTTCACATGGAAAAATAAAATGCTTTTATTGTAATGAGATTGGGCATGTAATACTGAAATGTAAAAAGAGAGCTCAGGATCTTCTTGATGACAAGATAGATCAGAAAGCCCTTCTAGCTGAAGTAGAAACTGATTGGGAAGTCTACTCAACTGATGAAGAACTTTCATGTCCTAGTGATGAGGATTTCCTATGGTAGACTCTTTTCTTGTTGGAGGAAGGAGGCAATGGAGGAAGGAGGAAAATCAGCGTCCTCTCGTCATTCACCAACGATGGGGTCGCAGACAGATGTGGTGATATTTTATTTCAGTTATGTGGTGTGTTTATACACAAGGGGGTGAAACTAGTTTCATGTTTTGATTTTAATGTGTTCACATAGACTAACAACAGTTCCTGAGTGTCTATTTGGTGTGGAAGAAGCAAACTGCATGACTCAGCTTACAGGGGAAAATCATCTACGTACGGTCCTCTGACTGTCGTACGGTCCTCTGACTGCCATACTTCGGTGGAAGGTGATCAGTCGATGAAGATGTTTATATGACAAGGATGATCATTAGCAGCAAGATCCAGATAGCAAGATCCAGTAGCAATGAATACTCCGACAAGGTTGATGTTTCCAGGAGCTCTTACCCCATGTTCACACTAAGGGGGCAAATGTTAGGAATATCTATGTTGTAGTGTGAACATAGAATATTATGTAAGTGATTATATTATCTAGGATAATATAATATGTGTTGTAATAATTAATTACATTATTGTAAATGTAATTATGAGTGGGTGAGTAAATATTGTTATGAGTTGTTGAGTAAACAAATCATTAACAATATTAGTTTTGTGAGAAAACAAAATCTCACGTATAATAGCATGGAGTTGTTTTAGGAGTTATGTGTGGAGATATTTATGGAGATTATATCTCCTTAAATATAGGAACAACATCTCCTATTTAAATGGATGTAATACTTCCTATGTATTGAGCAAGAATAAAGAGTAAGATTTTGAATTTTCTTTATGCAATTATGATATTAACTTTTCACTTATTTAATAAATTAGTAAAATTAATCAAAAGATGAAATTTTATCTGATCAAAAGCTTCTAAACTAAATAAAAACACCACAACTCAGAAATTGATAACAGAGTTCGATAGAATGCCTACGTCTCCAGATTCACAAAAAGAGAATTGATCTATTATTGCCAAATGAAGCAAAATATCCATTTACTATTGAATTAAAATACCTATATACCTACAAATGAGATGATTTAGACCTCTTGGAACTCGGTAATTTACCAGGAACATTCCTAAGCCCATCTTTGGTCCCTACAGTATTTTCATTGATAGTTTCATGTGAAATTATGTTTGAAAAACATATATAACTTGAAATACACAACACCTACATAAAATAGGTTTATATTTATACAAACTAGAAGAAAGTATGAAAAACTTACCTTTTTACTCCATGGCCTGATTCGGACCAGAAGTGGTTGGAAAATGTAGATCTCTGCCTGCTCCTCATGCTTGTTCTACGAAACTGCGAGGGAACAACACCCACATAGGAAACTATAAAGCATTTACTATAACAAAATTTACTATTATATAAATATCTCAGAATTTTGAACAAATTTTATTTTTAACCCATGGAAAAATTCAGAACGTAAGTGCCTCAAAAATGGTGATCTCTGCAAACTGGTCCTTCACTGTCCATTCACAAACCAACCAAAAGGTCCCTTTAAATAGAAGTGATCTCATGTTCTATCAGTTGCTAAAACGTGGCAGGTTCATAAGTATGATACATATTTTGACACAATTCAAGGGTTCAAATCCCCCTTCCATAGGTTTAGGCATCCAATTTAGCCATTGACCCCACATTTGGTGTGAAAGGAATAGGATAAGCCTTTAAATAACATTTTTTCCACAAAGTCCTCCTTATCCCATAGAATTTAGGCTTATTAACATGGAATGGATTAAATAGATTATTAGTATTATTTTAAATCCAAAGCCACTAAAAACCTACCAAGTTTCATGCCCGTAATATGCCATTTTTCCACGTTAGAGTGTGTCACGTCATCATTTGACCATAACTTTGACTGTGCGTATCTTTCACATACGAACTCAAATTTGGTTCATTCAAAATGCATTGGAAAGCTTGCGATAAGATCTATACCATGGAACTGATTTTGAAACATTAAAATACCATCTATTTTTCTTTTTTTCCAACTACCACATGTCACCTTATCATTGGTCCACTTGTTGGTCTGTTGACCAGGGTTGACCTGTTTACGACCTTAACTTTGACCGGTGATAGAATTTGCATACGAACTCCTATTCTAAAGTTCAGCATACCGTTGAAAAGGTATTGATAATCCCTTCAGCATGGTCTAGGTTTAGGGAATTTGAGGGAAGATATGAATAGTGAAAAATCCTCTAGATCACTCCTCCCCAATAAGACCATTTTGACCTCAAAATGGAAATTCGCTCTATTGAACTATACACGCGTTCTCTGCATAATGCAAAAGAACCCAGTTTATAACATGGTAATTTTTTTTCAAAAAATTACAATATTCAAATGCCAATAAAAGTAACATAACCTAATGGCCTGAACTACAACTGATATGACACTGCAACTACCATATTCCTCTTTTGTTCATATTAATCCTGTACTCACCACTAACAACAATGCAAATGTGACATGCATTCACAGCTTATTAGTGAAAAAGTTATGCATACAATTTGCAAATATATCTAATAGTTACAAATATTTAAGCCTATCAATAAGACATACACGTGTGTAAAAATCATGTATAAAAAACAAAGAGATTGTATAAGTTGTACACTTACAAACAATACCTACATGCCACAATTTACACAATAACTATTAGTGCAAAATCACAGCACACCTGAATGTCTGTAACTCGATGGGTTGATACTCTCAATGTCATTGCATAACATGGATACTATCTCCAAGTTGTGGGAATTGCTACTTGAGATAGACCTCCACAGAAAGTTGGTTCTTAATCCTCTGTTCAGGTGCACACATTCAAATTACATAAGGTCTATTCTAAATCCTACTCTAATTTTCCAAGGGGATAGGGTTCAGGAGTTACAAGAAATAAAACCCAATCTAACAAGGGTGATGCACTAAAGGAATGATGAAACACCTGATTTGCAATAAACACAAACCATAAAAATGTAATACAATCACCATGCAAAAATGACAATACTGCAACGAGAGATCAGAAAGGAGAAAATGAATGCAAGAGAGAGTTCAAGATTATCCATAGACATGCATTATCACTCCAAAAGTTGATACAATGCATTACAATGGCCAAGAGGCACAAACTTACATTATAATTTGAATAAGAGGCTTGGAATCCACAAATCCACTTATGGGCAAGAGAAAAAGGGAGGGTGCAGGGCAGAAATGTCCAACATTTTGAGATTGCCCCTCCTATACAATATATAGGAAGAATGAAAGAGGAAGGAGGGAAAATTTGGACCCTGTTCTAACTGCTTCTGAAGGAGCATTGAATTCCCCTATCATAATGATGATTCTCGCTACAACACCCATGCCCCTCGTCATTGTTCCTTGCTACGAAAGAAAAGAGGCCCATTCTTCATCATGGTGGCATGTGGGAGACTTAACGGCCTCAAAAATGGTGGGCCAAAACGTTAATGGTGGCAAGTGGGTAGCAGGTACCGAGAGGTCTCCAAAACATCCCCTCCCACTTGATTCCAAGATTTTGATCAAAAGATTTGACTGCCTGAAGGTACTTCAGGTATGGAATCTACTCACGTAAGATCCACGTGGCGACCCTTTACGTCTTAAGATTTTGCCCCCTCCTGTTGGCTCCTGAAGCTGCGCTGAAGAGACACATGGTGTCATTTGTGGGATGGTTCTATCTTATTTTGTTTCTATTTAAGTCCCTACTTTTGGAGGATATGATGTGTCCAACGCGGGACACGTGGAGGCTTTGTGCTTGTTTGGAGACCACCTTTAGGTTGTGCCTTTTAAGTTGTGCAGATGAGGCATGTAGAGGCTTCCGCTAACCCTATTGTGCCTGAGTCCCTTTTGTTTGGTGGAGCAACATATCTAACTTGAGACACGTGGGGGGAATGTGCTTGTTTGGGTCGTGCCTTTTAGGTCACACCTTTGAAGTTGTGTCATTAGGATGTGTGGATATTTTCACCAACCTTAGAATTTTCAACAGCGCACTCTGTCCCTTTTGGTTCTAACCACATGTCAAGCCTGTGCTTGTTCATGGACCCTTTTTGGATCTAACCCTTAGAGGTGCATCATTAGGACGTGTGGAGGCTTCCGCAGTTTCTTCTTTCCTTAGCTGATTCGATGGCTGACCATGCCCCCATTTGGGATCCTTACCACATGGCGAGATCATGCATACTTGGGTCCTGGCTTTTGTTTCAACCTTTGGAGATGTGTCGTTAAGGAACGTGGCACCCTCTTCATTTCCTTTGCTCTACTCACTCTTAGACTCAGTTTTGGGATCAAAGGTGATTCCATATGATTGGGCCAAACCTTCCATTTTTTTGTGCAAGGTCACGCTCGACCAATTTTTCCCTAAGGGGAAAATTGGGATAAAAATTTGGCAACTCGTGGAAATATCTGGTTGCTAGATGAAGAGATCGGTGGAAATGTTGCATCCATTGGGAATGGAGTCACAAATGATAGCCTGGTACTGATCTTGTTCTTGAAACGGAATCCTTGATTGCTTGAACTTTGTTACCCTGATTCTGCCCCACTATCCACACTCTCAATTCTCATAAGAAAATCTCGAGGGTGAGATTTCTGAGAGTAGAGAATTGTATTGACTTGGAGCCTTCACCTGTCCCTGGGAATGGACTGTGCACAAGAAACAAACACCACAACACATATTATATACAAAAACTAAAATTCATCATATCTTGAGAGGGATATGTAGAATGTGTAAAAGCACTTTTTCTACTGAAAAAAAACCTACTCCTACCCTACACTAATGAGAGAGATGGGAAACTTCAAACAAAACCTGACATGGGCATTACAAAGTAGCTTCCCTTTCTTATGATCTACAGTCATGAAGATGATTTGGGAACAAATCTAGAGGAGATTAGGAGTGAAAGGTTGGCTGAAAATTGATCCTTCCCCCTCCATTCATCAAGGCATCAACAAGAAACAATACATAGACCCCTTCCGACTATTGTTTGATCAGTTCCAAGGGGTATTGTTGTTTATCCTTGGCACATTGAAGTCCTCCCTCATGCTTAGAAGCAAAAATGATTGGTGTTGGATCCACTCTTGGCTCTAATGAGGCCAAGTACCTTATAGGGCATGGTATTGTCCTTTGAATTTGCCCAATACTCTAAATTCCAACTTCTAAGAGGAAGTCTTCTTGCAAGCCTTCCTGGAAGAGGTGTATGTCTGTAATTTGGTTTTCTTCCTCTTGTACGGCTACAAATAACTGATGTGTCACCTTGGTGAGTGGTATGACAGGGATGGTAGTGTCCTATTTTTCTCCTTCCTCTACTTCTGGTGTGGAACTTGGAAGATCAAACTCTTCCAACTTTGATTCAAAAGGCATGCTACATACTGCAGGTTGTGCTTGCACGTCCTCCTTCATGGCGGCTGGTTCTTGTGGTTGAAGAATGAATGATGGGGCAATGAAAGTTGTAATTTCTATGGGCTCCTCCTCATCAAAACATTCCTCCAGCTCTGATAGGAAATCAAACTTTTCGTTATCCTACTGCAGCAAGATTTCTCCCTCCTATATGGCAGTGTTTGAATCTACATTCTTTTCAGCATGTGTAGCTCCATCTTTAAACATTAAGCTAGTGAGTTCAAATTCTTCCAAAAAAGAATTTTTTTGGAGAGGTTGAGTGGGAGAGAAATATCTAACTTCTTGTACAACCCACTCATGATTCAATGCCTCTAAATTCAACTTGTTCACCTCCATGTGCTCCTTCTCAACTGGACTTGGAGTTAGTTGTTCTTTCTCTCCCTTTTGCTTCATTGCTGTAACATTGGCTCTAAAATCAACCACGACCACAATTTTATCTTCAAATTTAGCCTCCTCTCTTGGCTTCATCATCAAGGGAAATGTTTCAATACCGAACTTAAAATACCATCTCTTCAAGTCCTGTATTATCTCTTGTCGATTGAGCTCTTATTGTTGTCCTCCGTGGCTGGTTTTTGGATTGTTTTCTTCCAAAGTTAAACTTGGCAAGAAGGTAAGAGGGGGGCTGGGTTGGGAGACAAAAAATTTTGCTGTTATTTTTGGTGGTGGGAGAGATTAAACTTCATGTTTCTTTGGAGGGAATGACCATTTGGAAGGGAAAAGGGCAGAAGAACTAAGATGAGATGGAAGACTAGAACTTGGAGTAGTGAAATCCACAATGGGGGAAACAAGTGAGAGACTTGAAAATTGAAACTCAGAACAATATGGTGCTTCTTGGGGAATGGTAAGAGGATTGTGGGGTGAAAATGCTGAATTTTCCCATTGACCTGCAAAATATTCAACATCCTTAACCCATTCTTCAAGTTGGGGCAGCATCTTAATAATGTAACTAAGTTTCTCTTGCAGGCTGAAATAGCTTAGAGTAGGGCTTCCCCATGAGAAAGGGACCCTAAATCCAATATTGAATGCTTTCTCTTGATTTGTAGCCTAGGCCTGCATCATACCTACTTCCAATTTGTCTATCTTCAGCTACAACTCCACATTCTTGGGTGTCAGATATCCCCCATAGCTGACATACTCATGTTCTTCCATAATGCATAGTCTGGCTCATGTTCACACTAATCTACATATTTCTCTTTTGAGTATGCTTATTATTGATCTTCTTTATAATAAAATGAGTTTAGAGGAGGTTGATAATAACCTGAGAATGAAGTTTACATGTTTGGAGGAGGGTATGGATTGTATGGTAGCTATTGAAAATGTGAATTCCATTGTGGGAATGAATCCATGATTGCACAACTTTATAGAATGGAATAGGATGAAAGAGGTGGAAGAAGACTAGATGAAAATTGATGGGAGAAGGCCTTCAACTCAGATGATGGGGTTTTTGAGTAGATGGAGTCGCCAGATGTGTTGAAACATGCCTCCAAAGGCTAGATCTCAGCAATAACATATCAAACCTGCTGAGATGAAGATGTAAATCTCTTCAGTCTCGTCCCACCAGACGTGCTAAAACTATTATTGTATGCACGGTGGCTTAATATTTGTTGTTGATAATGAGACACTTCAGAAAGATGAGAAATCTAACTCCAGTTTCCCACCAAGAATTCCAAAATTGTTAGTACAAAATCACAGCACCCATGGATGTCTATAACTCAATGGATTGAGACTCTCAGTGTGATTGCATAACATGGATACTATCTCCAAGTTGTGGGACTTGCTACTTGAGATAGACCTCCACAGAAAGTTGGTTCTTAATCCTCTGGTCAGGTGCACACATTTAGATTGTAGAGGGTCTATTTTAAATCCTACTCTAATTTTCCAAGGGGACAAGGTTGAGGAGTTACAAGAAATAAAACCTAATCTAATAAGGGTGATGCACCAAAGGAATGCTAAAAAACCTGCTTTGCAATAAACACAAACCATAAAAATGCAATACAATCACCATGCACAAATAACTAGGACTACAATGAGAGATCAGAAAGGAGACAATGAATTGAAGAGAGGGTTGAAGATTATCCACAAACATGCATTATTGCTCCAAAAGTTGATACAGTGCATTACAATGGCCAAGAGGCACAAAATTGCATTACAATTTGAATGGGAGGCTTGGACTCCACAAATCCACTTATGGGCAAGAGAAAAAGGGAGGGTGCAGAGTAGAAATGTCCAACATTTTGAGATTGCCCCTCCTGTACAATAAATAGGAAGAAGGAAAGAGGAAGGAGGGAAAATTTGGACCATGTTCTAACTGTTTCTAAAGGAGCATTGAATTCCCCTATCATAATAATGATTCTTGCCGCAACACCCATGCCCCTCGACATTGTTCCTTGCTGGAAAAGAAAGGAGGCCCATTCTTCATCATGGTGGCATATGGGAGACTTAACAACCTTGAAAATGGCAGGCCTAAATGTTAATGGTTGTAGGTGGGTAGCAAGTGCCGAGAGCTCTCCAAAATGTCCCCTCCCGCTCAATTCTGATATTATGATCAAAATATATGGTCGCTTGAAGTTACTTTGAGTCTGGAGTCTGCTCGCGTAAGATCCATGTGAGGACCCCACACATCTTAAGATTTTTCCCCCTCCTGTTGGCTCCTGAAACTACACTAAAGAGACATGTGGCATCATCTGGGGGATGGTTTTGTCTTATTTTGTTTCTGTCTAAAACCCTAATGTTGGAGGAGACATTGTGTCCATCTCGAGACACGTTGAGGATTCTCGCTTGTTTGGAGGCCAACTTTGGGTCATGCCTTTGAATTTATATGGATGAGGCATGTGGAGGCTTCCACTGACCCTTTTAATATTTCCTTTGTGATCTACCTAAGTCCCTTTTGTTTGGTGGAGCAACATATCAGACTCAAGAAACATGGGGGGCTCGCACTTGTTTGGGTCCTACCTTTTAGGTCGCGCCTTTGAAGTTGAGTCGTATAGACGCGTGGCTCCTTTTACCAGCCTTAGAATTTTCAATGGCCCACTCTATCCATTTTGGTTCTAACCATGTGGCGAGCATGTGCTTGTTCATGGACCCTGTTTGGATCTGACCCTTGGAGGTGTGCCGTTGGGACATGTGGAGGCTTCCACAGTTTCTTCTTTCCTTACCCAATTTGATGGCCAGCCCTGCCCCCATTTGGGCTCCTGACCACATTGTAAGCTCGCACATACTTGGGTCCCACCTTTTGATTCAACCTTTAGAGTTGCATCATTAACGCACGTGGCACCCTCTTCGTTTCCTTCGCTCTGCTCTCTCTTGGACTCAGTTTTGGGATCAAAGGTGAGTCTATATGATTGGGCCAACCATTCCAAATTTTTATGTAAGGTTGCACTCGACCAATTTTTCCTTGGGGGGAAAATTGGGATAAAAATAACAACATACTGACTACAATCCAAATATAGACATCCGACTAATGATCATGCGCACTAAACTGTAAATGTTGTTGAAAGATGAAGTTGTAAAACCATCAAAGAAAGAAAATTGCATGAACTATTTTAAACTTGTCACTTGATTAATCCCTCTTTGTGATACTTCACCAACAACAAAGAAGAAAAATAAATTTGGTACTTATCCCTTTCACAATTCAACAGGATTTCCAAAACTACTTTGTTAGTTTGCATGTGTTCCACAAATTAACTATGCAAAAAAAAACTGATAAATTTTTTACCCATCTTACTCAACATACTGTCCCGTTTAGGGGGTTGATTTAATTTAGTTTTTACATGTGCCACTGAAGGGGTCATAATAGTTGGCTTAAAGTTGTGATCCTTTTTAACAAATTTTAATTGTTTTCTTGATGTAGATTCAAACATTTTTCAATTTCATGACCTGATTTCTTACAGTGACCAAAAAATCTCTGATCCACTTTTTTAGGATCCACATTTTTAGGAACCTCACCTTGAATGCTCTTATCTGAGCCAGGGTTAGGAGAATGCATTTTGTAAATCTGTTCCAATATGGACTTCTGTTTCCTACACTTGGCCACACAATGATTAGAAAACCCACAAAATGTGGAAGGGTAACTATTCAACATTGCTTGAAAATCATAGCCAAATTTTTCCAATGTAGATAAGGGATTAATTTGTTTACCTTTCTTTTTAAAACCATGGTAAACATAAGGAAGAAGGATTTCTATACCTCTCCGTGGTGAATTCTTACCAGATTCTCCTTCTGAGGATGAACCACATGATGCTACAGGGGAAGACTATTTGCTATTGGAAGATTGTCTTCTTCCAGCGGTCTTGGAGTTCTCTCCAATTTTCATTTCCCTTGCAATAACATATCCTAGTCCTGCATGTCGAGGCCTTTCCTCTACCAATATTGGGTTAGTTATGCCTCAATTGTTCTTACCAAGACCAATTCCATTAAAACACATATTACTTAAAATCTTAGATCCTATACCTTTAGTGTGTTTTTAAAATTCACCAAGCACACTTTCTAAATCTAAATTAGCTTTGGGAGAGGAATTAAATGTTTTCATACTTATTGTGCACTCATCTATCATAGTGGATGCATCAACAGTAATATGTACCTCTTTCTTAGGTCCTTCAATTTGCAACACCATCAAGAGTTCATTTTTGGATTCGAGCTTTATGTTCAATGTGTCAATTTTATCCTCTAGAGTTAACACTTGACATCTCATGAAGAGAATCTCTTCCTAAATTTTATGGTTGCATGCTTCAAGTTTTTCAAACTTGATCTTGTCATACATCTTGCCCATGATTCCTACACAGTTATTCCTCCCAACTCTACACACTGCCAATGAAAGATCAAGCCAAAATGAAAAACCAACACTAACCAAATCAACTGAAGCAATTCAAGAGCTAAACCAGCTCTGATACCAAACTTGATCTGAAATGGAACTTGAATTTTTTTCTAGTACTTATAAAATTCTCATATTCTTATTTTTAAAATACTTCAACTTGATAAAGAGTTCTTTTTTTATCAATTATAGGTGTTATTGAAAGCCCCAAACTTAAAATCTTCCAAAATATAAAATTAATCCTTAATTTCCAACTTAAATGAATATACCGATTTGATTACAAAACTATTAAACTAATTCACAAGATGAGTTTATAATGCACTCAAACTGAATTCATGATTCCAAAATTTAAAAGTGCATTCAATGCCTGATTATGGGTTATGGATACTGAAATTTCCTTCAATCCATTTTCTCCATTTTTGTGCTTATTTTATAAATTAATAAAATTAATCAAAAGATGAAATTTTATTTGATCAAAAGCTTCTAGACTGAATAAAAACACCACAACTTAGAAATTGATAACAGAGTTCGGCAGAATGCCTATGTCTCCGAAATGTTGAAAAGAGAATTGATCCATTATTTTCCAATGAAGTACAATATCAATTCACTATTGACTTAAAAAAAATGTATACCTGCAAATGTGCTGATTCATACCTCTTGGAACTCTTTAATTTACCAGAAACGTTCCCAAGTCCATCTGTGGCCCCTACAATATTTTCACTTATAGTTTCCTGTGAAATCACGTTCACAAAATGTCTACAACTTGAAATATAAAACACATAAATAAAATATGTTTCCATTTATGGAAACCATAGGAAATTATAAAAGACTTCCCTTTTTACTCCATGGCCTAATTTGGACCAGAAGTGGTTGGAAAATGCATATCAATGTCTATTCCTCGTGTCTATTATGTGAAACTATGATTGAAAAATAACTACATAGGAAAATATACAGCACTTCCTATAAAAATATTTACATTTCTAGACATCTCTCAAAATTTTGAAGAAATTTTATTTTTAGACTATGACAAAATTCAGACCGTAAGTGCCTCGAAAATGGCAATCTCTAGAAACCTACCAAAAGGTCCCTTTAAATAGAAGTGATCTCATGTTCGATTAGTAGCTATAAAAGTGGTGGGTTGGTAAGGATGATAAGTATTTTGGCATAGGTCAAGGGTTAAAATCCCCCTTCCATAGGTTTAGACACCCAATTTAGCCATTGACCCCACATTTGGTAGGAAAGGGATAGGATAAGCCTTTAAATAGATTTTTGGCCACAAAATCCTCCTTATCCCTCAAGATTTAGGATTATTCACATGGAATGGATAAAAGAGATTATTATTATTATTTTAAATCTAAAGACACTACAAACCTACCAAGTTTCACGCCCATAATATGCCATTTTTCCACATCAGAGTGTGTCATGTCATCATTTGATGACAACTTTGACTATTCATATCTTTCGCATACGAACTCATATTTGGTTCGTTCAAAATGCGTTAGAAAGATTGCGACAAGATCTATACCATGGAACTGATTTTGAAACATTACAATACCATCAATTTTACCTTTTCACCAAATTCCATGTGTTACCTTTCCATTGGTCCACTTGTTGACCTGTTGACGAGGGTTGACCCGTTTACAACCTTAACTTTGACCAGTAATAGAATTTGCATACGAACTCTGGTTTTGAATTTCAGCATACCATCAGAAAGTTCTCAATAATACCTTCAGCATGGTCTAGGTTTATGGAAGTTTAGAAAATATTTTCATAGTGAAAAATCCTCTGGATCACAAGTGGAAGGAATTGTATCTTTATTTCATGTGCAGTGATTAATACAAAGCTTCAATCAAGCTACCCCAATTCACAATACTACTAGAGTAGAAGTTCTGCAAAAATTTAGAATCTGAATCCCTTGGAATGGAGAATCCTTCCCAATTTATACACTTTAAACTTGACCCTTTACCTCCCTCATATGACTCTTCATGTTTCATATCCCACATGTGACTATTTATTTTCCATCAATTAAGTATTTCTTTTATAATTGGAGAAAATACTTTTACAATATTGAAATAAGTCACTTAAGTGAATAAGAAAAAAGAAAATGATGAGGCCCAATGAATAATTAGAATAGAGAGAGAAATAATAGAGGGAATGAGAGGAGGAGGGAAGGGATGAAAAGAAATAACTCCTCATGTTGAATTGCTTGAATGCCTTGATGCAGTCTTGAAATTTGAGTGAAAATTTTTGACACTGGTGATCCTCCACATTGATGAAGATTACTCAGTTAAATAACTTTGAATAATTTACCCCATCCAGTGATGATTGATGGGTGTCGTTATTCCCTTCATTTAATCAACTTCTTGTTGATGTCATATCAAACCAGGGGTGTGTCTAAAGCTATACGCAACAAGAGTAATTTTATCAATCTAGTAGTTGACTGTAGTTATTTTTGTATTTTCTGGGGGATCTTTTAATGTCTTTAGGACCTCTTGGTAAAACCTTATTTAAATCAAAATATGAAAACTTGCTGAAAGTAAACACACTGTAAACTTTGCTGAAAGGAAACACACTGTCCAGAATGGAAACACACTTGCTGTTGGAAAATAAACACACTTAATTTAGAATGCTTGGAAATAATTGAAAGAAATATAAGAATCTATCTAAACACTTACAGGAACAAATACACAATAGATTTTTACTTAAAAGAATTAAAACAACATAAAATTAATAGATCTAAGCTATCTATTGAAGAAATATAAATACCAAATAAATGAATATCTTGGTCCTTGGGGGAGTGGGCCCTTGCTCCTCCTCGAATCAGGATTTAAAAACTGAGAATTCTCTCAAATTAGAATGGCTATTTTATTTATAAAACATTCAATATTACAAAACGTATTGATTTATCTCTTCTCTGTTCTATATATATCTTATATCAGATTCTACACACCTCTTCTATCTATTGCAGGTCTGCTTTTATATATGTTTTACAATCAAAATTGTCTCAATGATTCTAATGAAATCGAATCATGCCCAGAATAAATGCTAAGTTAGATTGTGGTTGATCAGATAGTTGTAGGATAACTCTACCTGGATCTATGTTTAGAAATCTTCTCGTCCTTCTTAATTGAAAGGTTCATAGATGCAAAATCTTTGGATGTGGTTTTAAAATAGACAACTCCCATTGGTTCTAAAACTTTGGAGAATTTCTAGAACCATAGGAAATTTTTAAGGACCAAAACCTGTGAGAGTTCTGGAGCTATCCCCAAGAGTTCCAAAACTAAGTCCGAAAATTCTAGAACTAAATACTGGAGTTCCAGAATTAAGTCCAAAATTTCTGGAACTAAGTGATGACTGTGTGTTAGAGTTTCGGAACTAGCTTGGAAGTTCCAAAACTAAGTTTTCTAGGAACAAATTCTATCAAAAACATACTAAACGCCACCTGCTTCATTTCCACGAAATATTAGACCTGCTTTATTACAAAATTGAATTCAAACACACACTACATCATGAATTTCAGAGCTTTTAACATTAGAATCACAATCAATCAAAAGATAGACAATTACATCCTAACTCATATCATATTAACTAAAAGTCAAAAAATGCAATCAAACTTAATAAAAAGGAGAGTAAGACGAAATCATATATTATACATTAATTGGAAATATTCTAGCCTCATCATTTCCCCCAAACTTACTTGTTTGTAAGTCCCTTTACAAACTCATTCTTCAAAAGTGGGATCATATGTTTTGCATTCCATTTGATTGCTTAGATCAAATAGATAAAACTAGATTTCCCAATGCTTAAGCTCAGATGTACTGTACCCAGCTCCTTCTATTTTCCTCCCCCACTTTTCAAATTCAGCAGGGTCTTGAGGTTCTCTGTTTTTCCAAGGAGACATGGGGGTGATAAGTAGAGGGGGCCTTGTTCGCATTCCCATCCATATCTACCTGTAAGTTTCATTGACTTGGGGAATTATTGTGCATAATGCTTTGGGCCTCTCTAAATTCTAGATCATATTTTTAGGGGAAATTACTTCCCTTATTTTCAAAGAAATAATAAGGAGTTCCCACCTCTTTGAGCATCCTTCATAAATATCTTCAAATTTTTCCTCCTCATAGGAGGTGAAGGCATCAATACTCTTTTGCAAAATGGTAGGGTAATGTGTCTTGAATATCCTATCGAAGACATGAGTTCTAAAATGTGTGAGGAAGGAAGAGGGTTTACCATAATGAGCTCTCATGCAGAGACCTGTTGAGCTAGCTTTTAATAAAAATTTAGATTCCCTTTCCTTCCATGTAATCTGGTTTTGCAAAACAGAGAAAAATGCATTGAGCTGGCTCTCCCCTACATGCAATTTGGTCATAAGTTCTATGTTTTACTCTAGCATATAATTACAAAGATAAAATTCACACAGGAGATGTTTCTGCTCAGCGCTGGATAGAGAGTAAGCTGCCATGAATTCAGATTCATCTTGTAGTTCATGTGGAAGTCCACATGTAATTCTTGACAGTTGTCAGCGAATGAACTACTCTTCCAAAAACACACTATATGCAGGAGAAGGCCTCTTGTAGGCAAGCAATTTCTCACTCATAATATAGACCATATGAATTTTGGCAAGACATTTATATGTATTTCCTTCCTCCTTATAAAATTTTTCTTCCCATTCTTTTCTTTCCTTCATCTCTTTCTCCATATTGGTCTTCAATTCTTTATTTGATGTTTTGGCTTCTCTGAGAACTCTGCAAATTTAATCCCATAGTTGTTTGAGTGAAAAATAGGTCAACTCAGTCTTGTAGAGGCTGTGCACACAACACTCTATTTTCTGGAAGTCTAGAATTCTTCTTCTTTTTCTATCAGCCACTTCTTGGTTGTTGATAACTCCTCAGTCCTAGCTACAAGCTGAGTTATCAACTCATTAATGAGAATTTCCCTTTGTTCCAATTTGAGCTTGAGGAAGTCAAATTCTTCATCTTTTTCTCTGATAATGAGCTCTTCTCTAGACAAGAACAAAGCTTGTTTAACTTGTTGTCTTTCTTCCTCCTTTGAGATTACTTGAGGAGTTGGGCATTCTTCCTCTATCAAAGGAAATTTTCCTTTTCTTATCCTGGATGCCAACTCTTCTTCTTCGTGTGGAACTGCTGATGGTTCAGCCAATTCCTAAAAATCTTATTCTTCAAATCTCTCCTCTCCTCTATCCAATTCAAATTGACTTGGGTCAGGTGGAGTCATGGCCATGCTGCCTAAAATGTCAGTAGCTTCTTCTTCCATCCTTTAATGCTCACTCCCTCCCTTTGGGGTTCCCCTTGACCTCTTATGAATTTTTCTTCTCTAGGGAAGTTCATCATGCCCAGCAATGGACTTCTTCCTAGAGATTCTTCTTACTATTCTTTCTTACTCTTACTTGGGTGAGCTATCACCGTCAAAGATAGATATTGGATCCCTTGAAGCTGCTGCAGAAGAAGGAATTTCCTTAATAGGTACAAGAGGCTCTGTTGTTTTTATCTTTCTCACCAACCTTCTTCTTTTTGGTATATTTTCTCTTTCTATTTTCCTCTATCCTTCTACTAGGGCATCAATTTCCAAATTAGTTGAAGGAGAGAATAGGGCTGGAATTGTCCTTCTGATAATATTATGGTTTTTCTTGAACTTGTCCCAAATTTCTTCTCCATTCTTCTTTCATAGAAAATGGTGCTGGCATATTAAATGAATTAGACCATGATGCCTGATTATCCCAACACCCTAGGAATACCTCTGAGCCATGGTATGGATAGAATAAAAAAGAAACCCTGGAAGGTTTATTATGTACTCAGGTTTGGTGGCTCCATACTTCAGATATATGAGCATTTTTAAGACTTCTTTTCCCACAGACCCAAACTTACCATCAAAGGTTAAATGTTTCACTACCCAAAATGCTACCCTGTCAAAGGGTTTGGGAAAACTGGCCCTTTTGACCCCTTTTATGACTTTCTTTGTAATCATAGGAAATCATCTCTTTACCACCCATAATCAAATGGACAAACTTAATCATAATTCTATTCCAAAGGAAATCAAGAAATGTTTTTCAGTGGCATTTTTCAATGCCTACACTTCTGCCCATTTTTTCACATAGTTAGTACACACAATAATATATTCCTTTCCTTGTGAAGGAGAATTAAAGGGACCAACAAAATCCAATCCCCATCTCTCAAATTATTTAACCACCAGTTGAGGTTGAAGAGGCATTTCATTGGTGAAAGTTGGTTGTCCCATCCTTTGACAAGGATCACACCTCTTGATATATCTCTTCACATCCTTGTACAAAGATGGCCAATAATAACCAGTGCTAAGTATCTTATGAGATGTTCTTTTCACTAAATAGTGTCCTCCACTTGGTTCATCATGACATGCTCTGAGGATGTCAAATATTTCATCCTCTCTTACACACTCGTGTAAAACAAAATCAGTACCACATTTATATAGCATTCCATTTAACCATTTGAATTATGCAATGTTTTAATTAACTTCTTTATTTATTTCTTAGTGAAATAAGGAGGAAACTTCCCTGTTGCAAGATAATTTTCCATATTAGCAAACCATGGTGTACTTGCTGAGATTGCAAATAGTTGTTCATCTGGAAATTTATCCTTGACTGGATCTTACTCCCCTGTGGTGGTTAGTCTTGACAAAAAATCAGCTACCACATTAGATTTACATGGATTTTCCACAATGGTAATATAAAATTCTTGCAAAAGCAATAACCATCTAATTATTCTTCCTCTAACCACTGGTTTGTTCATTAAATACTTAATTGTTGAATGATCTGTGTGTACAAATATCTTGTACCTTGTAATGTAATGTCTGAATTTATTGATTGCATAAATTAGAACAACAAATTCTTTTTTAGTGGTGGTGTAATTATTTTCAGTGGGATTAAGATTCTTGCTAAGATAATAAATGGCATACATCTTTCCTTCTTCATATTTCTATCCCAATACTACACCAATGGAATAATTTGAGGCATCTGTTTGGATATGAAATGGATTTTCCCAATTAGGTCCTCTCAATATTGGGGCACTGATTAATTTTTCTTTAATTTCTTCAAAAGAAAACTGACACTTTTCATCCAAAATAAAATCATAGTCCTTGGTTAGCAAATTAAACATGGGGGCAGCAATTTTACTGAAATCTTTTATAAAGCGCCTATAGTACCCAGCATGCCCTAGAAATGATTTGATATCTTTGGGGGTCTGAGGAATAGGTAAATTTGAAATGATCCTAATTTTGTTTTGATCCACTTGAATTCCTTTTCTTCAAATATGGTGTCCTAATACAATCCCCTCATCCATCATCATCAAAAAAAATTCATCACTAAGAGACAAGTTGTGTTGTTCACATCTTGCTAACACTCTGTCTAAATTTATCAAAGCATCTTCAAATGTATCTTTGTGTACAATGAAGTCATCCATATTTACCTCAACACAATCATTTGTTAGATCAACAAAGATTACAAGTACAACTCTTTGGAAGGTTGCAGGAGCATTGCATAAACCAAATGGTAACACTCTATAGGAAAAGGTTTCCCATGGACATGTAAATGTGGTTTTGTCCTGATCCTCAGCAGTAACTCTGATCTGAGTGTACCCATTAAATCCATCTAAGAAAGAAAACTACTGTTTAACTGAAAGTTTATCTAGGACTTTATCTATGAATGGTAAGGGAAAATAATCTCTCATTGTGGCTTTGTTCAGTTCCCTATAGTCAGCACATATTATCCATTTTCCATTCTTTTTGGGAACATTCACAAGAGGAGATACCCACTGGCTATCTGAGATAGGGTAGATGAAACTTACTTGTAATAGTTTTTCAATTTCTTGTTTGACTATATCCCTTAAAGTTGGGTTAATCCTTCTTTGTGGCTGCCTAACTGGTTTAATGTTTTCAGTATAAATGTGATGAGTGAAAATACTTGGGTGAATCCCCTTCATGTCTTTGTAATCCCAAGTAAAATCTTTAGTATGATTTTTTAGAACAAAAAACAATTTAGATTGTTCATCATCCTTCAATCAGTTGTTAATGTTTAAATTTTTACCCGGTTGAATTTGAACATGTTTGGTTCTAATATGTGATGAATTGATTTGTGGGAAGGGTTTCATTAAAGTATTTAATGAAAATGTATGTGGTAACAACATATGTTATGTAGCAACATCTCCAAAACTTCCTTGAGATAGAATATTGGAAAAAGGACAGTAATGAGAATTATTATACTTATCTCTTTGTAGGACAAATTCCTCATCACTGCTACTTTCCAGAAATTCTTCATCACTTCCTGATATACTTGAAACTGAAGCTACTGATTCATCCTCTCCCCACGAGAATTATCATTCCTCCGGAGTGAAATCATTTTCAATACAAGATAACTACTATTGTCATGGTTCCGAAACTAAATTTGGTGGTTTCAGAACTACAACCGTAGGTTCGGAAACTAAGTTCATGGGTTTCAGAACTAAGTTTGTGGGTTTCGGAACTATTTTTGATTATTTTGAGGACACCATGTTCTCATCCAATGGTGGATTAATAATTTCTTCTACTTCCCTTACATGATCCTGTAGTGTGATCATAGCCAAAGAAGACAAATTTTGTTTATCAGTTTCAGAAGAATCAACCCACAATTGTTCATGATTATCAGTAAAATGTCGTGTAGTAGGATATAAGGAAATTTGTTTAGAGTTCTTACCATTCAATATTGTCATATCATCTGACTTGCAATCTATCAAAGCAACAACTGTAGCTAACCATGGTCTACCCAAAATAATGGGATAACCCAATGTTTTACCTTTTGGCTACAATATAAGGAAGTCAACTCGATATTCCCATGACTCAACCATAACCGCCACATCTTTAATAATTCCTTCTGGTTTTGCTACAGACTGATATGCCATCTGCAATATGGTATTAATAGGTTGTATACCTGTTAATGGTAATGTTTTTAGAGTATCCACTGTCATTACATTGATAGCAGCTCCCAAATCTTTCAAAACATTATGTACATCCTTATTTCCTATAGAGACAGAAATAATAGGACTTCCAGGATCTCCGTATTTGGGAAGTAAAAGTTTTCCTGCTAATAAATTAGCAAGTTTCCCATCTACTTTGATAGTCTTGGTGTACTATTTCTTCCTTCTAGGTTTTTTCATACATAACATTTTGATTAATTTGTTCAATTCTAGAATATATTTAATTGTTTGTAACAGTGGTATTTCACTATTCAATTTCCTTAATTCTTGTACCAATTCAAATTATTATATTTCTATAGCTTCTTTGAATCTCTCTGGAAATGGAGTCTTAGTAGTGTTGCTATCTAGTTCCTTTTCTTTTCTTTCTATATCCTCTTTTGGAACAACAGTACTAGGAATTTCATTTTCTTATGTCATTTCAGTGATTACAAGGGGTGGAATGTTAGTGATTTTCCCAGATCTAGTTTGAATATCCGTACAATCCATAGCATGTAAATCAACTGATTTTTCTGGTTCCATTCCATAAACAAGGGTTGTTTGTTTGTTTATTGGATTTGTTACTGGCTGTGATGGTATTTGTGTTTGGACTACATTTTTTCAGTTTGTAAATTTTGTGCAGGTGATCCCATTATGGCCTGTTGATTCTAATTTGGATATGTTCTTCCTTGAGCATAATTATTAGGGTTTCATCTAGGTTGTGACCAAGCATAAGGATTTCCTTGACCAACCCATGGTTGTTGATGTCCCTGAGCATACCAAGCTTGATTTGCCCAATCTTGAGGGTTCCAAGTTGGTTGAGGTACCCAAGGTGGTTCTCCCTAATTTTTTGGTACTAGCTGAGCAACCCTTGCCATCATCCATGGATTAGGATATGATCTTGGCATAAACTACCCTTGGTTAGGTTGTCTCTGAAAAAAATTCAATTCTTCTGTTATATATGAGGTACTGGTTTGTTTAAGCTGATTTTTAATAACAGGAAGTACGAAACAAACATCAATATCATGTTCTTTAGATTCACAAATAAGACACATTTCTGTTTTATCCAAAGGACTGTCTCTTAATGCATGCTTCTTTCTGCATCTAGGACAATACATAGCCAATGGTTCAGTTTTGGAATTTGCTTTGGCTTGTAATCCATCCATAGCAGAGGTTAATTCCACTAAAATGTTCGTTTTGAAGTTTTCTAACTCATCCATTAGTT
Source organism: Taxus chinensis (assembly GCA_019776745.2). Classification (NCBI taxonomy): domain Eukaryota; kingdom Viridiplantae; phylum Streptophyta; class Pinopsida; order Cupressales; family Taxaceae; genus Taxus; species Taxus chinensis. The sequence continues at coordinate 851,361,278 of CM034147.1, forward strand.
TGTTCATATCTGGATTCAGACTTTTTACTGATTTTCCTTTTCTAGGTCCACCTCTTGTTCTAGAATAGCTTCTACAGATCTCTTTAATTCCATTCATTCTTATCTAATTAATGTCTCCACCTCCTATCAATTTAAGGGCTTCCCTAGATTCATCATCCAAACCTTTAAGAAAAATGGTTTTACTTAACTCTTCTAAAAGCACAAATCCACATCTTTTGCTCTTCCTCTTGCTTGATTTTGAAGAATTCTTCCTTCCTATTTCTCCCTCTACAATAGTCCTAGTATTTGTCTAGGAAGGTAGTTTCCATTTGTTCCCAAGTGCTAATAGAGTTGGATGGTAATCCCATGAACCACCTCATTGTTGCATCCTTCAAAGTGGATGGAAACAAATTTATTTTTTGATTATCTATTTTATAATCATAGGTCTGACATAGTACCTTGAATTCAAACAGAAATTGGTCAGGATCTTCAGATGGCATCCCTCTTAATGTGGGTAAATGTGCAAGTGAAATATTCTTCATTGATGTATCATCATCTCCCAATTGAATTGGATAAGTAAAGGTCCTATCAGGTACTCTTCTAGCTTCCCGTTCCATTTTTAAAATATTTTCTAAATTTTCTTCCCAGTTAATGTGGTAAGCGGTATGCCTTGGGGAAGGTGAAAAATCAGGAGTAGGAGGTTGACTACTCAATTGAGAATCAAAACTTTCCCTAAATGGATCTTGAGTAATAAGCCTTCTCCTAGAAGTTCCACTTCCTTTAGGTGACTGATCTAAGAATTCCAAAGGTGGCAATTATGTTTCTTATCTGACAAGACATGGTGGTGCCTCCAATTCTTGATCAATTTCCTTACTTTGACTAGAGTATGTTATGAATTCTTGTGAAGATATTTTTTTAAGGAATCTACCCTGTGAGTCTCTTGGTCTACTCATATATTTTGTGATATAGTAGGGAAGATTCTTCGACTACTAGATGTATGTTTTGTTGATCCCTGATAATGGAGCCAAAAATTATTGGTGTCTTTATTCCCTTCATTTAATCAACTTCTTGTTGATGTCATATCAAACCAAGGGTGTGTCTAAAGCTATATGCAACAAGAGTAATTTCATCAATCTAGTAGTTGACTGTAGTTATTTTTGTATTTTCTAGGGGATCTTTTAATGTCTTAAGGGCCTCTTGGTAAAACCTTATTTAAATCAAACTATGAAAACTTGCTGAAAGTAAACACACTGCAAACTTTGCTGAAAGGAAACACACTGTGCAGAATGGAAACACACTTGCTATTGGAAAATAAACACACTTAATTTAGAATGCTTGGAATTAATTGCAAGAAATATAAGAATCTATCTAAACACCTGCAAGAACAAATACACAACAGAGTTTAACTTAAAAGAATTAAAATAACACAGAATTAACAAATCTAATCTATCTACTAAAGAAATATAAATACCAAATAAACAAATATCCTGGTCCTTGGGGGAGTTGGCCCTTGCTCCTCCTCGAATCAGGGTTTAACAGCTCATAATTCTCTCAAATCAGAATGGCTATTTTATTGATAAAACATTCGATATTACAAAACGTATTGATCTATCTCTTCTCTGTTCTATATATATCTTATATCAGAATCTACACACCTCTTCTATCTATTGCAGGTCTACTTTTATATAAATTTTATAATCACATCTGTCTCGATGATTCTGATGAAATCAAATCATGCCCAGAATAGATGTTGAGTCAAATTGTGGTTGATTAGATAGTTGTAGGATAAATCTCCCTGGATCTGCATTCATAAATCTTCTTGTCCTTCCTGATTGAAAGGTTCGTAGATGCAAAATCTCCAGATGTTGTTTTAAAATAGATAACTCCCATTGGTTTTGAAACTTTGGAGAAGTTCCAGAACCATAGGAAATTTTTAAGGACCAAAACTTGTGAGAGTTCTGGAGTTATCCCCAGGAGTTCCAGAACTAAGTCTAAAAATTCTGGAACTAAATACTGGAGTTCCAGAACTATGTCCGAAAGTTCCAAAACTAAGTGATGACTTTGTGATGGAGTTCCAGAACTAGCTTGGAAGTTCTAAAACTAAGCTATGTAGGAACAAATGTTATCAAAAACATATTGATCACCAATTACTTCATTTCCTCGAATAATTAGATCTACTTTATTACAAAACTAAATTCAAACACACACTACATCAGGAATTTCAAATATTTTAACATTAGAATCACAATCAATCAAAAGATAGACAATTACATCCTAACTCATATAAGATTAACTAAAATTCACACAATGCAATCAAACTTAATAAAAGGGAGAGTAAGATGAGATCATATATTATACATTAGTCAGACATATTCTCACCTCATCAATGACCACAAAATATTTGATGTATAGACCCCTTGGACCATCAGATAAGTGTTGAAAAACTATTTGAGACTTTCTCAAAGGGAATTTAAGATGACCCGCAAACCATGATCACAATGATTCTCTGTGACACTACTATATTCCACTTTCCTCTGGAATGATATATATGCTTGCATAAGTGATGAGTACATAATTGAAACCATGATGGATGTATTTTTTTGTAATATGAGATGATCATTCTAAACCACGAGAAACTACCATCTCTTCATGATTGATCACACCTGAAAAACTAGACCATCATGTTCACTTTAAATTCATGTTTCCTTGTCACTTACTATATTTGGAAAGAGCAACTTACTATCTTTGGTAAGTTTCAGAGTTTGCCTCTCTGGACCCCATATATGAGATGATCGTTCTAAACCATGTTGGTAATATGAGATGATTTCCTCTTTGGTAATATGAGATGATCATTCCAAGACATGAAAAACTATCATCTCTTCATGATTGATCACACCTAAAAAACTATACGAACCTGTGCACTTTAAATTCATATTTCTTTTACACTTACTATATTTGGCAAGATCAACTTAATGTCTTTGGTAAGTGCCAGAGTGTGCCTCTCTGGACCCCAAATGGTGATATTGATATAAATGATTATCCCCCTATGCCTCATTTTGCCAAAAATTCCCCTTGAATGTGACTTACTATTTTTAGCAAGTTCCCACATGGGAGACTTATTATATTTAGTAAATGGTGATTTATGCCTTTCTAGATCATCTTGATGAGGATATCTTCTTTATTTGATCATTTTTATGTTGCCTTCACCTCCACCACTTCTCAAAATGACTTGCTATTTTAGTAGATACCCATATAGGAAACTTACTATTTTTAGTAAGTGGTCATTTTCACTATTTTCTTCTCTGAACAATCATTCTCACCTCATGATCATCTTTGGTGTACACTGTCTTCACTGACACTTCTTCTGATGAATACTAACCAAAAATAGCAAACCTATGTAGGAAAGCTTACTATTTTTGGAAATTTGGTCACTAGGACTCAGTTTGCGATAGAAAAAATATTTTTAGATCTAACTCATCATCGTGATCTTATCCCCAAAATTTCACTTGATTTCGCCCACTAGAACACTTGGAAAGGAAAATGAAATTTTCACTTGGCAGTGACTTTGAGCACAGAACTTCCATGGCAGCCATTAATGGAGCTCAAAAGTTACAAATATGGTTTTTGTCTCCAATCATGATGAAAGAAACTCCATTGTGATAGTTTTTTCATTTGGAGTCCATGTGTAGGTTTTTAGCTCGATCCAACTGTCAAATTCTTGAGAAATCCAACAAACATGAGCTAGGGCACGAAATGAGATTTTTTATGAAACAAATGTTTTAAGGAATTATTCAAACTCCCATTTATTTCATCTTGACCATCTTAAAAAATGAGTAATTTTTCAAAATACTACATCTCAATTCATGCTCTAGATTGTGAGAAAATATTATTTCTCTGTTTTTTACTATAAGGGTTTTCAAACAAACTCTCTTCACTTTTCTTCATTTTTCTTCATTCAAATTTGGATTTCTTTATGTTTTTAGTGTTTATAGGGTATGAGAGCACCAAAGGTTTGTTTTTTTTTATAGAAAAAATGGAGCATGGAATTATGTGGAAGATTTGACAGAATTTCGGCAGCACGAGGAGAATGTGTGGGATGAACTTGCATGAAAATGACTAAGTGTTGAATCTGGATTTATTTTCATCCAAGAAGAAAGCATATGGGGTTGGGTGCATTTTTCTTGTCCCTGATTTCCATTTTCCAAAGTTTCATTAATTTTCTCATTGTGCCAAATCATGACACTTGGCGATCATCTCACGAGTTGAGCATTTGAACGAGGGAGCTTGAGGGAAGCACCTGGGGGCTGAATTCCGAGCGTATGGAGAGCCAAAAGGTATATCTAGGGCTGGGCACATTTTTGTGTTCCATATTTTTATTTTATAAAGGGAAAAAAGGGACATCAATTTACACATCGTGCCAACTGGTGACACTTGACGATCATATGTGCAATGAGAGAAAAGGATCCAACTAGCTCCCGAGGGCTGAACCAGCGATGCAGAGGGTTCTATGGGTGGTCAAATGGCTAAAAAAATTTGGGATAATTTTCATGTCACTTTTCTAAAGGGATGAAAGGGACATCAAAATGTTTCAGGATCATGGAGCTTACACGTGTCCACTTCAAAATTTGGCTAAGTATCGAACTCTTACCTTGACCCAACTTGTGACAATGATATCTTGAGCTCCCAAATGAGTTCCAATGTGAAACATTATATTAATTTGACTGAAAACAAAATTTTTAATCCAATGGTGGGGGTATCAACTCTTGATTCCTCCATTTGAGCACTAAAAAATGGGATTTTTGTTCTTTCTCCATCACTGAGCATGAAAAAAACTAGATGTAATCATATTGTGCCTAAGTATTGTGAAGATTATGATTTCACCATCTTGTATAGATCTGAATTATCTTTCTGACGATGTATTTTTTGACTCTTAACTCCTTCTAGATCTCCCTAAATTGCTTCCCGAAGCTCAGTATATTTGTTTTGGCCCTAAGCATTGCTAAGGATTGAGAACCCGTTTCCGATGAACCTACTCCAAAACTTCCAAATCTTCCCTGAATCTTCAAAAATATTTTCCTTGATGTTCTTGGTGATTGAATTCACATCCATGTTGAATTTTTCTCCTTTTTTCCACTCTAGGGAGGTGCATTAGTCTTGAGAAGGCCAGTGGTAGCCCTTCCCAAAACTACTCAAAAATTGGGATTTTCCAAAAGCTCCTAAAATGACCCAGGGGGATTGAATTTTCTTTCCTAAATCACCTAGGGGGATTGTATGGAAAACCACATGGGGATCATTTTACTGATAGGATAAGACTAGTCTTGAGGATGGACGGACCTGGGGGTGTCTTGGAAAGGTATGAATTTCAATTTTTTTGACACTGTGGGTAAAGTTGTCTTGTTCTCAGGTGGATTTTTCCCATGCAAATTCTCAGGAAAAAAATATATATGTTCTTAAATATCATTTACATGTAGGACTATGATACGATCTACAATATTCTTATCTAAATGTGTTGTTATCATCCCCTCTCATTTATTCATTCCATTGGTAATCTAGTAGAAACAAAGAGGAACAAGTAGTCCTTGATCGATAAGTTAGCAAGAAATTTTTGTCCCTAATTTGTCTGTCTTGTCATATATTTGTTGTTATATTCTTCTATCTTTCCAATCCTTTATCTATATTATGTATTGAAAATCATGGGGTTATTCATCTTTACTAATATTCTCATTAACAATTAATTATTTTGTACATTTGTAAATATTTTAGAGTTCCATATTTTTGGCTCCATAAGGGAATCTCCCCATTATAAAGGAGGGACTATTGTGCTCTAAATTGTTGATTGTTTATTCAACAACAAATTTTCCAACAACATTTACGTTCTTACATCTTTATATTTTAAACATTATTCTTAATAAATAGCGTAAAATGGTACCAAAAATAGAATATGACAAGACCATACAATATTTTGAAATATTAGAAAAATACTAAAATAGAAATTGTGACATATATGCATACATATGAATTCGAAAATTGTTAAATTATTTCTACCTTCAATGAGCTGAAAAAATAATTACGAAAACATTTACAAGGTAATTCTAATTTCAAATACGAGTTTTTTTCATTACACCGAAGGCGTTTCATACAGGGTCTCTGACATGTGCAGGTTGATCGATGTCTCTAAATGCAGTGTACATCGTCGACGTCCACACGACTCTATCTCCCATCATTGTTGGACTATCACACTCTAATTTGTCACGTGTATTGTGCTTCGGCGTAATAATTTTCCGTGTGTGAGGGGATTTGAAAAGTCACGGGTTACAGAGAAAAAATAATATTGTTTGCTAGGTTTTTATAGTTTTTTTTAAAGTTTAAATCAGTAGTAAAATAATCACAGTCAAAGAATGTCAGAGGCATAGATCATGGTATTCTTGCGGAGGATCAAAATACATAGCAGAAAAATCACATGTAATTATATTTAATCTTTCCCTAAACAAAGTCAATCTATGGAATATTCTGGTGAGAAAAAGCTAGAATGGATGAGGATGAGGGCTAACATTTGGATTGATCTGTTGAAAAAAATGAGTCGTTGATGAAGAAAACTATAAATCCCTCTTAGAGAAGAATATTTCATGGTTTTTACTTTTGATCTTTTTAATGTTCTGTATTCATTTCCCTATAAGTTTATTTTGTTTCATATTTTCTTATTATTGGATTTTTGGTGGCACGGCCATGCTATTTCTATTTTTTGAGTTTTCTATTTATTTTTATCTGTATTTTTATGTGCTGAGTTTGTATTAGTATTTTTTAAATTTATTTTGAAAGGTTAATGGGTGTGTATTTTTGTGGGTTTTTTCTTCTTGCTTGAGAGAGCACATCAGATCAAAGCAAAGCAAACGAGACAATCATGGGTGCATTTTTTGTTGGTAAGTATTTCGTCTGATTCTTCCCCAATGTTTGGATTTCCTCCATGTTTTGAATGTTATTAGGCATGTTGAGGGTATAGACTATATGGTTCTGTAATTATATAAAATATTATGGTATTAATGTTCTTATTGAACAAAGATACTGCCCACCTTATTGAATCTGCTTCTTATCTTAGCAAAATAAATATGAATAAAAGGATGTAAAAATGCTCTGTTTCTTCCATCAGCACTTAAATTCCTAAATGACTATCTTCTTTATATTTCCCTTGGTTCCTTTTCTTTATCAGAACCTAGGAGTAAAGGATTCTCAACTTTGAAGTATGATTTTGAGTCATTAAGCCTCAAGGCTCAAATTATTTTGTTAGGGCACCCGAGAAAAGCTTGGTTGTGGATACATTTCTAGGAGGGGATTATCAGAGGTCAGGTGATTTCAGTTTTCTGGGGATTACACATCATCTTAGGAGAAATCACCCCAACCTCGCAAACTGTAAAAAGTTGTTAGTCTCAGTTCTCTATTCCCAATGAGGTTTTTTCCTTCTCACTTGGGCGGCCTACTCTAACATATACATGTAGTATTTCTTCTGTTGTGAGGTGATACAATGTTCACACAATCAGGGTCAAGTGCATTTCTCTATAAATAGAAAACATGCAAGATCAAAAGGTATTCATCACCAATTTTTACTCTTACAGTTATTTAATTTTATTATTTCTTTAATTCAATTTGAAATTTTATTTTTTATTAGTAGGATTCTTTGATTTTTTGTCTTTCATAAGATCATATATGACTCCATGCACTCATTCATTTCATAGGTAATCCTCATTGCAGTGTGTTATAGGTTGTTATAACTGTGGGTGATCCTCCATTTAGTGAGCATGTGCAAAAGGTCAAGGAAGCAATATTGGTAATTAAAATTCCATATGTGTATTGTGTTGATGCCAAAGGCCTACCTCTCGAGGAGGACAAGACTCACTTGAAAACAAAGGCACAAGTTCAACTTGGAAAAATATTAGTAGATGCCTCTTTAAGGCATGGCATTTCTCAAGACTTCCTAGTGATATCATAGATGTGGTGATTATTTTTTGGGACCGGGAGACTGGTCTGTAATACAAATTCAATGTATTTGAAGTTCAACCTCCCCATTGTTTGCAATAAGTATGTTGATCATGGCTTGTATTACTTTATTATTTATTGTAGCAGGGACTGCAATTAGTGAGACATTTAAACTCATTATTCTTGGATATTTAGTATATGATAACACTTTTTAAAAATTAAATAGGCTTGTCATGTAGAGGGTTCTTAAATTTACCTAAAAATGTATCAAATAAAAATGTACACCCCCTTTAGAGGATGCATGAACCACAAGCAACATGGTTTGTATGGTGGTAAGTCTTTGTGATAATCCTTTCATAACATTGCCAATTTGTTGATATTTCATGGTTCTTTTACATTTTTTAATGGATGCTAATGGACTTGTTTATTTTGGATGTGTGGCAGGTTGTGTAAAATAAGAAAGAAATTTTTTATCCTCACTCCATTATTCTATGATTAGAAGAATAAATATGCCTCTTTAACATAGAGGAGAGAGCATTAAATGTTATTCTGGTTGATCATTTTCTATGAAAAGTTAGGAGATTTTCAAAGACCTTTGTTAACAATTAAAAGGTTTTTGTTTCTATGGATATCTTGAAATTTGAGGCCTTCATCCCTCTCATTCAAATAGATACATTCCCAAAATATTAATGTGAAACTGTAATTTCCTCCCTATTGAATTAGGTGAATTAAGAGATAGACACAGTTGGTGATTCAGGCTTGTGTTCCATCTTAACTCATTTAACAGGTACATAACTACAACCAACAAGATAATATATAATTTCAACTATCGGTGAAAAAAATACATCCATTAATGTTATAAAATTCATATTAAGTTCTTAAAATTGTGTGGTATTTTGTTTTCTTATAATAGAGCTCAACCCACACCAGTCTATTATCCTATTGGAAATAATTTTAAATTTAGATCTTGTTTAGATATCAAATTGGAAATAGGAAATTCATCTATTTTTTTCACTATTTATTAAATTAAAATCCATTTTTTAATATTTCATTTATTGTATTACTGTCAGTATTAATTTCACATTCATTGATGCGGGATTTTGAGGAAAAAGCTTTTCAAATCTCAAATCTCACAATGCCATATTTTGATGTAGGTTGAAGAAACAATGGAATCTTATTTTATGGATTCAATGAAAATATGGTTACAATATTTGTTCCATTTGGATTGAGGCCTTTTCTTTCTAACAACAGACAAGGATGTAGGTGTCAAAGATAACATCCATACATTGTTGACATAATATAGTATAAGTTCATCTGATGGTTCATCTTCTTAATGCCTTTTTTTTCTTAGTGCTCAGTACCTACTCACCAAAACAAGAAATTATTTTGAGTCAATGCGGTCAAGTAAAAATCATGGTAAAGTGTTGTGCAATTATCTGTAATTTGTTTAATCAAGTGAACATGCGGCGTATCTGTCTGTTATTTTAAAAACTTTGTACCTACTTCACCTGAAGATTTGTGAGAATCGAACTGTTTTACTTTTACCATTATAACTTATGTATAAATATATATAGAAAATGTCTGTCAAATTTTAACTATGCAAGTTTCATGTGAAGGCTATTGCAATAATTTTCAAGTATTTTACACTTAAAATCACAAAAAATGTATTTTGGAAGTATTATTTTTGCAAAGATACATTTACGTATTTTCTTCTGGATAAGTTTAATTTTTGGTTCAAAGATTGTCTATTTCTTCAGTATAGAATAAATAAATTCACATTTTCATTACATTCACCAGGGATTGCATATGTACACCTAGTGATTTATGAATACCTCTGTGAAATTTTCCAAAGGGTAAAGGCTTCTTGCAGGACAAACTTGTCAAAGAATGTTTGAAGGAACATTATTTTTTTCTAAGAGCCTACAGGGTGTTTATCAAGTGAGAAAAAATGCTAGGGTTGCTTTAGAATTTGGGAATTAACGAAAAATAGAATGTGAGGGGCATATGGGTTTTCTCGAGTGTGTGTTACTTAAATGAATTATTTACCATGTTTAACATCTAGAAAGGAAAATAAATTGAATACGAGTAAGGCAGAGAGTTTTAAGGAGGCACAGTTGATTTCTTCGAATAGATGTCAGACGTTGACATGACTGTCGGGTAAGATATGATCTCTATTACAAATACAAATGTGTATAATTTTAGGTACGTAGAATTTTCAAGATGTGGAACTCAAATGTTGCAGTAGAGGAAATTGAATTTTCTTTCACTTGTCTACTACATATAAAATTGTTTCATTTTAGTTGATCCTCTTAGTAAAAGGGTGTGTGTCTTAAACGATGGAGTAGATAAAACATACCTTCCTGAGAGTTGTTTATCTACAACTAGAGGATGACATGGTGAATCCCTCTATAAAATTATTATGCATTTTTAGGGTTCTCAACCTAAAGAGAAGTAGTATACCATACTCTACACAATCATTCGTTGAGTCTGAAAGATATACTTTCAGTTTTAGGGGGGCCCACATTCAGCTCTCTTTACACATACACACATATGAGGCATTTTTTAAACAAGATTAGGTTAACCTAATTTTCTAAATGGTTCACTAGGCCAAGTAGTTATGACTTCACTTCTATGGAATTTTGTATATCATGTTAAAATGTTTATTTCAAATGTCTTAACAATATTGCATTTTCATTGAAGTGGAGAATTGTTGACGAAAAGGACTATCGAGTTTGAGTTACTACTTCAGTCTTAGTTGTTATGAAATAATTTATACTTTCTTTTCATTTTGATTTAAGAAGAATATTTACCTCCCTTAACAACTTCTACCGACAATCAAGTATCTTTGAGGGCTCAGCCACACAAATTTGGATATTACATGCATATTCAAATATAATCAAACTCTAATATAATTCTTATATATCATTTTTCTATTTGTTTGTATCCTAACATAATTCTTAGCAGTGAAAATAACCCTAATAATTTTTTGAAGTTTAATTTTCTATGTGCTTGTTTATGTTATTTATATTTTAGTTTTGATGTTAACCTACTACATCCTGTGGAATTTATGTGTGTCTAGATGCAAAATTTTAATAATGGATTATGATTATCACAATCTAATCATGCAAGATGAAAGAGGAAATATGAAATATATCATACAAGATCAAATTGCATTGATGTGAATATTGCAAACAAGATCTCTCTTTTGAATGGTTGATGGCACCCACCTTTCGCTCTTATGGCCAATTTTGACTTATGTGGCTTTGTTATCAATGGTTTTTCATGACTCTCATGTTCACATACAAGAACTAAACTTGAAACTGAAAATAAACATTAATTGTGTTTTATTATTTTTTATATTTTGGATCCGTTAAAACGTGAGTTGGGATCATGTGCATGTTATAAGTGAGATCATGACAAAAAACTTAAGCGTGTAATTTGGGTGGTAGCAATCTACCTCCTTGAAAAAGCATGGGGATGCATGAATTTATTTCTCACATTTTTATTTCTAACCTTACATTCATGTGTTTGTCTTCCTTGGACATTACTTTTATGCATACATTCCTTAAGTATACATTCTCACTTTTTTATTTATGACCTTCCATTTATGTCTTCATCCTCCTTTACCATTCCTTTTATGTGTCCAACTACCTGATCCCTTGGAAGTAATTTCAAATATCAGGTTTTTCGTCTCTACTTACCTCCCTCCCAAACATATTACTCACCTAAATCGCATTGCATCACCTTTCAAACTTCCAAGGTTTCACCTACATCATCTACACATAGAAACACTATGTGCCTCACAAAGAGAGACAATCCCTTTTCTTTCCCTGATAGCTACAGAAAAACATATTCATAATTATGTATGAAACCACCAATCTTATTTTTGTTTAAATATATGATCACAATAGTGTATAAAACGGAGCACATAATATATATTATTTAGGTATGAATAATCTAAGTTGGGTGATAGGTGTGGGACATGAAACATTTTAGTCTAATATGTATACCAAATAGTATTTGCTGCAAAACAATATGATCTATAAGAAATGTGTTGGGCATGCAATCGAAAGCCTTGATATACCTTAGACTCAAATGACCAATCATTGGAAGGTGTCAATTGTCGACACATGTCCATTCTTATACTTCCTATAATTAATTTACCTAAAAAAAAAGGGTCCTACTAAGTTCTTAAACAATTGATCATTGTGGTATACTTTCTGACATATCTCCATCGACTATTTGATCTATGTCTTCTATAACACGAGCTTCCCCCTTATTACAAATGACAAACATGTCTCATAGTTCTTAGAGAATATATTCCAACGTTGCCTCCAAGATTCCTCTTTCCATACACTTCTCCAACCTCAAACACATTTTTATACAACCCTCTTCCCCTCCCATTGTTTCTCTTCATCAAGTTTTACTTCTTCTCCAGATAAGTTTCGGTGTTCACATCATGCATTCTATGCATCAACTATTTCCTATAATCCCTCAAATGGATCTTCAAAGGTATAGTTCTACATTTCCTCCCTCATTTTTCTTTCCCTTCCCTTACAATTATCCACCCTAAAATTCCTTAGTCTATGCCACTCTTCCTCTCCCATTGTTTCTGTTGCTCCAATTTTCTTTCATCTAAAGATCCCCTTTGGCATTTCCATCGTTCATTTCACACAATATTGCAATCTCACAATAATGAGAAATCATGCATACCTTCTCTAAACCTTTTCTAACTCATAAACCACTCTGCATTTCCCTTCCCCACCCTTCTATACTAGCATTGCCCTCTTATTTTCTAGATTACCAGCTTACCCTCCTCTTCGACTGCCTACGGGTGACATTTGTATTCTCCATTACCTGTAAATGTCTTACTTAATATTTAATAAAAAAAAATCATTTCTTTATTCCATTTCTTCTTTTTGCACCATACTTTATTTGAATTTCCAAATAATTCACATGTGGCATCCCCTTCATCATTAACATCACACTACTCATGTGCAATTGCTAGTTTACTTCATGTTAAAATGACTTCACATGAAAGTGTCGTGACTTTTTGATGAAACTGGATCCCTCTTGTATCCTGAATGAATGACATTACTCATTTCTCGTATAATTTAATTCCTTTTTATTTTTATCAATGCCATCATAATTATGGTGTAAAATTGCATCTTAATGTTTTCATAGAACCGTTAGGCCCCACATGTAAATTTGTGAGCACTTTAATTATATATTGGCGAACCCATTTATATGAATGATCCAAGGATTTCGTGCCCTAAATTATAAGTGCTCATTTAATTTTATCCTCACCCTTTATAATAGTAGGGACCCTTTAAACTATAGCACTTTTGACCCAGATTATAACATTTTGGTCCCCTCTAAGCTATTTACGCATGTTCCTTTGATAATTTTATTAATACATTTTACATGAGGTGGACAAATGGTGTGTTTTAAGGAAACATATTAAAATGAAATGAATGAAATATTTTAATGACATCCATGAGACTAAAGAATCTATGGTGTCACCGAAAAAACAAATCTCTTATAAAAAAGACTCCAAAACCCTGAGCCGCTGAGATGTTGACACATGGAGGGACCCGATTTAAACAATTCTTGAGCATAAATTTTACGTTAGAGGGATTGTAAAAAATCATAGCAAGCTCAAAATTAAGAGGTACAACATAGTCAATATGTGGTAGCTCATAAATTTCAAACCAAAAAACCAATCAAGGAAATTGTATATTTGTTGTAAATATCTTGAAAAGGTATTTCCAATGGCATATGTTTTCAGTCACAATTTTGCACCTTTTGAGAGTAGAAATGAGTCAAAAGTTGATGGGACGTTTTTGACACAAAATCAAAATTAGTGAATTGAATTGGGACTCTGATTTTTTTTATCATAGAGAAATGATTTATTTTTGGGCGTATTTTATAATAAATTAGCCTCTATTTACAAGCATTTTCATTATTGATTAAATATAGACAGACAAAGAGAGCCAATTATTGGTTTCAACCATTTTAGTTTGAATTGAATTTTTTTACAATGCATTAGGTGAGTATTGTGTAACGTTTGAAGGAGATGTGAGTTTAGGGATCTTCCTAAAGTTAATTGGGAAAAATATAATGTGGAAATCATTGATTTTTGGAATGAGACTCATAAAATTCTATTTATGTGTTATTTTGATTCTCTCTTGCAAGAGAGAGAATTGTTGCACTTTTAAGATTATTTTAATATCACTATGGATGTTTAGAAGGTGAGCCAAACTATTTTTTCTTCCTCAATTAAGAACCTGCATTGTGTTTTGTTGAGTTTAAATGATTTTTGACTACAATTCATTGTGATATGGATTTATTAGAATGTGTAACAGATATTGTAGTCACTTTTATTGATGTCTCAAGTATTAGATAGTTTTAGATGGGTGTGTAAATAATTGTTTTTTGTAATGGACTCTATTTGTATATGAAAATATTTTTTAGACAAATATGTAACATATAACGTCTTTATTTTAATTTATCAATATGGTGCTAGTGAAATATGCTCATTAGCTCTTCCCTTAGGCTCTTTCACCAAATGTGATTTAATTTAAATGAATTCTAGATCCAAATTGTGTTGGTTGTTTATTGTGGGTTTCATAAAATAATTATTTGAGCTCAAGATTGAAAGGATGAAATTTTGATCTCTTTTTTCTTCCCTAGTCTTCTCTCTTTCTATATTTTTATGATTATTCCACATCAAGTATATTTACCATTGCAACTATCATGTTTGTGTTAGAAGATTATTTTAGATTAATAATGGGACACACGTGTAATTTCCCTTAGGATTATAATAGTCAAATGATAATATCTTGTCACTTAGTTACTTTTAAGACCACATACCTATTTCCCAAAAAGCTCAATTGCCACAATTTTCCCTTTGTTTTGAATCTTTGCTTTTCAGGTTTCTAGTATTAATTCAATCCCTCAATTGCCTTTATGAGAGAGGGGTCGATGCAAAAATTATTTCTGAGCTTGAGTTGAATAAGGGAAAAATCTTTGGAGCCACATACCTCTTCATTTTTTATGCCCGCACTTACGTCAACATGCCACGTATTATTATGTATTGCTTTACAACACTTGTTTGAAGCTTCATTGGCACAAAATAAACCCACTCATACTGTAGACACCAAAACTAGGTCATACTACCTTTATAACCCCGTTAATTAAATTAACCATACCTTACTTATTCTTATCCAATAGTGCACATGATTAATTGAATTAATTACCTTAATTAATTTAATTAACATTCTCACTAGACCACCTCACCTAGCCAACTCACCTAGCCACCTCACTCTATGAACCACTCAAACCCCATTAATGACCTAAGACCAAGTTTAAGACTCTCCTAACCAACTAGGACTTAGTCTAAACCTAGATTTAACTCTTATTAACAAACCTAAATGGACTCTTACTCATTTTTTCATGATTTATCACTCGAGACTCGGATGAAGATTGAAGACCATGCCAAAAATAACAACAATCAGGATATTTTTGGCCAACCTAGATATTCCCTCCTTAACCAACGTCGGTTATACCTCAACCGACATTGGTCCCATAACTATCACCGGTTAGGTTAAATACATTTCAAAAATCCTTGGCTAAGGTTGGTCATTTGATTCAGGATCTCATACGAATAAGAGACTTGGAGCACTCACATTTCTGAAGAAATAAAGAAAAGGAAAGCACACGAGACCACTACCAACAACCATCATCATCCATCACCTTCATCATGATCATGAAATAACACATAGAAGCACGAAGGCTCAAACTTTCGTAGCATGTACGCGACATCCCTTCTGTCTAGATCTCTTCCATCATTGTTTTCATCACCTGCACTCTCCAGACCCATTCTTTAGTAAGTACCTAATATCTTTTCAGTTATTTCTATTTTTTTTCAGTAAATATCATCATTCATCTGAGTAATTTATTTTTCCTATACATTCGTACACTGCCTTCCTCCCACCAACATACCACCTTACCATATCTAGTCCCTTCACCTATCTTCACCCTCTCCTAGTCATCTCTAAGTCACTAAGGCCATCTTACGACCTCACCCTCACCATTTCCAGCCTCTAAGAAATCACAGAGAGATTGGAAACTCGTTTCTAAGACCATTTCACTAGCTTCCCCTACCGATGTCAGTTAGCCAACCGACATCAGTCATCCTACCAAACCGGCATCGGTCATATAACTGACATCGGTTACTGTGTTTGGCAACATACCACAAACCAACAAGCTCATCTCCATTCCCTAACATCCCAAAATCAACTTTAACCTTTACCAAACCTTATCAAGAACCTATCCCAGACCTGTAGCCCAATACCAGCCAATCAACCCTTCCATCTTGACCTTAAATCACCTTTCAACAAATTTCCTTATTGTTTTGTGCGAGATACCTAAATCATTTCAATTGCAATAGGATCTTTACTTTATGTATGATTTAACTAGCATTAATGTTGTTACTTAAAAAGTGGATTGATAGCCTTTTCAAGAAGCACCATGCTTCCTTGATCTATCTTCTACTAGGTAGTCCACTCGTTTTTTTGTTTAAATCTATTGGGTGGTACTGTTTTGCATTCTACATGTAGTTCCTCCTAGGAAAACTGGAGTATTCACAATTAGCATTAGATCAGGAAATTAGAATGCTCACACAACCTTCAACCGACATCTCAAATAGGTATTCCTCCTTGGCCTATCACCCTCTATTTGTTTCATTTAATTTTTTTAAGAATACATTGAAACATTTTGGCACACTTGGTGGGACCCATATGGGGTTCCTTGCAATTATTCATTCTTAGGGAATCGTTGTATGTTTATTTTTTTTCAAAAGGAATTCAACATTAAATCTTCTCCTTGTGAATCTATCTCTTTCTTCTATTTTGTCTA
Source organism: Taxus chinensis (assembly GCA_019776745.2). Taxonomy (NCBI): domain Eukaryota; kingdom Viridiplantae; phylum Streptophyta; class Pinopsida; order Cupressales; family Taxaceae; genus Taxus; species Taxus chinensis. Next base: position 851,378,147 of record CM034147.1, read on the forward strand.
AATGACATTTGTATTTCGAGACTAAAAATAATCATTCCTTTTCTTCTTGCATCTCCATTAGTTAAATTCATTCTCTTTCCTGTTCACTCTCTATTTACGTCGAATATCACATTTTGATTTTGGGTTCTAAAATACTTGCATTTCATACTTCTATGCTTGCATTACAACTCACATTAAAATTGAGGGCAACCTATACACTGGAATTCATGCCCAGCTGATGGTTGACATAATTGAATTATAGAATCACTTTCTCTTCTCTATCTCTTTTCCAAACTGCTCAAATATAAATTTACACATCTTCTTAAATAACACCTTGCCTAGAAGACACTGTCAACGATCACACAATCAGAGGATTGATAGTGGGTGCCCTGTTGGTTTCTCTGACTATTCATTATTAGAGAAAGGACCGACCTCACTAAAACATAACCTGAAACCACCCTTAAATATTACCTCTTCATAGGACACCTTCCCAACCAAAAAGGTCTGTTCTGAATTCACAATTCAGTCTTAAATAGCATAAGCTAAACATACAAATTCACTTGTAGGATTTCGTCATTTTCTTAGCTTTTTCTTGAGTTGTGTTTTGAGTTCTTAGGTTACATGCTTCATTTTATTCTTCTTTTCACACTCCACCATTGTATCTGGTGTATTTTGACTATTTCTGTGTGTGTCAGGACCCATTTTCATCATACTCAGGTATCTGGGTTGATATTCCATCTTACTTAATTCACAAAAATTGATTGTTCTTCACTTCTTCAAATTTCATAGTAACTGGCATTGGTCCAGCGATCGTCACCAGTTTCCATCTGACCATCATCAGTTTACCTAACTAGTGTTGGTTTCCAAATCTTTTGGTCATTTTACCCAATAACAACATTCATCACATTTTATGTTCCTTTTGAAATTTTTAGGACATCATCATACTCTCAGAATTTTAAAATCGTTGTCACATACAACTTTCTTATTTCATTTTCATCAGTTTTAACTCATTTGCTGAACTGTTGATTTCCCACAGTAACCGGTATCTGTTACTGTAACTATCATTAATCACCTTATAACTGTCATCGGTTAGCCTAATCAACGTCAGTCCCTTTTTTTTATTTTTAATTAAAACAGTGACTAGGTTCACCTCCTAGAATCTATCCTTTTCCATTTCTGTTATTTTCTGTGTCATTTACAGAGTATAGTTTACCACATGTGCACTAATTCACATGGGTTTGACTCGCAGCCAAGCCAACTCCTTTTTGTTTCATGTTATCTTTCAGTTGCTTCCACCTAGCCCATCACTACCTTCTATCTTATCGCCTATGGATCCAACTTATCCCATCACCATTAGTACCGACGATGAGGAGTTTGCAAGACTCCTTGATCAGAATCCCACTGCCCTACAGTAATATCTTTCCCACTCATCCACTCGGGACTCCTTGGGATATTTGGTATATGACTGCCCGTGTTTATCCCTCCTACTCTTGCCCCCACTTCCACCTCAGCTACTACTAGCTCAATGTTACCTTCATCCACATGGGTTTGACTCGCAGCCAAGCCAACTCCTTTTTGTTTCATGTTATCTTTCAGCTGCTTCCACCTAGCCCATCACTACCTTCTATCTTATCGCCTATGGATCCAACTTATCCCATCACCATTAGTACCGACGATGAGGAGTTTGCAAGACTCCTTGATCAGAATCCCACTGCCCTACAGTACTATCTTTCCCACTCATCCACTCGGGACTCCTTGGGATATTTGGTATATGACATGCCCGTGTTTATCCCTCCTACTCTTGCCCCCACTTCCACCTCAGCTACTACTAGCTCAATGTTACCTTCATCCACATTACCACTTGTGGTGTCTCAACTGGACCCCACATCCATTATAACTGCTGCACCTATGAAATCTATCACACCCATGGTGTCGACCATTCCTTTACCAGCCACCATGAGCATATCCCTGTTTGCACCTACCACTTCGTATGTACGTATTGCATCGCAACCACCCATGGTATCAGAAACCTGCACCCCTTTCTAAAGCCTCGTTCTTTCTATCCCACATTCCTTACCCTCAATTTCAATAAGAGTTTTCCTGACTACCCCACCTACTTACACATATCACACACAACCCACAATCTCATCTATCACTTATTTGAGATATACTCCACCCACATCTATTCCCCCTTCACAGTTCTCATACTCATTACCCCCATATATTGGGATGTCATCCAAATCATACATTCATCCTTAACCCCATTATACTGCGGGGGTGCTCATTCATCAAAACCCACCAATGACTTCAATAAAATGATGATAGAAGAGATGTAAACATTGGAAACATCAGTTTCTGAATCTTTTAACTCCTTAACTTATGATGAAATCTGTAACAAGCTAATTCATCCATCTATCCCCATTCACCCACATCATGTACATTGGGAAATGACCAATTTGAACCGTTTCAACATTAAAAAGGACCCGCAACAGCACTTGCGGTCGTTCAAATGTGGATGTTATTTAATCACCCGTGATGATGCTTTAATCCTACGGATATTCCCCATGTCCTTGATAGGACCCGCGTTAGATTGGTATAGTGGTTTACCCAAGCATTCCATTTACCCATATAACCAAGTTTCCCGAGATTTTTAAGACCATTTTTCCATCAATGTTTTCAAAAAAGTCACCATGACCGACCTATACTTGACACGACAGTACAACAACAAATCTATCATAGATTTCGTCGCTTGTTGGAGAATATTTATCAACCAACTAAAATTCCACTTACCTCAAACTAAGCTTATAGAGTTGTTCACTAGAGCTTGTGTCAGACACATATCACAAAATTTGCAAATACAAACCTTTTGTACCTTCTACGAATAATTTACCATGGCATGGAAATTGGAATTTTTTTCCATCGAAGAGAATAAAATTCAATTACGTAACAAAAATGATGCCTCTTCCACTTAAAAACCCCAAAACAATTATTCAAAAGCTAAAGGATCTACCAACGCGGTAGTTCTCAAAGATGGTCCATCTCATGCATCTAACCAAGATAAACCTTCCTCCTATATTTCTCCCATTCAGACCTTTTATTTCAGATGGGAGCAACGAAAGTACACTCCAATCGGGGAGCCTTATTTCATAGTATTAGAAAAACTTCTTAAGGCTGGAGCTAGTTCTCTTCCACCCATAAAACCACATACTAGTTTTGACCCCGCTCATCCTATGCCTGCCTAGTATAAGGAACATGACTATTGTAACTATCATCACATCAAAGGCCTTAGTGATGGTAATTGCATAACCTTCAAGAACATTGTTCAACAAATGTTGGATAATAGAGATCTCCTCCTGGACAACCCAAACAGACCAGAAAATCAAAAGTTGCACATATTTAATAAGTCATTCCCTAACCATAAACCATCATCAAATCAAAATGGTGAAACATCAACAAACGATAGTAATGTTCGTGAAGTCCATGTTGTTTTCGAAGTCGTACCATACATTTTTCAATTTCCTCTTATCCCCTCTATCGAGGAAATTCTAGTAGGAGCTCCTCTATGTACAAAGGAGCCTACCTCATCTAGTGCTTCACTTGCAGAGGAGTCCCCTTCATCTGCCCCTTCACCCAAGGAGGAGTCCATAGTTTCTTCTGATGTCGTTTCATTATGTACTTTGTAACCTAATGAACAATCAATGGTATCACCTCTCCTACCCACGGGAGAATCATCCTTGCTTTATTCTCCACCAAAATGAGAATCTACCTCACCCCACCTGCCTTCTCTCCTACCCATAGGGGATCCTTTAAATTCGTTAACGTCTGTTGGTTACCATTCCCCATTAGCATTCCAGGATCCTGTTGATTTACTCTCGGCTCTCTTACACACAGAGTCCAATGCTAACTAGTTCCTTGTCTCACAAACATATTTTACATGGATTTATACAAAATCAACATCAACTCCTATTATCACAGTTCTATTTTCACGCCTAGCCGATCGCTTGGATTATGTTGACAATTTCATGCTTTGGGGACGTCTTTGGCTCCCCTTTTTGACCCAAATGTAAATGTCACCTTTTCCTACATCCAAACCTTTACCCATAACTAAGCCCATTCCTCTACCTAAGAACCTACCTAAACCTACATCTCCTCCCACATCTAGACCTATTACTACCCTAGGTGTCATTCCGACATCAAGCCTTGTCCATCCACCCATCAAATTAGCTTATCCACATCATCCCAAGCCCACATGAAAACCAATCCTCCACCTAAAAGGAAGACCCAACCTTATAGGATACATACACCGGTTTCACCCACTACACCTCTGTCACCTTCACCCCTTCCATCTATCCTCATACCTCACCTGTCTACACTAGTCAAGTAACCTCCTACAAAAAAAAAATCAAAATCACAGTAGTCCACCTCTTCATCACAATCCTTTATTATGCCCAATTGACCTGCACAACCTTCACCATCACCCGCAGCTTTCTTACTACCTATACCCCCACCAGCTACAATAACCCCATCACTACCTATGTAAATTTCTTCTCCTCAACCCATACCTTCCACCAAGCCTCTACCAGCAACCTTTACCATACCTCCATTATCACCATGACTAATCCATCCTCTATCACCATCCTCTTTCCCTTCTACATCACGTGTTTATCCCTAACCTTTACCCAAGAAGGTGCAATCCAAGGACAAGAACCCACTACCCTCTGAAAAGGTAGTTAAACCCGCAACACCTTCTATTGCTAGTTCATATACCACACCTTTATCCAAGCAGGTACCATCAAAACCTAAGACACTACCACCTACCAAACCGGTGCTCAAACCTATTCCACCTCTTATAACACCTCTTCCACCATAATCATTTACATCTTCACCCAAACCCACACTCACTTCACACTATGATCCATTAGCAAGGTGTTATGCCAACATTTTAGCAAACCTTTTAGAGACCTCAGTCATCACGTTACTGCCGCTTAGACCTTATGACCCACTCAAACCAAAACCAAAGGGTTTTTATGAAACTAAATTTTTTTCCTACCCTCGTGTGCCATGACATGATGTAGAAGTTTGTAAGGCTCTAAAACTGTTCTCCTCAAACTATGTCCTCCTGAAGACAATTTCAACGATGATGATATTCTTGATGAAAAACTTGTTCCATCTTAACCTATCACCATAAATTCTCGCCCCTTACCTATTCAATGACCCATTTCCCCACCTCCAAAACCATTTTACCCTCCTCCACAATTTGAGATCAATATGGTCCGGATAAGATACTTAGCCAAAACCCCACCAAAATGCCAGTGTGCCTTACTCATTTCACGAGGCTCATATCCCCCACTAGGTTTTTGTCTGTCATGTTGTATACCTTTCTTGATACACCTTCTCCATTTACCTCTCTTCCTTATATTAATATGATCCAAGTCGCCACTCGTGCTCAGAAAGAAAAAGGGAAAGCAAAAGCAACCAGCTCATCCGCTACTCCTGTGCCTAACATACCATCTACACCCGCACCCAAAATCACCATTCAAGGACCCACATATCCTATTTATAACATGGGAACCCATTGTACAATGTTAAAACAATTGCACAAACCCCTCTCATTATTTTTTTGTACGATCTCGCCCAATTCTTTGAATCACATCGACAAGCCCTCATGGATATTTTACAATCCATCGAGGTTTTACCTAACGACCCCACACTAGTAGCTTCCATTGTTTCCCCTCACCATGTGGCATCTCTTACAAAATCATCTCCTTCTTCTACCACTACTCCCACTCATCATGTGACCGCCCTCAAATTTTTTGTTGAGGAGATCATACCTCTCCAATCGGATGACCCCAATCCCACTCTTTTCATCTTCATTTATATCGATAATATATGCGTTTGATGCATTATGATCGATGGTGGTGCTAGCATCAACATCATTTCCTCCCATGCATAAAATCAAATTCACATCCCTTCGAATTACATGCATAATAACCCGGTTATGCTGCGATCCTTCAATGATGCCATCACTTCCACCCTTGCCACCATTATTATTCATGTTTGTGTGGGCCCCCATATTGTTCCAAAATTATTCTACATTTGATAAGGGGACGTATAGTATAACATGTTGCTTGGCTGACCTTGGATCCGTGTCATGGGTTGTGTCCCTTTAACTTTACATCACTATGTCAAATTTGAACATGAAGGACATAACTACACCATCCCTGCTGACCCTTCGCCATTCAAAACTTGCAACATGTTGTATTGACATAATTATGTCCTCATACCGATTAAGGCATCTACCACTTCCGCCACTTCTCCTTCACCCATAGCCCCATCCACTAATGTTGTTGCTACCTCACTCGTATCTACCTCTTCTATTCCCATTGCTACCGTAAACTCTACAGCCGACCCATCCGCTAGCCCGTCTAGTTCCTAACCAACCAATTCTTTTTCTTCCCAATCTCTTAGTAATTCATCTATTCTCGCTACCCACATATCCACTATCGATCCCTTAGAAGGAATTTTTCAATGTCTCATTCTGGGGGAGTACCACTTGTATAACATAAATACATTCCTTACTCCACAAGAGTATGGTAACCTACGTCAACATCCTCATTATAACCATCACATAGGCGAGGTATTCCCTTATGGTCCTCCCAACGTTCACACCAACTTCACATATGGGGGACTTGATATTTCCACCTATTCACCCGAGCCACCTTCCCAAATGCAACCATTTTCATCTGACCTCGAATATCTCACCAATTTCCGCATCGCCCACACTTTCCTTCACTGATGTGCATGGAAAGGCTTTGGCTTTGGATTCTATGAACAAGGCCATCATACTGTCATCCCGTGTACCACACGTAAACAAAAATACCACAGTGGTAATGGATTTTCTAAACCATCTTCCAAGAAGGTCCACATCAACCTCATCGAGGACGGAAAACCTTCTCCACCCTGTTCACCGAAGTCATGATCTTCGCCCACAGAGTCTATAGATCCTGAGTCTATTCCTCCTAACTTTGTTTTTGTGAACACCATTTCCGTGGGACCTCTGACTTATCAACATGATGCAGAGGCTCCCTCTTCTCTTCCCTTCCTATATCCTAACATGATCAATGATGATACACCATCCATTAACATCATTCAATGTCAGGACAATGAGTATATCCTCACCTACCTTACTATGGAAGATTCTTATATTCACCGGTCATTTCCTTTTGAGATGAAAACCATGTTCAATGAATCGACCATCGAAATCAATATTAACACTCAGGACGACCCATACATTCTAAAGATAGATCAATCTTTAGATATTGCTGAACAAGAAGTTTTCACTTCTTTCCTCTAGGATTATAACAACTCTTTTGCTTGGTCCTATGTTGACATCCCTGGTATTGACCCAAACATCATGGTCCAGAATATCGTCACCATCCTTGAAGCCAAACCCGTAAAAACAGAAGTTGCGGAAAATGCATCCTCGCATTGTACTTCTTGTCAAAGAAGAACTCCAGCGCCTCCTTTCAGTTTCCTTCATCCTACCCATTGACTATCCACAATGGATTTCTAACATCATTCTTGTCACAAAAGTGATAGGGAGACTTTGCATCTACACGGATTTCTATGACCTCAACTTAGCTTTCCCCAAAGATAACTTTCCTCTACTTAGTATCGACCAACTAGTTGATCTTACCATCGGTCATGGGGGTGCTCTCACTCATGGATGGTTTCTCATGTTATAAACAAATGTTACTTGCCCCAGAAGATCAACACAAAACCACCTTCATCACTCCTTGAGGGAAATTTTTCTATCAAGTCATGCCCTTTGGCCTTAAAAACGTTGGTGCTACATATCAGCGAGCTATGACCTATATTTTTGATGACATTATGCATCATATATTGGAATATTATAGTCCTTAAGGTCATCTTTGATCATCTCATCAAGTATTGTGTTCGACTTTAACCCAAGAAGTGTGTCTTGTCTATTCTCTCAGGAAAGCTACTTAGTTTTATCTTTTCTTTGTGTGACATAGAAGTCGATCCCGCTAAAATTAAGGCTATTCTCGAAATTCCTCAACCTACTAACCTTCTTCAAATTTTTAATTTACAGGGAAAGTTACAATCTATTCGTCATTTTATTTCACAGCTTTCTAACCGATGCCACCCATTTCATCATCTCCTCAAAAAATATGTCTCCTTCAAATGGGATGATGAATGCCATAAAGTATTTTATGCCTTAAAACAATACCTCCTACAACCACCTATGCTTATTCCTCCTAAAGATGACGAACCATATTACCTTTATGTTTCTACTACTGATCATTTTCAAGGTGCCATGTTAACTCATCATGACGAGAAACATAAGGAACAAGCGGTTTACTATATCAGACATACACTTCTAGATTATGAAACTAGTATATACCCACTCCGAAAAACTATGCTTGGCCTTAGTTTTTGTCACCACTAAGCTTCAACATTACCTACTCAACCAAAAAAAAATTGTAGTCACCAATACTGACCCCTTACATTACATGTATGCTAAACCCTACCAACATCAACACGCTGCACATTGGCTCATACTCCTTGTAGACCTCGACCTCGAATTCAGTCATAAAAAAAATATCAAAGTCAAAACCATCGCTGACTAACTTACATACACACCCCTCTTTGGATATCAATCTTCTAACTTTGATTTTCTGGACGAGTCCATTGCTACCCTTTCTTTAGATGATAGCATTTACCAAATGACCTTATTCTTCGATGGTTCCAAATGTCAGTGTAGGGGTGGTGCAGGCATTATCCTCATCCCTCTTGATAGTGAACCTATGCCATTATCCTTCAAACTAGATTTTGAATGTACTAAAAATATTTCCAAATACAAAGCGCTCATATTAGGTCTCCAAGTTGCCATCACATTAGACGTTAAATCAATTATTATCTTTGGTGACTCTTAACTGGTCATAAATCAAGTCAATGGCATATATCAGTGTCATAACGAAATACTTCAAAAGTATAAGCATCATGTGAACATAACTTTGACTACCTTTGACCGTTATGAGCTTCAAACAACCCCACGTTCCACTATCAAATTTGTGGATACCATGGCCTTCCTTGCTTCCAAGATATTCACTTTTCTTTCTAACTCCAAAATCTTTTTCATAGTACAAAGGTTGCAGTCACCTTCTTATTTATTTTGTAATGTCACCCTCGTCAAAACCACTACACCTGACGCACGTGACCTTTGGTATATAAGAAGTTTGCATACTACCTTTACTTGTCAATTCTACCTCCTGACCTTACTCGTAATGGGAAATGCATCTTTCTCAAAAGTGTATCTTGCTATATCATAATGGGTGGCTTTCTTTGTAAACATGGTTTTGATGGTATCCTCTTACAATGCCTTACAAGTTTTGAAATTCCTTATACCATCAAAGAAATTTCACGACGGAATTTGTGTTGCCAAAACGCATCCTTCACTTGGTATATTATTGGCCCACCCTCAACCGTGACTGTTGTGACTAAGTCAAATGTTGTGTGAAATGCCAACAACATGCTAATATTCATCACATACATAGTCATGCCTTAAAGGTCGCACAAGATCTCTAGTCTTTCTCTCAATGGGGTTTGGATCTTGTCAGAGAGATCAATCCTCATTCTTCACAACACCATCAATGGATTATTACTGCTACTAAATACTACACTAAATGGGTAGAAGCCATCCCCCTCATCTCTAAAAAATCTGAGAAAATTTGTTAATTCATCAACCTTCACATTATGTGTCACTTTTGGTGTCTCTCGCCGCCTCATCACTAATAACAGAAAATAATTCAAAAACAAAAATTTACAGAAAACTATGTGATGCCTTTTAGCATTAAATTCACTTTTTCTTCATGTTACTACCCACAAATAAATGGCCAAACAGAATCAACCAAAAAAACCCTAAACAAAATTCTTATGAAAGTAGATGACGATACTGGCAAGGATAGGAATACGCACATTCATTTTTCCTTATGGGCTTATCACACTAGTATTTGTACCTCAACTACAACCACACCTTTCTCTCTGGTCTATGGTACAGAGGTTATCCTACCTCTCAAATTCCAGATTCCATCTCTTCGTATCTCACTCAAAGAGATGCTTAACGATGATGACTTTTTCCACGACAATTCTGAATAACTTGAGTTATTAGACGAACGATGTCTTAATGCTCTTGACCATCTCCAAATCTACCAAAAACGTATCAAACATTCCTATGAAAAACATTTTCATGAAAAAACCTTCCAAGTCGGTGACCTAGTCTTGAAGGAAAATCAACATGTAACCAAAGAGGAGAAAAGTAAAGGGGGCAAATTTTCTCTTAATTGGCTTGGACCTTATATTTTCACTTATACATATGGATCAAGTGCTTATCGTTTTTCTTCACTCGATGGAAAACCCAAACCTTATCCCCTCAATTCCTTGCTTCTTCGACCATTCTATTGTTTAAATCAAGTCCTATATCACCTTTTTTCTATTTCACGCTTGTCCCTTGAGCATCATTTTTCTTTTGTCTTACCTATTTTAAGGATCATCGATTAAACAAGAATTATGTGATTACCTGTCACTTTTTCTGCATAATCTTCAATATGAGTACCACGGCTCTACTCATGGCATGATTTCATGGATGGTTTTCATATTTTTCAAGATGGAATCCCATGGTAATTCTTCACATAAGCTCTCTCTTACATAGTTAACCTCTATGTGCTATGGTCTTGTCTTCAAACCAAGCACCTAATTTTTCATTATAGTCTTTTCCTTGACTTAAAAGTCCAAATGTAAAATGGGATTCAACTCTTTGAGTCAAAATTCTAGCAAAAAGATGACTCCCTCAAAAAGGACATCTATTTTCTCTATCTCGTTGTTATAAATAGACAACTCCCTCAAAGGACAGCTATACAAATCTATCCATATTGTACTTAGTCTCTCGTCAAAGGATAACCATTCTCACAAAATAAAATAAAATAAAATATTGAGAAGCTTCCCGCATCGATCAGCTTCACGAAGACCTCAAGGAGAAAATATACTCATCCCACATAGCCTTCCCGCATTAATCAGTCTATCAAAACAAAAACAAAAAAAAAAGCAAAAAGAAAAAGATTAACTTTTTCATCATGGACTTGCCTATTTTTATCTTAGGTCTCTTGGAAAATTGGCATGTTGTCTCTCACTGGGTTACGCTCAAACCAACCTATTTTCATTTCATCACCTTTGTCACCCTAATTTATTACCTTCTCAAGGGACTTACCATAAACACAAAATTTCGTGAACATGTGACTTTCTTCATCCTTAGCATAGTCAATCATGCAACACCTTTAGGGACTTCTGTTCATAGACCAATCTATGGTATGGTAGACTTGTTATGGTTCTTATCAATTAGGTAGCTCTTTGTCTCCTCCTATCATTTACCTTCTTCATTACTTATTGATTCTCCCTATATAGGAATCAACCATCAACACCTACATTTTAAGGATTCCCCTTTCACCAACATCAATCCTGCCTAAATTACCTAAACTCAACCATACCTACATGAGCTTAACCCAAACATGCCTACATGACCTTGAATCAATCATGCCCTAAAACCTACCAACTCATCCCTCTACATCATCATATTCTTCCCTAGCTTATGGAAGAACTACATCAAGCCAAGGCCCCTTTTTTCCGAGGCTATGTAGGCAACACTCTGAGGGCATGGGGCTCTTGGAGGTTAGCTCAGCCACTCTTTATCCTGACCAATTTTCCCCATTTTTCTATTCACATGTTACCTCAGTTAGTTTTCATTTTATGCAACACTTGAAAATTAAACAAACATACAATCAACCAATATAAATAACTACCATTTTTATTTCACCATCATATAATACACGTTCATCATCATTTATTTTTCCATGTTATCAATACCTTGAAAATTAACTAAAAAACTAACAAACCTAGACTCCATCATGCCTAATTGACCTAACTCCACAATGCCTAAATCACCTAAAACTCAATCATGCCTAACTGACCCGACTCCATCATGCCTACATGACCTCGACTCCACCATGCCTAATTCACCAAGTCTCCATCTATACACAAATAACAGTGGAAATTAAAACATAAGTACATCATCCATACCAATGATTCCGTACACAACAATGATTCCCTAAAATATAGAATTTCTTCTTTATAAACCCAAATCACCCTAACCGACATTGGTCATGTCGTGCCCTACTAAACCGACGTTGGTCATACCTTAACTGGCATTGGTTACCTTCCAATACCATTTACACCCCCTTTTTCCCATTTTGACCAAACTTAATTCCTGCCACATACCCTTTTCCAGTACCAACACCCAATGTACCCTACCTATACACTTAAATTACCCATACATTTCCTTAATTACATTTAAGGATTTGTTATTTTCCCTATACCTTTTCCTTACCCACGCCACGACCTATTTACCTCGACATAACCTACTTTTTTTACCATTGAACTTGCGTACTCATTATACCTTTTGATGTTGTTACCTATGTTGTTGTATCCTGACAACCATACCTTGCCTATTGCAGTGTCGTTTTATCCCGACAAAACCTCTGATGTATCAGATCATACCTAAACGTTCGTACATCTTACCTATGTTGTTTTTCCAAACCATATCCTATACCTTGGATACCTGAATCACTTCAACCTTGTTTGAATAAACCTATCAACCTTAGACGATGTAGAGTTTGCAAGCTCTTCAACTGGGTATCGTTGTCGCAGTCTATACATGTGTGTGCATTCGATTGCCCTTACCCATTACCCGATTTGACCATTGTCCATATCCTATTACCCGATTTTACCATTAACCTTTACCTAATATTCCCATATCCTTACCCACACCCACCTACCTTCAATTTGATCACCTATCCATTTATCAAACCACTCACTGACTCCGTCTAACACTTCATCAACTCCTGATTTAACGGGGATCACCTCAACCCATACTTGGGGCAACCACTTCCTATTTTTTTCAGCGTCGCTTATCAATACAAGCTACACGACAAAAAGGGGCAAAATGTAGACACCAAAATTAGGTCATATTACCCTTAGAACCCCATTAATTAAATTAACCATACTTTAGCTATTCATATCCCATTGTGAACATGATTAATTGAATTAATTACCTTAATTAATTTAATTAACATTCTCACTTGACCACGTCACCCAACCAACTCACCTAGCCACCTCACTCCATGACCCACTTAAACCCCATTAATGACCTAAGACAAAATCTAAGCCTATCATAACAAACTAGGATTTAGTCTAAACCTAGAATCAACTCCTATTAAAAAACCTATGAGGACTCTTACTCATGCTTCCGTGATCTATCACTAGACACTTGGATGGAGATTAAAGAAAACACAAAATATAAAAACAATCAAGTTGTTTTTGGCCAACCTAGATATTCCCACTTTAACCGACGTCGGTTACTTTTGCCAGTTAGGTTAAATACATTTCCAAATGCCTTGGCTAAGGTTGGTCATTCGATTCAGGATCTCATTCAAATAAGATACTTGGAGCACTCACATTTCTGAAGCACTCAGGCAAAGGAAAGTACCCGGGACCACTACCAATAACCATTAGCATCCATCACCTTCTTCACGATCACGAATTCACACAGAGAAGCACAGAGGCTAGAAATTTCGTGACACGTACACGACATCCCCTCTCTCCAAATATCTACTATCATTGTTTTCATCACCTGTACTCTCGAGACTTATTATTCAGTAAGTATCTAATATCTTTTCAGTTATCTCTATTTTATTTCTGTAAAGATCATCATTCCTATCAGTAATTCATTTTTCTTATACATTCGTACACACTGTTCCTCCCACCAACATACAACCTTACCATATCTAGCCCCTTCACCTATCTTCACCCTCTCCTAGTCATATTTGAGTCACTAAGGCCATCTTACGACCTCACCCTCACCATTTTCGGCCTCTAAGAAATCACAGAGAACTTGGAAACTTCTAAGAGATTTTCACTAGCTGCCCCTACCGACACCATCTAGACAACTGACATCAGTCATCTTGCCAAACCGGCATCGGTCATACAACTGACATTGGTTATTGTGTCTAACAACATACCTCAGACCAGCAAGCTCATCTACATTCCCTAATAACCCAAAATCAACTTTAACCTTTACCAGACCTTATCAAGAAGTTGTCCTAGACATGTAGCCCAATACCATCCAATCAACCCTTCCATCTTGACCTTAAATCACCTTTGAACAATCTTTCTTATTGTTTTGTGGAACGTACCTAAATTGTTTCAATTGCAATAGGATATTTACTTTATGTACGATTTAACTAGCATTAATGTTGTTATTTGAAAAGTGGATTGACAACCTATTCAGGAAGCACCACGCTTCTCAGATCTAAGTTTTGCTAGGTTGTCCACTCATTGTTTTGTTTAACTCTATTTAGTGGTATTGTTTTGCATTCTACAAGTAGTTCCTCCTAGCCAAAAGGGAGTATTCACAATCAACATTGGATTAGGAAATTAGAACGCGCGCAAAACCTTCAACCAACATCTCAAACAAGTATTCCTCCTTGGCCTATCACCCTCTATCTGTTTCATTTAATTTGTTAAGAATCCGGTGAAACACATACATCCATTTTAAAAATAGACGGTGTCCAGAGGAGGCTTGTCCCCTAGCCATGGATGACAAAGGAGTTGGTTATGTCAGGGATGGGATCTCACCTATTGTGTTTTTTTTGTGCTCTTTGTCATTAGGTTGATCATGGTGGCTTGGAGAGATGACTAGTGCTAGAGTTAGTAATTTCTCTTTAAAGGGGGAACCCTACCCACTTCTACCTGTGTTGTTGAGATGATAAAAAAATTCACCACTACAGGTGGAAAAATGATGTTCAAACCTGTTAGGAGAGCGATAGTGTCGGAAAGAGGATAGTTTGAAGCTTTTTTTATAATAAGTGGTGTATTATATATTTTTGTATACATAAAAGTGCAATAGAATCCATACAATATTCTCTACATGACCATGTTTCTACAATTTGGTTAAGTGACAAGATCTTTGACTCTAACACTCAAAGATATGATATGTGATACTTTTATTACACATAGATATAGCATTTCTTCACTTCCAACTATAATTATTTTAGTTTTAAGTTACATATTCTATGAATTCTTATTACGCCATAGGCATTTTCATAGTGAGAATATCTTGTGCTGTTGAGCTCGTACTGACGGAATTTTCTACCTCCTCTTGTTCTGTTGGATCCTGTTCCATTTTTGCTTGCCCACATGTCTGTTGGGATTCATTATCAATAATGGATCTTTATACCTTACAATGACACAAAGCCACGTGGGATTCAAAGAGTTTATTTAAAGGACCCCACAGCACGAGAAATATTTATGCAATTTTTTTCTTGAGAAATGGTGGACCTTTCAGTGAGGCTGGACCATGTCAGGCCATTTCTGAGAGGGAAATATGATCAGATCGATCCATCACTACCCAAATTTAGATCTGTACTGTTAGAAGTGGGAGCCTGAGTGTTGGCACAAACTAGAAATTTGTTTGAAGATATCATGGATGTTTATAGAATTATCAAGCTATGGAATGCTCCTGATTCCATTACAAGGTGTGGTTTATTTTATTCTACTCATTTTAATTCGTATTTCAATCTAGAAATTTTTGAGCCCAATGTTGACAGCCAGAAAGTGAGAGATCTTATTGGGGATGAAGCAGAGGAGATTGTGCACATGTTCAGTGTTGTGCCCAGATAACCTCTTATTCATGACAACTTGTTATTTCATTTCTCGGATGAAGGCTTTGTCTCTACACTGAAGGAGTCAGAGAAGAGTTTGCAATAAGATGAGGAAGATGATTCAGATCTGCACAAATTACAATTGGAGGAAATAAATGGGAATTGGATTTGATAAAATCGAGGGGAAGTTTGATATTTTCAAAGCCCAATTGGAGGATAAGTTAGATGAGATTTTCCTTCCTGAATGGAGAAAGATTAAGAAAATATTTCCCGTGAGGGAGTTTGTGTGAAGCATATCAAAACAGGGAAGGATGTTCAGGTGCCCACGAGATTGGTTGCAATATTTTTATTCATGACCATGGTAGATTTTATAGATCAGATGTTTAGTTTCTAGGATAATTTGTTTGATAACAGTAATGGGAGGCTACTATTTTGTTTTCAATGCCTGTATTCTCTTTCGTGAGGGATGCTTTTTGAGTACCTGGAAAAGGGTTTTAATAATGGTGATGACAGAAGATAATATTTTCATCTGGCTCCAATGGCTACTTTCCGGAATGGTGATGAGCATCATGTACAACATGCAGTCAGAGGGAGCTTCACGGTTTATTAGTTTAGTTTTTGGATTTCACTGTTGTTATATCCAAAGATGTTACATGGAGGTTACAATGCTTGGAGGAAGCCGATAATGTTTGGAGTGTATTCTTTATAATTTTTTATAGTCTTAACGTGATTCATTCCAATGTAATCTTATATATCCATTATTCTTTGGTTACAATTAGTTCATTGCTTGGTTCAACCTCTAAGGTGATTGAAATGGTGCCAGAGCTCATACAAATTACAGGTTGGTAATTTAGCTGCAGAAAAAGATATATCTTGTACTAGAAAGATTTGACATTAAAAATTAGCTTATTCTTGTTAAATACCCAGTTTGGAAAACACCAAGTCAATGAGGACCGATGGTGGAATTGATGTGATCAAGAAGGCCATTGAGAAGTTGGGTCGTCTCCTATCCACCTTTGGATTTATGTTTCCTTTTCCCTTTTCTGGGGTTTTGGTACATGATTTTATTAATATGGGATTTGGGTGGACGGCGGGATATTAAACTAGAGTAGGATTACCCGATTGGACGATATTTGGGATTAGAGGGAATTGGACTGGTTTTGGTGTAGGGAATTGGGGTTTTGGAATAATGGGTGATAGTGTGCAGGTGGACTATTAATTATTGGGATCCAAGAACAAGCTAGCATGGATGGAGGGATTACTGAGTGAGAAGTTTTTTGTGGGATGTGGAACTCATGACAGTGCAAGAAAGAATGAGAAGAATATAGACTGCTTGGATTGAAGTAAGAGCTTCTGCCAGGTAATTGTTTGCTAGCACATCTTATACATCGGTTACTACAGGTAACCAATATTTTTCTCTCTCTTCTTTAATTGCATAATTCTAGTATATGATTCTTAAAGGTGCCTGCTTTTAAGGTGAATAATTTCCTTCTAACCAGATACCCGATTTCAACCTTTTCTTCTCAATAGATTTTTAAATAAATATTTTTTGATTAATCTCCTTGTACAAGCCCATCACCTCACAGTTTTTCTTGGAACTATTCTTTTTCTCCACCCCTTTCTTTCTAATGTTGAATATTGGGACATTTGGCGAGGGAATTCGATCGTTTGAATTGGGCATTTCCTATAAACTCATTATTTTTCCTAGAGTAGAAGAGCTCACTTCTTTTCCTAGGTTTCTTTTTCTTTTCCTTTTTGAGGGGTGGGCTAAGTTCAGTCTAGATGGCTTGGAAATTTTTTGTTTTCTCCTCACTTGGCTATAAAATCAAGAAAAACAATACAAAATTGAAACATCTATTGCAAAGGGAAAGGAATCATTTTGTGGGCTTCCACAAGGGGCTCACATATGTCAAATTGGTATCTAGCTTGTTTATGACCAGAAAGACTTGGAGTTCTTTGTCTAAGAGGAAACTGTAAAGAATGAAAATAATTTTTTTTGGTTAGGTTTAGCAGGTCATTTTTGTTAGAAG
Source organism: Taxus chinensis (assembly GCA_019776745.2). Classification (NCBI taxonomy): domain Eukaryota; kingdom Viridiplantae; phylum Streptophyta; class Pinopsida; order Cupressales; family Taxaceae; genus Taxus; species Taxus chinensis. The sequence goes on from CM034147.1 coordinate 851,395,947, forward strand.
ATTTCTCATGAAGTCCAAATCAGGGATACAACATTTCAAAAATTTATACTGTAACCGGAAATAAATCCCTCACAAGCCTCCAAAGGAGGTCATATAGACCAAATTGGCTTCTGGCTTGGCCCTGACCTTAAACACCACCTTAACCTTTTTGTACCATTTGAGTATTTAAGGTTCTAGATTTGAATGTCAGAATTATAAATTGACGGAACCATAATCAATGTCAATACTGTAGACTTGGGTTGAAAGAATTTTAAAGGCTGATATTTCTTAGTTTTACCAATGACTAGAAATGCCTTTTCACTTATATTTCTTATCACAATCTATAATCTCAACATTTTCGAGGAATTTATAATTTCTATTTTTAAGGACAAAGGTAAGGGTCAAATGATCCCTGTTAAATTTCCTCCATTAATGAAGAAATTATGTATTCCATTGCAGAGTCCTTAGATTATGCATGTTAAGTCTTGTTCTTAGTTTAATTATGTGTTTTGAACCTATGTCTTAAGTTTTGATATGTAATCACTTCGACCTCCAGCGGTGTTTTGCACATAGTTTGAGAAAAATAGTGTATTCCTAGAACCCAAATATAAAAAATAGATCCATTATGCTTTATTTTTAATTCATTGTTCCCTTGTATCTGCAAGGGATTTTTTCTATTTTAGTTTAATTAAATTCTGCACATGGAAGGTTGACAGCTTACTGAACATTCTAGATATGTACTTTTGTTGGATTTTATTCCCATTTTAAAAGTTATAACTAGTTAGTAATGTTGTAGGCAATCTCATGTGGCTACGTGTTTGAAAATACCGCTCCCATTTCTGAGTTTTCTGTCAAAAATGCCTCACCATTTTCTATTTTTTCTGTTAAAATTTTGTATTTAGGTTCGGAGGTATGTTTATCATGATGTTATTGGGCTTCATGATTTGAAAAAAATTGATTGATTGCTCCTACATGCAGGTTGGTTTAGCCATTTTATTGCAAGTTTCAATTTTTACATCATTAACCATGTACTTCAAAATATATTTATTTTGGAGAAACTATTTCCTACCATGGCTTCAAGAGATGCAAAATTAATTTCTTGTATGTTTTTCTATGTTATTCTAATCATATACCATTAACTATGAAAAAGTGATTTTTCTAAACCAAAGGCCACAATCTAAGCCTTTCAAAGGGTATGGAAATATGTGTGGAACTTGTGAAATAATCTTGTAGGAACCATATTTTAACTGCTCCTTAGGTTGCAAGGTTGGTAAATTATGGAGTCCTTAATATACATGTTGTTCCTATATAGTTTGGAGTTCTGCCATCATTAATGCAATTGATATCTCTCTCTCTTGGGTAATTAATACATATGAAATGGTTTTCAATGCACTTAGTGTTACACATTTGGTATCTTCTCTACTGATTGACAAATGAAAATAAAAAATTGCAGGTGGAACACATTGTGAAACAAGGAAAATACTCATCTAGGTACTTACATAAATGCAAAATATTACAACTGTCTGATTTTGTATTCACTCAATTTGAAGTCTTGAACAGTGGGTTGCAAGACTTTGGATTCCATTCTTTGGTTGTATTTCTTTTATTACAAGGTGTTGCCAATCGTGGGGCATCTATCCAAGTTGGCCATAACATAGAATGTGATAGTAAAAGGTACGGGTTCTCCTGTAAATAGGAACACTAGCACTAAATATGCAACATCTTTTCTTGCTGCAGTTTGTATTGGTTATGCCAAAAATTATCATCTTGTAAAACTATCATATAAGAAAAGGGTCATGGCTGTTGCAGTGACAAATGTAGCAAACTTCAGCTAAATATATTTTTTGCAACCAGACTTGTTTATTCTGGTGTTGTATAGAGAACATGATTACAAATTCCAAGTTAAATATTAATATATGCTTCTATTTTGCAGGCTACTTTGAAGACTGTAGGCCAGCTTCAAACATGGATCCATATATTGTTGCATCTATGATTTCCAATACCACCATACTTTGGAAACCATAGTAAAGATACGGGCCTCATGAACAGAATGTTGATTTAGCCTATAATGTTTGTGGAGAAAGATTCTTATCTAGACTCCTTTTTGGCATAGGATTTTGGTTGATACTCCCAATAGGAACAATTTACTCTCAGAAATTGGCATCTAGGGTGCATGTTCAGTGCATAGTGTGTTGTTTGGATCTGTGTTCCATAGTTACGTCAAATTATCAAATTGTTCAGTGCATACAATGGTTTGATGATTTTCCATATTGTCAAATTGGATAGAATAAAATTGTCAGTCAGGATTTTCCCATATCCAAGCATTTTTCTCAAATCCAAACCACACCTTTTATAAGGGGTTATAAAAATTTATTCCATATTCAATGTTCCTTGATTGTATTCTAATGTTTATGTTCTTCTGTGGACTTCATAGTTGTCTAAAGGATTAAAAAATTGCACTAGGTAGAAAATTATGCTATTGAGTTTGGTTTTATTTTGCATCACTTTTTCAGTCTTAACTACTAAAAAGTTTAACGTGTCTTAGAATTTTCTTTGCTATGCCTTAAAGAGTTTTTGGTAGAATTAAGTATATTATTTAACTATACATCAATTGTCCACTATCCTCAAAACAAACCACTGGTTTTGGAATATAAATACAACCTTATTACTAAAAGGAAGGGTATACAATATCAGTCATAAGTAAATGTATTCTATTCTCACAGACAACAATAGCTCCAACACTTATATGGAAAATCCCAAGATAGAAGAAATGGAAGAATGGGAGTTTTTCCCCGCATCCCCTCAACTAGTGTTATAGAGATAGACGCCCTAACTATGCTCGTCGTACGATAATTTGATACCACTCATGCTTGGGGAGATTGCCAACTGGACCATACCTTGTAGGAAACCCACTGTACTACAACCCAATCATCTTCGTCGTGCTCAAATCCCGTTCTCGTTATGGCGTCCCTTTCATTACACGTTGTCATGGTGTTTTTACCCATTGCTTTCACATATTTGATTTTTCATTTAGATCCAACATGCTTGAAGTTCCAAATTTATGGTTTTATATATTTCTTCAGATTATTTTTTTCATGGATTCAATAGTTAGTATTGGTAAAAAATCCACAGCTTCAACATCGTCTTTGTATCTTTGAAGTTCCTTTCTACTTATCCTTCAATTCTACACCCTTCTAGCGCCACACTTGTATTACCATTAAAGAGTTTCGGTGTCATGCAAATATAATGACTTTACAAGAATCTTGTATACACTCAGGATTATTCATAGATCTTAATTGTAAATGGTCGCTTAATCAGGATTACTGTAGGGACTAAAATTTGACAGTACCCAATGTTATTCTGTTTGGGTTACACAATTTCTGATTTCTAGAGGTGCATGGATGGAGCATATAATTTTAGCTAGAACAACACTAAGATTGAGGAAAATGCAGAGGATACAGAAACAGAGATTGAGATTGAAACAAAAAAGGAGACGGAGAGGGAGAGGGAGATGCAATTAAAGAATATTGAATGGATTTTTGATGATACAAAATTGAATTCAAAGATCCCCGTAAAATTCAACCGCAAATGGCGCTTTGTGGTGAGTGATGAGTGTCTAGGCCTTTCGCATTCCAATTTACTTACTGCTTTCCACCATAGATATGGACGAAAAGAGGGTACGAGTGAGGGTTCGAGTGTGACATTGATCTAGGGTGTTTTAAAAAGGGGAGATTCTTGCTAGGTTTCGTCGTCCATCAATGAAAATGGCGAAGAACGTATGCAAATCATGGAATTCTACAATTAGAGGGTTTATGAGTGTACAGAGACATCATCTGGAAGCCCATCACATAGCTCAGGGCTTATGAGTGTACAGAGACACCATCTCGTGACCCATCACATAGCTGAAGGCTATCATGGTATTGTCTTCTTCATCTTGCCTCTAAATTGCTGGCTTTGAATCCCTTTAGAGTGGAAAATGTGGAAATGTAGATTACAGTACTCTGGTGACCAATGCATGCCCGGGATAGGGATTTCAGTAGCCAAGTCCGATCAGTTTAAGGTTATTACTATTTCTAGTAAGGATACCGATATCTCCAAGGTGAAAAATCTCGTGTATAAATCCACTCAAAACCGCCAGTTTCAAATCCCGTTACACTTGAAGAAATAGAGATGGAGATAAAAATACTTGTGAGACTATAACACCCACTATAGGACACACAAGACAACATAAGAAAAATACAGGATAATTTTTTTTTGACTTGTTCGAAGTATAGAATGATATTACATGCGGACATAAATGTTACAACTAACTCTTCGAACATCTTGACACAACAATGACCATATAGGCAACATGGAAACATTCAACACCCATCAAGGATAGTTCACTTTTCTCTTCAATAAGGCACAACATAAAATACCAACCACAATACATAGCTATAGTTCAAGAACATCCCACTGTGAAAATCTTCTTAAGGTTATTTATTTTAATGAAACCATGCCCTTCTAACATTTAACTTACGTTCTTGAAGATTCAGGTTATGAACCGCATAATCCTTCTTAAAAGGTTAGACTCCTTTCTTTTATACTTGAGACATAAGGCTTAGCTAAAAATTTCTGAAAAGAGGATCATATTTACTTTGACAAAAACATTGTTTAATTAGTTATTAGATTCATACTACAAGGGGTGGGGTGAACCAAAACCCACAAGGTTATCTAAACAACCACAAGCTACAGAGTCCTTGTTTCAACCTCCGTTGCATAAAGGAAACGAGTGTAAACTCCAATTGGTGGAGGTACCATTTTAGGTTCGGAACGACAAACCCCTTTGAGCAAGGATCAAAATTTTATCATGACTTAAGAAAGGGTTACAAAGTACTATGGCAACAGTTAGAGAGAGATAAGGTCAATTTATTTCATTATGATCTATTTAGTTATTTACCGGTCTTTTAATGAGACTTAAGAGTTCAAATGGACTTGGGTAAAGGCTTCATTTAGCAATCTTTTGATTAAGCCTTTCGACAATGGATACAGCATGGGGTCCCCAAAAAGGAAGCACAAGACTTAATGTTTCACAATAATGAGAAAAAAATTTAATCCGTGGTTAAGGTTAACGAGGGTAGGTTTCTTTACACTGGTAGAATTTTTTTTATATTGATTTAAGATTCTTAGATTTATCAACAAGAAACCCAATTTCATTATTATTTTATTTATTGATTTGTCTATGATTTCATTTTATGTTATCTTTGAGTAACTTTAAAGAAAGGATTGCCAACCACTAAAGTAAAGATAGAATTGGGCGGATGTCAAGACCATGGAGGGTTAATAAAAAAAGAAATTTTTATGACTCGAAAGAAGAAACTACCATTGCTAAATGAGATAACTAAACACAGTTATGACATTTCTATTCATCATGTCACACATAACAAAGGTGACAAAAGATTCGATTGAAATTGGTTGAGAGCAAGAAGGTAATAAAATTGGTCAAACCACGCTACTACATTTTCATGACTGTAGAATAATATTACCCAAAGAATACTCATAGCAAGGTGAAGATTTAGTTTTACTTTTCACAATGATAGTTACAAGTTTGCTACAAAAGGACAAGACAAATTTATTTCACAAATACCAAAAATCCAAGGCAAGAGGCCTTCCAAACTCCTTCACAAACACCAGTGCAAGAATACATTTGAAATTCGTACAGGGAACTTCACAAATCAAAATAATGAAACCTTTACAAACCTTTCCTTTATCCACATGCACAAGCCATATGCACAAGTATTAACTTGAGTCAATTTGCGAGAACTAAGCATGTTAAGACTACACATAGAAACAGTAAGCTAACATTTAACAAAGGAAATAAATGTTCTACTTCAAAAAGTGGATCAAGCACAAACCACTAATCAAAATTCTTCACACAAGATAAGAAAAAAATTTCCACCAACCAACAAGAAGGGATTCAAATAATCCAGTTAAGAACCAAAGTCAAGAGTATTGGGATTTAAATCATGTAATTTTGTAGATTACGCGATCAAAATCTAATACTCGGTCCATCCATCACTGAAAATATTAGAGAATCCCAAAACATACTAGATACAATCATAGATGTGAAAAATAGAGGTAAATCATCCCTTCCAGGAGGAACGTTTCATAGCATAATGGGATTCGTAACCCCAAAAGAAACAAACCATAGTTACTGTCTAGACAAGAAGTTTACCGCCTCTTCCTTACAATGTCTTTTAAAAGTAATACACATTAACATAATCAAGCCACTCTTCAAATGCATTAAAAGAGTCACAACCAGCCATTAATCTTAGCAACAAACCCCATCATAATCGACAACTTATCTAAATAACATAAAGGAAAGGTATCCCTGAATGTCATTAATAAACTTTTAACAATTTCCAACATGGGCCAGTAATGTATAACACATATATATATATTACATTCGAAACCTCATGAATTCATGATGTATCACCAAAGTCATGAGTTCACAAGAGTCCTATTTAAAAAAATGACTACAGTCATCCCAAAAAAATTTCAAATTTTAAGACCAACACAAAGGTTTGGTCATAACTTATGACCCTTAACAACAAGTTCACCAACGATCCATAAAATAAACACAATTCCATCATGAATGAAAGATAACTACATTCATCCAAATAACCCAATACTTATAAATTAATCTAAGTGTAGTACCTGAATCTTAAAGATTCAGTAATAAACTTAATGGTCTCAACAAAGCATAAAATGAAAACCATACTTCTCAACCCCTTCAAGTTGTTCGAAGCTCCTAACCATGTTTGACAAGATCATGGCTCCATATGAAACAATTAAAGAAAGGACAAACACACACGCATACAAAAGGCATACAGTACCTTTGGATTTCAGGATAGCTCAACAAGGCTGAGATTTATTCTAATTTACAAACTCAAAAGAAGCGACAGAAAACCCAATTACCCGGCCAATCCAGCCATACTTCCTAAAAGAAAAAGACCTCACCTTCAAGATCAGAAACATACAAAATTCTTAGAATGAAAAATTAATTGATTAAGGAGGCCACAATAGTCATATAGGCTACATGATGTAAATTATAGTGCACCTATAGCCAACTCGAAGATTCAGGTATGCAGACATAAGAAATGAAAGCCCCAAAAGAAAAATCACAAAGATAGGTCTTCCCAAATGATTACGGATTTAGATTATAGTAACCATCTCCAGGGTAGGGATAAGGGTTCATAAAGGTCCCAAAACAAAATCATAACAGAGAACTGGGAATGAAATCCGAAACCCACGCCATGAACCAAGGGAAATACCTCAAAGGAACACCAACATACTGGGGTAAGATTTCAGGGATAAAGTACTTGTGTTCCTAATCCCTATACTCCATGTTTCAGCATAATATTTAGCGGCCAGAATCTAGCAAGTCACCAAGGAGGTGAATCTAACAAGGAGTACATGATACTACCCAGACAGGGTCTTGAAAACCTCTGTTTAAAAATCAATAGAATACACGCCTTCAGAATACCGTGAAGGAAAAGCACAGGCCAACAGAGCACCAAATTTTAGGGGTCATTTACCAATGATATAATTATCTCCAAGAAGAATAAAATATAAAATTCCTTGTTGATAAAACTAGATTCATTCAAAAATGTTATTTCTACACATGAATAAACTAATAGTTCACTAGTTCTAGCAAAATCCAAAGAGCCATAAATCTGTCCCTTTTCATCCAAGAAAGATAAGTATTCATAGTAGGTATACAACCATACCATCAAAATCCCATTACCATTTTACCCTGAGGGGCAGTGAGTGCAAATATTTTCCAGCTGTAAAACATTGTTCACAACCAACCAAAAAATAACAGAGTAAAAACAAAAGCAGGTTTCTCCTTTGCAAGCCAAATCATCCAAGGAAAAATCAGAGATTCGGGAGAAGGAATAGATGAAAAAACTATAACACTCAACGAAATCAAAAATCAACCACAATATCCCATTTCTAGACGCTATTTCTAGAAGGAGAAACATTTATTTCATGGAATTACAAAACGGTAGCAAAATAATTCAAAGTCTAGACTTAACATGCCTGCAATAAGCTTCCACAATGCAACCATGAGCTTGTTGGGTGCCCCCACATCATTCCAGGCTCCCCTAAGAGGCACCAGAAGGAAGAACAAGATGGAAGGAGGGAAGGAAAGAGAACAGTTGCAGCCGTGTTGTTTGGAAACTCCTCCCAACCTGCAGTTCTTACCAACTACCAGCATTAAAACAAGGCGCAAAAGACTAAAAATTGCAAGTCATAGCAGAAGTAAAAGAAGACACCATAATGAAATGGCAGGATTTCACCCACCCCCAATCTCCCTCATGCAAAGAAGAAACATTAATGACCATAATGATTTGCAGGTCGGTGGTTGAGAGAAGTCCAATTTCCTTTAATCTTGAAATAAAAGCATGCGTACATGCCTGAAAAGGATTAATAACTTCAATAAAAAAAATTATTATTTTGATCCATACGTCTATAAAATATATAATTGGTACCCATTCAAATTTTTAAATTATTTTTATTATGTTTTAAAACATCCTACACCAAAAGGGGATTAAAAAATCCTTTAGAACCCAAAGTGATAGTGTCAAAACAAAAATCACTTAATCGAGAGCCCAAGCATGAGAGTGGTTGATAATAAAATAGCTTGAAGATACTAGATAACAATATTACAAAAATAATTGACACCAAGCAAATAATCGTCAATCGGTAAAGTAAATTATAATTTTACTATTATCATTAATTTTATTTTTTTGAATATATTATAAATCATATTAATGGGGACCAACATGCAAGCTTGACAAACCAAGAACACTATTTTCCTTTAATGGGGAAATCATGACGATCATTGTGGGGGTTAGTAACAAAAATCACTGACAAAGACACAAGCAGGCACGACAAAGAGGGAGAATATTGATCATTCTCTGCAACAAGGGTGAATCCAACTAATGATCAACATAAACAAAACAACGTTCAAATCTTGGCAACACGGTCTCTGAGAAAGAACTGGAGTAATGAAAAATGGGGCATTACATTCTCCTCCCCTTAAGAAATCATCATCCTTGATGCGACATAACACTGAAGGAAGGACATGTGATATGCAACAAAGAACAATTTAAGAGGAAGGTACACCCTACGGTTAATATTTCAGTCGTTAAAGCATGACGACGAGGTAGCCTTAGAAACGTTTTGGCATAATTTTAACTTTAAAATTTATGTGAAGATTGGAAGTTCCCTCTTGTTCATTATTTCATTAGTCTCTTTCCATTAACATTTTTCCTAATTTCAGTTCTTTAACATTTCATTGTTGTAGAGTTTTTTTTTGTTCATTCTTGTGGGTGCCCAATATGAACTGCAATCACAACACCCCACTAGGGTCATATGCAACACCAAAGGCTTACAAGCATACTTTTACAAACTTCATGATGGTACCACACCACAAGAGATTAGTCAAATATGGAAGAGAACATGTATAGTCCACATAACATAGCACTTGTCACACATCTATGACGAACATACCATACTCAAACACAAGAGTACTACAACAACCTGAAATTTCAACAATTCCTTAGATGAAGATTTTACACAACTCAGAAAATAGCTACATGTACATAGTGTACACAAGGGCATCAAAACCATATCCACAACATCACAAAACATATCTGACTAACATGAGTAGAACATACATCATAGGAACACTCCCAAGACATCACCATAACTCAACATATATACCGAACATCAGTCACACACATACACAAATATCTTATGCCTCCCTCAATTCTTTTATGCCTCGCTTAATCTCTTATGCCTCCCTCAATCTATTATGCCTCTCTCAAGTATCTTATGCCTCCCTCAATCTTTTATGCCTCCCTCAAGTCTTTTATGCCTCCCTCAATCTCTTATGCCTCCCTCAAAAGGTCAGTTTTCCTATGGTCCTAGGCACATAGAGTACAGACACCCCTAACCCAAGTGACATAATAACTTGTTGTTCAACAAGCCGCTAGTTATCTATAACTCCTTGGGGCGTACCCCCATACAACGAAGCGGGTCCATAGCTCCAACCATTCCATGGTGCATCCCATGACCCTATTCGACACATCACGACAATAGAACCAGCATAGCAATCTGATCCAAATGCCAAGTGGCAAAGCACAAGCCTTGGGCAAAGCGGTAAAATATTAAAATTTAAAATAAGATTGAAAACCAAGAAAAACAAATGGCCTAATAGCCATAGTTTGTGTCAAAAAAAGTCCACAAGTTAGTACCACAAACCAAGGAAATGCCCAAAATATAAAACATGGCAATCAAGAAAATTGCTGGTCCTTGTAAAACTAAAATAAAAAGTTCAATTTAAGAATAAAATACACATATAAGAATAACACATTACGATGACTATGTGACCTTATCTGGCCACCAAGGGGGTACTCAATGAGTCACTGGCACTCAGAACATCGAGCCTCACCTCGTAAAATAACGTATCAATAGTACAACTATTATCATCTCTATCTGAATCATCCCACCACCACTTTGACAAGGCTAAACATAGTCATAGTTACTCTCAGGTTACATCCATACAACAACCACATAAGAAGAGAGGAAAGGAGCGTAGGTTGTCATCTACAAAACCAAAAATCGGCTTGAGTTACTAGCCCATGGTATGCAATTCCTCACTCCAAACATACACTTTTACCGATTTCCCTCAGGGTCGGTTAACGTAAGGTTCACAACATAACACGTATACACAATACTACACAATGGTAATTCACGCATATTAAAATAGTGCCTTTGCATGGTACAAATACAAGGTATATCACATGCATTACATTCACAATTTACAATGCACAACATCACCACATGCTACACCTAAAGTGTACTCACTACACTATAGGGATCATACACTCACAATATGTCCCAAATTTATGACATTAATCATTACATCTCACATGAATTTTACTTATGATGAGAACAATTACAACACACAGTCAACTGTCATATGACATGGGAATACACACATTTCTACACAATTGATAATGACATCATTAAGAAACCCTGCTCACTACAATCAACCTGGCCACACAACAAATCAACACACCCACACATCACAAATGCAAAAAGGATCCAAACACTCCAAAATCAACAATCACACTTCTTCCACACAAAAAAAATATTGTTCACACTCAAATTCACATAGAATTTAAGGGAAGGAGAGAGGATACTCTCATCTTTAACACATCAACATGCCATCCGTTAGGCAATAAGTGACATACACAACATGTGCGCTAATAATATCACAATTACGACATAGTTCACATCACGCTTAAACCACATCACTCTTCCAATATCCACCACCATCATGCAACATCATCATTTAACACCATCTCAACTCTAGTCTGTCCCAGAGGTTTATAAAGCATGAACCTACGCTCTGATACCAAGTGTAACACCCACTATAGGACACACAAGACAACATAGACAAATACAGGATAACAATTTTTTTTTACTTGTTTGAAGTATAGAATGAAATTACAGGAAGACACAAAGGCTATAACTAACTCTTTAAACATCCTAACACAACAATAACCACATAAGAAACACAGAAACATTTAGCACCCATCAAGGACAGCTCACTGTTCTATTTGACGATGCACAACATAAAATACCAACCATAATACATAGCTACAATTCAAGACATCCCATTGTGAAAATTTTCATAAGGTTATTTATTTTACTGAAACCACACCCTTCAAATGTTAACTTACGTTCTAGGAGATCTAGGTTATGAACCATTTAATCCTTCTTAAAAGGTTAGACTCCTTTCTTTTATACTAGAGACATAAGGCTTAGATAAGAATTTCCGAAAAATGATCATCTTTACTTTGACAAAAACTTGTTTAATTAGTTATTAGATTCACGCTACAAGGGATGGGGTGAACCAAATCCCACAAGGTTATCTAAACAACCACAAGCTATAGAATCCTCATTTCAACCTCCGTTACAAAAAGAAAATGAGTGTAAAATCCAATTGATGGAGGTATCATTTTAGGTTCAGAATGACAATCCCTTTTGCACAAGGATCAAAATTTTATCATGAATTAAGAAAGGGTTCGAAAGTACTATGACAATGGTTAGAGAGAGATAAGGTCAATTTATTTCATTATGATCTATTTAGTTATTTACCGGTATTTTAATGAGACTTAAGAGTTCAACTGGATTTAGGTAAAGGCTTCATTTAGCAATCTCTTGATTAATTTCGACAATGGATACACATGAGGTCCCCAGAAAGGAAGCACAAGAATTCATGTTTCATAATAATGAGAAAAAAGTTTAATCTGTGGTTAAGGTTAACGAGGGTAGGTTTCTTTACACTGGTAGAAATTTATTTTTCTTGATGTAAGATTCTTATATTTATCAACAAGAAACCCAATTTCATTATTATTTTATTTATTGATTTGTCTATGAATTCATTTTATTTTATCTTTGTGTAACTTTGGAGAAAGAATTTCCAACCACTAAAGTAAACATAGAATTGCATTGATGTCAAGAGCATAGAGGGTTAATTAAACAAGAAAGTTTTATGACTAGAAATAAGAAACTACCATTGCTAAATGAGAGAACTAAACACATAGAAAAAGTAAGAGAACTAAAACCATCTACACAAGTATTAACTTGAGTTAGTTCGCAAGAACTGAGCATGTCAAGACTACACATAGAAATAGTAAGATAACATTTAACAAACCCATGAAAAGAATGTTCTACTTTGAAAAATGGATCAAGAAAAAACAACTAATCAAAATTCTTCAAACAAGATAAGAAATTTTTTCCACTAACCAACAAGAAGGGAGTCAAATAATCCAGTTAAGAACCAAAGTCCAGAGTATTGGGATTTAGATCATGTAATCATGTAGATTACGTGATCGAAATCTAATACTCAGTCCATCCATCACTGAAAATCATAGAGAATCTGAAAACATACTCGATACAATCATATATGTGAAATAGAGAGGTAAATCATCCCTTCTAGGAGTAAGGTTTCATAGAATAATGGGATTCGTAACCCCAAAAGAAACAAACCATAGTTACTTTCTAAACAAGAAGTGTATTGTCTCTTCCTTAGAAGGTCTGTTAAAAGTAATACAACTTAACATAATCAAGGCACTCTTCAAATGCATTAAAAGAGTCACAACTAGCCATTAATCTTATCAACAAACCCCATCATAATCGAAAACTTATCTAAATAACATAAAGGAAAGGTACCCTGAATGTCATTAATAAAATTTTAACAATTTCCAACATAGGCTAGTAATGTATTTAAAATAAATATATTCCATTTGAAACCTCATGGCTACCTTCATGATGTATCAAGAAATTCATCACTTAACAAGAGTCCTATTTCAATAAAAATGACTACAATCATCCCAAACACATTTTAAATCTCAAGACCAACACAAAGGTTTGGTCATAACTTATGACCCTTAACAACAATTTCACTAGCGATCCACAAAATAAACACAATTCCATCATGAATGAAAGATAACTACACTCATCCGAATAACCCAATACTTATAAATCAATCAAAGTGCAGTACCAAAATCTAAATGATTCAGTAATCAACTTAATGGTCTCAATAAAGCATAAAACGAAAACCCTACTTCCCAGCCCCTTTGAGTTGTTCAAGCACCTAACCATGTTTGATGAGCTCATGGCTTCACATGAAACAATCAAAGAAAGGAAAAAAACACACACATACCAAAGGCAGACGGTACCTTTGGATTTCGGTATAGCTCAACTAGGCTAAGATTTATTCTAATTTACAAACTCAGAAGATGTGAGGGAAAACCCAAGTACCTGGCCGATCCAGCCATAGTTCCTAAAAGACAAAGACCTCACCTTCAAGATCGGAAACATAGAAAAGTCTTAGAATGAAAAAGTAATTGATCAAGGAGGCCACAATAGTCATATAGGTTACATGATGTAAATTATAGTGCACCTATAGTCAACTTGAAGATTTAGATCGAACATAAGAAATGAAAGCCCCAAAAGAAAAAGCACAAAGATAGGTCTTCCTAAATATTTCTTATCACAATCTCTAATCTAATTTTTTTTGAAGAATTTATAATTTCTATTTTTAAGGATAGAGATAAGGTTCAAATGATCCCTATTAAATTTCCTCCATTAATGAAGAAACTATGTATTCCATTGCAGAGTCCTTAGGTTATGCATGTTAAGTCTTGTTCTCAGTTTAATTATGTGTTTTGAACCTATGTCTTAAGTTTTGATATGTAATTACTTCCACCTCCAGCGGTGTTTTGCACATAGTTTGAGAAAAATATTGTATTCCTAGAACCCAAATATAAAAAATAGATCCATTATGTTTTATTTTTAATTAATTGTTCCCCTGTATTTGCAAGGGATTTTTTCTATTTTAGTTTAATTAAATCCTGCACATGGAAGGTTGACAGCTTACTGAACATTCTAGATATATAATTTTTTTGGAGTTTATTCCCATTTTAAAAGCTATAACTAGTTAGTAATGTTGTAGGAAATCTCATGTGGCTACGTGTTTGAAAATTCTGCTCCCATTTCTGATTTTTCTGTTGAAAATGCCTCACCATTTTCTATTTTTTCTTTTGAAATTTTGTTTTTAGGTTCAGAGGTATGTTTATCATGATTTTATCGAGCTTGATGATTTGGCAAAATTGATTGATTGGTCCCACATGTAGGTTGGTTTATCCATTTTACTGAGATTTTCAATTTTTACATCATTAACCATGTACTTCAAAATATATTTGTTTTGGAGAAACTATTTCCTACCATGGCTTTGAGAGATGCGAAATTAATTTCATGTATGTTTTTCTATGTTATTCCAGTCATATACCATAAACTATTCAAAATTGGCTTTTATAAACCAAAGGCCACAATCTAGGCCTTTCAAAGGGTCTGGAAATATGTGTGGAACTTGTGAAATAATCTTATAGGAACCATATTTTAACTACTCCTTAGGTTGCAAGGTTGGTAAATTATGGAGTCCTTAATATACATGTTGTTCTTATACATTTTGGAGTTATGCCATCATTAATGCAATTGATATGTCTCTCTCTTGGGTAATTAGTACATATGAAATGGTTTTCCATGCACTCAGTGTTACACATTTTTTTTCTTCTCTACTGATTGACAGATGAAAACAAAAAATTGTAGGTGGAACACATTGTGAAACAAGGAAAATACTCATCTAGGTACTTACATAAATGCAAAATATTACAACTGTTTGATTTTGTATTCACTCAGTTTGAAGTCTTGAACAGTGGGTTGCAAGACTTTGGATTCCATTCTTTGGTTGTATTTCTTTTATTACAAGGTGTTGCCAATCGTGGGGCATCTATTCAAGTTGGCCATAACACAAAATGTGATAGTAAAAGGTACGGGTTCTCCTGTAAATAGGAACACTAGCACTAAATATGCAACATATTTTCTTGTTGTAGTTTGTATTGGTTATGCCAAAAATTATCTTGTAAAACTATCATATCAGTAAAGGGTCATGGTTATTGCAGTGACAAATGTAGAAAAATTTAGCTAAATATTTTTTTTGCAACCAGACTTTTTTATTTTGGTGTTGTATAGAGAACATGATTACGAATTCCAAGTTAAATATTAATATATGCTTTTAGTTTGCAGGCTACTTTGAAGACCGTAGGCTAGCTTCAAACATGGATACATATGTTGTTATATCTATGATTTCCAATACCACCATACTTTGGAAACCATAGTAAAGAGACGGGCCTCACGAACAAAATGTTGATTTAGCCTATAATGTTTGTGGAGATCGATTCTTATATGAACTCCTTTTTGACATAGG
Source organism: Taxus chinensis (assembly GCA_019776745.2). Lineage (NCBI taxonomy): Eukaryota > Viridiplantae > Streptophyta > Pinopsida > Cupressales > Taxaceae > Taxus > Taxus chinensis. The sequence goes on from CM034147.1 coordinate 851,411,818, forward strand.
ATTTTTTTTATGCTCCAAATAGGAACAATCTACTCTCAGAAATTGGCATTCAGGGTGCATGTTCAGTGCACAGTGTGTTGTTTGGACCTGTGTTCCATAGTTATGCCAAATTATCAAATTGTTTAGTGCATACAATGGTTTGATGATTTTCCATATTGTCAAATTGGATAGAATTTTCCCATATCCAAGCATTTTTCTCAAATCCAAACCACACCTTTTATAAGGGTTTATAAAATTTTATTTCATATTCAATGTTTCCTTGATTGTATTCTAATGTTTATGTTCATTTTTGGACTTCATAGTTGTCTAAAGGATTAAAAAAATTGCACTAGGTAGAAATTTCTGCTATTGAGTTTGGTTTTATTTTGCATCATCATTTTCATTCTTAACTACTAAACAGTTCAACGTGTCTTAGAATTTTATTTACTATGCCTTCAAGAGTTATTGGTAGACTTAAGTATATTATTTAACTATACATCAATTGTCCACTATCCTCAAAACAAACCACAAGTTTTGGAATATAAATACAACCTTATTACTAAAAGGAAGGGTATACAATATTAGTCATAAGTAAATGTATTCTATTCTCATAGACAACAATAGCTCCAACACTAATATGGAAAATCCCAAGATAGAAGAAATGGAAGAATGGGAGTTTTTTCCCGCATCCCCTCAACTAGTGTTATGGAGATAAACACCCTAACTATGCTCGTCGTACGATAATTTGATACCACTCATGCTTGGGGAGATTGCCAACTGGACCATACCTTGTAGGAAACCCACTGTACTACAACCCAATCATCTTCGTCATGCTCAAATCCCTTTCTCATTATGGGTCTTTCATTGCACGTTGTCGTGGTGTTTTTACCCATTGCTTTCACGTATTTGATTTTTCATTTAAATCCAACATGCTTGAAGTTCCAAATTTATGGTTTTATATATTTCTTCAGATTATTTTTTTAATGGATTCAATAGTTAGTATTGGTAAAAAATCCATAGCTTCAACATCGTCTTTGTATCTTTGAAGTTCCTTTCTACTTATCCTTCAATTCTACACCCTTATAGTGCCACACTTGTATTACCTTTAAAGATTTTCGGTGTCATGCAAATATAATGGTTTTACAAGAATCTTGTATACACTCAGGATTATTCATAGATCTTAATTATAAATGGTCGCTTAATCAGGATTATTGTAGGGACTAAAATTTGACAGTACCCAATATTATTCTGTTTGGGTTACACAATTTCTGATTTCTAGTGGTGCATGGATGGAGCATATAATTTTAGCAAGAACAACATTAAGATTGAGGAAAACGAAGAGGATACAGAAACAAAGATCGAGATTGAAATAGAAATGGAGATGGAGAGGGAGATGGAGATGTAGTTAAAGAATATTGAATGGATTTTTGATGATACAAAATTGAATTCAAATATCCCCGTAAAATTCAACCGCAAATGACAATTTGTGGTGAGTGATGAGTGTCTAGGCCTTTCATGTTCCAATTTACTTACTGCTTTCCACCATATATATGGATGAAAAGAGGGTACAAGTGAGGTTTTGAGTGCGACATTGGTCTAGGGTGTTTTAAAAAGGGGAGATTCTTGTTAGGTTTCCTCGTCCGTCAATGACAATGGTGAAGAGTGTATGTGATTTGTAAACTCTTCAAATTTGGAATTATTCACAGAATCACAATTAATTGTTGTTGTTCTACTTTCTATTAGAAAATAATAGAGATAGCTAGTGAATGAATTACACTTGTTCTTAGAATCAACAATTTGCAGAAAAGAAAAGAATATAGACTCATACACCAACAATTTTATCCTGGAAAACCTCCAGAGGAGGAAAAACCAGTCGGGAAGGGAAATTTCTCTTTCTTCCCAATTTTATTGGCTAATTCAATTATAAGTACAAAAATTACAATAATTATGAAAGAGAAGTAGATAATATCTCACACTTCCTTCCAGTTACTTGCTTTCTTTGTCTCAATTACTCCTTGCTTCTTCAAATCACAATTCCAACACTAAGATCTTCTTACTCACTTGCTTCATGCTTCGATGCCTTTGTTCTCTCCAGTAACATGCATTTATAACCTTTCTCATGTTCTCCCCTACACTGGAGAATGGGAAAGGTCATGCAAGAAGAAGGGACATAGACACCCTTTGGAATTTTGGGACTGTTTGCATCATATTCTATGTTCTCTCCGAAAGAGCCATGACCACCACCCAATGCAGACTGACTGTCCTAGGACTGCCGCCCTGGTGGGGTGGTGGTTCTGTAACCGCTACCCTGCACAAGGTGGAAATCCTGTCACCAAGCAGACATAACCTCTGTGTAACATTCTCTTCTTTGTGTTGGCTGATTTGATAAAGTAGGGTCATTTTGGATCCCTATGGATCACACCTCCCCTACTCAGGAGGATTGTGTTCCCACAAAAGCTTAGTGGGGTAATAGATGAGGAAATAATTCCCTCACTTTCTCCTTTGGGTACCACTGGGTCTGCCTTGGTGTCTTTCCTTTTAGTCTAATCTGCCAAGACTCTTGCGGACCTCTCCTAGTCTCTCTGACCTTATGTTGCAGTACTATATCCTCCTCTAATTCACCTTGTGATTCCAAGAAACAATCCTCAATGGAAGGTATCAATTGTAGTTCTTCATCTTCATCCAGTATGGATGGCTCATATAGGTTCAAGTTCTTGTAGTTTACTACAGAGTACATCCTCATGAATGACAGAAAATCAAGTTGAAAGGCATTTTATCCTACATGCTCCAATATGGTGAAGGGTCCATATCGTAGTGTTTTGAGCTTCTGTGATTGACCTTGTAGTATTTTCTTTCTTAAGTAAAGTCAAACTCTATCTCTAACATGAATCTTATGTTCCCTTCTATGATGATCGTGCCTAGCTTTGTACTTGGCCTGAGATTTCTCTAGCCGTTCCTTGACTTTGAGATGGATTTTCCGAATCCTCTCAATGAATTTGTTTACTCTATCCATCTCTTTGTCTTGTGTATCCTTCTCATCATACTGTCCAACTACTATGTCTAGCAGATTTTTAGGAAGATATCCCAAGCATGCTTCAAACGGTGACTTCATAGTGGATGTGTGTACTGCCTGGTTATAGGAATGCTGAATGTAGGCTAAGGACTCATCCCAAGTCCTTGGGTATTTTTTTTTATATCCTCTGATCAACTGTATGAAAGTCTTGTTTACCACCTTGGTTTTTCCATCAGTATGTGAATGGAAATTTGTGCTCCTCTATAACCTAGTATTCATCTTGTCCCACGATGTAGTCCAAAACTTCTCCAAGAACCTAGAATCCCTGTTAGAAACAATAGACTTTGACAACCCAAAATGTACCCATACATTAGCAAAGAAAATATCTTCCACCTCATGTGTTTTTACTGTCTTTTTACATGCCATAAGAATACACATCTTACTAAATCTATCAACAACAACATAGAGATAGTCATGGCCATGTTTATACATCGATAAACCTCCTACAAAATCCATAAAAATGTCCTCCCATGGACAAGTATGTACTAGTAAAGGCATATACAAACCTTCCTTCCTAGTCTTAGGCTTGCTAGTACAACATAGTTTACATCCTTGTATGAATTTTGATACTTCTTATTGCATATTGGGCCAATACACATACCTTTGCAAGTGGGCTAGGGTCCTACCAACATCGAAATGTCCCACTACTTTCAAGGTATGTGCTTCCCTCATCAATAGAATTTGCCCTTCTTTTGGCATGAAAATTTTCTCCCATCGGTAGAGCAGCCCATCTTTGAGATAACAATTTTCAATCCCTATCCTTTCATCCCCTTGGAACTGTAACTGCTGAAATGTCACCCCAAAGTCTTTGTCCTGGGAATATTCCTCTCTGTAAGCTTCCTTCGTAAAGGGCTCGATCTGAGAGATAATGGCCAAACAGGAAAACTTCTCTTGTGTGGGTGGCCTAGACAACATGTATTCCACCAATTTTGTACTACCCTTCTTGTATTTAATCACCAAATGGAACTGCTGAAGGAACCCCATCTATTTGTAGTGCCTTGCCTGCTGTAACTTAGACTATGCTTGCAAGTACTAGATAGGTTTGTGGTTAGTGTGCACAATAGTTTCTTTACCTAATAAATAATGACTCCATTTTTTAATTTCTTGAACTAGTGCATACATTTCCTTATCATATACTAAATATCCTTTAACTGCTGAAGTGAAACTTTCAAAATGATAACATACGGGTTTACCTCCTTGAAGCAACACTACGCCCATGGTGTAATCACTCGCATCTGTCTCTACTTCAAAAGGCTTGCTACAAATTAGGAAGAGAAAGTACTGGAGCATGACTAATCTTGTATTTCAATAACTCAAAGGATTTTTTCTTGTTCCTTACCCCAGTCAAAACTCTTACTCTTTGTGGCCATTGTATGTAGAGGTGCTACAATCATAGAGTATCCCAGAATGAACTTCCACATGTACTATACTGCTCCCACAAAAATCCTAGTTTCGGTGGCTCCTGTTGGTGTTGGCCAATTAGTGATGACTTCCACCTTCTTTGGATCCACTCATAGCTCTCCTACTCCAACCACATGCCAAAGATAGACAAGTGACTCTTTGGAAAATTCACATTTCTTCATATTTATTACAAAAATCCTAGTTTTTGTGGCTCCTATTGGTGTTGGCCAATTAGTGATGGCTTCCACATTCTTTGGATCCACTCATAGATCTCCTCCTCCAACCATGTGCCCAAGATAGATAAGTGATTGTTTGAAAAATTCACATTTCTTCAAGTGACTATTTGGCAGTTGTTTCTCCTTGAGAACTTGTAATACTTGCTGCAAATGAGTTAGATGTTCTTCCCATGTGGCACTAAAAATCAAGATATTGTCTGGATATGCAATGACACATGAATCTATGAAATCCCACAATACATCATTCATCAATCTCATAAATGTAGCGGGTGCATTGCATAATCCAAAAGGAAGTACTAACCATTCATACAAACCTTGTTTCATCTTGAAGGCAGTCTTCCATATATCATCCTCTTTCATTCTAACTTGGTGATAACCTAACTTGAGATCCAACTTCGTGAAAAATTTGGCATGCTGAAGCTGGTCCAAGAGATCATCTATGTGGGGAAGTGAATATATTTTCTTTGTGGTGATCTTGTTCAAAGCACGTTAGTCGATGCATATTCTCCAAGAACCATCCTTCTTTGGCACCATCATGATAGGAAAACCGCATGGTGAGGTGATCGGATGTATCACCCCTTGGTCTATTAGTTCCTGAATTTGTTTCTTTACTTCAGTACTCTCAAGAAAGGATTTCCTATACAACCCGATGTTCAGTAGAGGGGATTCTAGCAATAGTTGGATCTCATGCTCTACTTCTCGTTTTGGTGGTAACCCGCTAGGAGCCTGAAATACTTCCTGAAAAGACTAAATAATATTATCCAAATCATGCTTTCCTTGGTTAGAAATCTTTGAAACTTCTACCCCATATTTTTTATCCTTTAGTAAAAGTAAACAAAATTGATTATGATTTTCCTGAATAAGTCATTTTGCTTGGTTAGCACTTACCATAGTACCCCGTGTCTTACGTTGGTGTGCCCAGATGTTGTAGCTGATCCCATTCTTGATCCATCTATACCATTTTTCCCTCCTCATAAATATAGCATCCCTAACATAAGAGTAAGGACTTCCCAAATACAACATCAAAAGCATCAAGTGGAATAACGTCAACTTCAAAAACATCAATATATTGGGAATTTATCCCAAACATGACCTTACATATTCTTGTTTCCTGAATTTCAACAACCTTCTTCACCCAACCCAAAGGATAAGGGTGTGGATGCTCGTAAGTCTCAAGCCCAAGCTTCTTTACAACTACTTGATAAATCAAGTTAGACTGAGAACCGGTATCAACCAAAGCATTTACCTTAGTTCTCTTGATCTGGATCTTGATCTTGAATAATCTACTCATCTCTTCTTCCTGGCTTTCCATGTTGGTGGCCATGCACCCAAGCCTCTTGTCTACATCAGATTCATCTTCGATTTTCACCTCCCCTTATGTTTTCACAACTGTCATGGACTTCTTTGAGTCCTTGGTTCAGTTCTTTGGATGTAATTCCAGATGCAAATTCCAACATGTAGTGTCAATATGACCATTGATATCACAGTTCTTGCAAAAATTCTTGGGATCTTTACAAGTATTCAAAGTAGTGATAGCTTGTTTACCTTTTCCTTTCCACTTTCCCTTGTTACTTATTTTCCCAAACTCTTTCTTTTTCTGATTTGTTGTTTGCTTTACCCTTGTCACTACTTCTCCTTGTTTATTTTCATCATCTATGTAGTACACCTGTACGCATGCTTCGTTGAGATATTTTGGCTTCGCGGAGATGAGTTTTCTTCGAAGGTGAGTGTGAAGTCCTCCCAAGTACTTGGTCAGAATATCCTCATCCTCCAAGTCCATGTTAAGAAACATGGCTTACCTCCGAGACTCCGTAGTATAGTCTTTCACACTTTGACCTCTGCCTTGTCTAAAATACTACCATTTAATCATTTAGTTAGTCTCATGGCCAATAGGATAGAAGTTATCTCTAAGTAATACTTTAAATTCTTTCCAAGATTTCACAATAGGACGCTTCTTATTTTCACAAGTGGCTAGATGGGTTTCCCACAAAACTAGAGCATGTCCCTCCATCTTGAGACATGCAAAGGTGATCATTTGTGCCTCAGTGACATTATGGATGCTAAAGTAGACTTCTAACTATTTTAACCATTTATCAAGCAACTCAACATCTACTTGTCCTTCAAATCTTTTAATCTCAACTTTCGTTTCAACTTTAAAAGGAGTATGGTTGGATTTTACCTTTTCTCTTGTGTTTAGAAGTCTCTTCTTCATGCTCTTCCCCAAAAATTTCCTCATGGTGGCTCCTTCTTATGCCAAAATTTTCAGCTAAGCCCTGAACCACTGATTCCACAGAGTCTTGTTTGACAGAAGATGTCCTCTTTAAATCAACAAGCTCTTCTTGCCTTCTAAACATCCTATACATCATGGTCTCTAGCATCTTGATTCTATGAACTAATTTCTCTTCCTCCATTTGTCCCCAAATTCTCTATTTCCACTTCTTTGTAGAAATTTCTGGATTGCAAGGTAAAGCCTATTCGCCTTTAGATCTTGTCACTATCATACAAATCTAAGAACGAATACCACAGTCCTGGATAATTGTTAGCTTTGATACCAAAATGATCTGTAAACTCTTCAACTTTGAAATTATCCACAGAATCATAGTTAATCATTGTTGTTCTACTTTCTATTAAAAAATAACAGAGATATCTAGTGAATGAATTATACTTTTGCTTAGAATCAACAATTTGTAGAAAGGAAAAGAATAGAGACTCATACACCAACAATTTTATCCTAGAAAACCTCTAGAGGAGGAAAACCAGTCAAGAAGGGAAATTTCTCTTTCTTCCCCCTTTTATTGGCCAATTCAATGATAAGTACAAAAATTACAATAAGTATGAAAGAGAAGTAGATAATATCTCACACTTCCTCCCAGTTACTTGCTTGCTCTATCTCAATTACTCCTTGATTCTACAAATCAAAATTCCAAAACTAATATCTTCTTACTCACTTGCTTCATGCTTCGATGCCTTTATTCTCTCTCGTAACATGCATTTATAGCCTTTCTCATGTTCTCCCGTGCACTGAATAATGGGAAATGTCATGTAAGAAGAAGGGAAATAGACACCCTTTGGAATTTTGGGACTATTCATGTCATATTCTACGTTCTGTCCACAAGAGCCAGGACTGCCACCTAATGTAGACCGGCAGTCCTAGGACCACCACCCTACATAGGGTGACGGTCCTACCACTAATCAGACAAAACCTCCTTGTAACATTTTCTCTTCTTCGTGTTGGCTGATTTGATAAAGTAGGGTAATTTTGGATCCCTATGGATCAGTATGTAAATCATGGAATGCTGCAATTAGAGGGTTTATGAGTGTATAGATACATCATCTGGTAGCCCATCACATAGCTTAGGGCTTATGAGTGTACAAAGACACCATTTGGTAGCCCATCACATAGCTTAAGGCTATCATGGTATTTTCTTCTTTATCTTGCCTCTAAATTATTGGTTTTAAATCCTTTTACAGTGGAAAGTTTGGAAATGGAGATTAAAGTACTCTGGTGACCAATGCATGCCTGGGCTAGGGATTTCAGTAGCCGAGCCTGATCACTTTAAGGTTATTAATATTTCTAGTAAGGATACATATCTCTCCAAGGTGAAAAATATCATATATAATTCCACTCTAAACCACTGGTTTCAAACCCCGTTACTTTTGAAGAAATAGAGATGGAGATAATAATACTTGTGATACTATAACGCCCACTATAGGACACACAAGACAACATAAACAAATACAAGATAATAATTTTTTTTTGACTTGTTCGAAGTATAGAACGACATTACAGGTGAACACAAATGTTACAAATAACTCTTCAAACATCCTGACACAACGATTGCCACATAGGTAACATGGAAACATTCAACACCCATCAAGGAAAATTCACTTTTCTCTTCGGCGAGGCACAACATAAAATACCAACCACAATACATAGCTACAGTTCAGGACATCCCACTATGAAAATCTTCTTAAGGTTATTTATTTTACTGAAACCATGCTCTTCAAAATTTAAATTAGGTTCTAGGAGATCGATTTTATGTACCGTTTAATCCTTCTTAAAAGGTTAGACTCCTTTCTTTTATACTAGATACATAAGGCTTGGATAAGAATTTCTAAAAAAGGATAATCTTTACTTTGACAAAAACTTGTTTAATTAGTTACTAGATTTACGCTACAAGGGGTGGGGTGAACCAAATCCCACAAGGTTATCTAAACAACCACAAGCTTAAAAATCCTCATTTCAACCTCCGTTGCAAAAAGGAAACGAGTGTAAGCTCCAATTGATGGAGGTACTGTTTTAGGTTCGGAACGAAAATCCCCTTTGAGCAAGGATCAAAATTTTATCATGACTTAAGAAAAGGTTACTAAGTATAATGAAAATGGTTAGAGATAGATAAGGTCAATTTATTTCATTATGATGTATTTAGTTATTTACTGGTCTTTTAATGAGACTTAAGAATTTAAATGGATTTGGGTAAAGGATTCATTTAGCAATCTATTGACTAAGAACAACAATGTATACACATGGGGTCCCCAAAAAGGAAGCACAAGACTTAATGTTTCACAATAATGATAAAAAAAATTAATCCATGGTTAAGGTTAACAAAGGCAGGTTTCTTTACACTGGTAGAATTGTTTTTCCTCTTGATTTAAGATTCTTAGATTTATCAACAAGAAACCCAATTTCATTATTATTTTATTTATTTATTTGTCTATGATTTCATTTTATTTTATCTTTGAGTAACTTTGGAGAAAGGATTGCTGACCACTAAAGTAAAAATAGAATTGCACGGATGTCAAGACCGTGGAGGGTTAATAAAATAGGAAATTTCTATGACTCGAAAAAAGAAACTACCATTGCTAAACGAGAAAACTAAACATGGATATGACATTTCTATTCATCTTGTCACACATAACAAAGGTCTTAAAAGATTCAATTGAACTTGGTTGAGAGCAAGAAGGTAATAACATTGGTCAAGCCACGCTACTACATTTTCATGACTGTAGAATAATATTACAAAAAGAATACTCACAGCAAGGTGAAGATTGAATTTTTCTTCTCAAAATGATAGTTACAAGCTTTCTATAAAAGGACAAAACAACTTTATTTCACAAATACCGAAAATCCAAGGCAAGAGGCCTTCCAAACTCCTTTACAAGCACCATTGCAGTGTTAGAACACATTTGACATACGTACAAGGAACTTCATAAATCAAACTGATGAAACCTTTACAAACCTTTCCTTTATCTCCACAAGCCATCTGCACAAGTATTAACTTGATTCATTTCGTGAGAACTGAGCATGTTAAGACTACCCATTGCAATAATAAGCTAACATTTAACAATATCCATGAAAGGAATATTCTACTTCAAGAAGTGGATCAAAGCACAAACCACTAATCAAAATTCTTCACACAAGATAAGAAAAAAATTTCCACAAGAAGGAAGCCATACAGTAAGAACAATGGAATCAAGGTAATCCTTGTAGGTTAAGAACCAAAGGTCAAGAGTATTGGGATTTCAATCATGTAATCCTATAGATTACGTGATCGAAATCTAATACTCAGTCCATCCATCACTGAGAATCTTAGAGAATCTCAAAACACACTAGACCATAATCGTATATGCGAAATAGAGAGATAAATCATCCCTTCCAGGAGGAAGGTTACATAGCATATATGCAATTCATAACCCCAAAAGAAACAAACCATAGTTACTGTCTAGCCTAGAAGTGTACCACCTCTTGCTTACAAGGTCTTTTAAAAGTAATACAAGTTAACATAATCAAGAAACTCTTCAAATGCATTAAAATATTCACAACCAACCATTAATCTTATCAATAAACCCCATCATAATCGAGTCAACTTATCTAAATAACATAAAGGAAAGGTACCCCGAATTTCATTAATAAACTTTTAACAATTTCTGACATAGGCCAGTAATGTATTAAAAATAAAAACATTCCATTCGAAACCTTATGACTACCTTCATGATGTATCACCAAAGTCGTTGAGTTAACAAGAGTCCTATTTTTTTTAAAATGACTATAATCATCCCAAACACATTCATATTTAGAAGACCAACACAAAGGTTTGGTCATAACTTATGACCCTTAAAAAACAAGTTCACTAGTGATCCATAAAATAAACACAATTCCATCATGAATGAAAGATAACAACACTCATCTGAATAAACCAATACTTATAAATTAATACAAGTGCAGTACCTAGATCTGAAAGATTCAGTAATCAACTTAGTGGTCTCAACAAAACATAAAACAAAAATTGTACTTCCCAACCCCTTCGAGTTGTTCGAAGAACCTAACCATGTTTGACGAGCTTAAGGCTCCACATGAAACAATCAAAGAAAGGACAAACACACAGGCAAACCAAAGGTGTATGGTACCTTTGGATTTTGTTATAGGTCAACAAGGCTGAGATTTATTCCAATTTACAATATCTTCACCTGTCTAGAAGCAAGAGAAAAACCAAGTACCTAGTCATAATCCAGCCATAGTTCTCAAATGGTAAAAAGACCTAACCTTCACAGATTGGAAACATAGAAAAGTCTTCATAATGAAAAATTAATTGATCAAGGAGGCCTCAATAGTCATATAGGTTACAAGATGTAAATTATAGAAGTACCTACACCTAGCTCGAAGATTCAGGTAATGCGAACATAAGAACTTATTGAAAGCCCCAAAAGAATAAGCTTTACAAAGATAGGTCTTCCCAAACGATTATGGATTCATATTGTAGTAACCATCTCCAGGGTAGGGATAAGGGTTCATAAAGGTCCCAAAAAAAATCATAACAGAGAACTGGGAAATGAAATCCAAAACCCACGCCATGAAACAAGGGAAATACATCAGTTGAGGAACACCAACATACTGGGGTAAGATTTCAGGGATAAAGTACTTATGTTCCCAATCCCTATACTCCATGTTATCAGCATAATATTTAGCGGCCAGAATAATAGCAAGTCACCAAGGAGGTGAATCTAGTAAGGCAGTACATGATACTACCCAGACAGGGTCTTTAAAACCTAAAAAATTTTAAAAATCAATAGAATCACACACCTTCATAATACCATGAAGGAAAAGCGAAACATGCTAGCAGAGCACCAAATTTTAGGGGTCATTTTCTGATGATATACATTATCCCCACAGAAGAATCAAATATAAAATTCCTTGTTGATAAAACTAGATTCATTCAAAAATGTTATTTCTATGCATGAATAAAACTAATAGTTCACTATTTCTAGCAAAATCCAAAGAGCCATAAATTTATATTACATTTTGTCCCCTTACATCCAAGAAAGATCAGTATTCAGAGCAGATATGCAACCAAACCATAAAAATCCCATTACAAGTTTTCCCTGAGGGGCGGTGAGTGCAAACATTTTCAAGCCACATCGTAAAACATTTTTCACAGCCAACATTCAATAAAATAACAAAGTAAAAAAAAAGGAGTTTTATCCTTTGCAAGCCAAATCATTGAAAGAAAAACCAGCGATTCGGGAGAAGGATACAGAGGGAAAACTAACACACTTAAGGAAATCAAAACTCAACCACAATATCCCATTTCCAAATCCTCCATTTCAGGAAGGAGAAACATTTATTTCATGGAATTACAAAATGGTAGCAAAATAATTCAAAGTCTAGATTTAACATGCCTAACAACAAAAATCTTCCACAATGCAACCATGAGTTTGTCAGGGTGCCCCCACTTCATTCCAGGCTCCTCTGAGAGGCACCAGAAGGAAGAACAATTTCTAGAAGGAGGGAAGGAAAGAGGATAGTTGCAACCATGTTGTTTGGAAACTCCTCCCTACCTGCAGTTCTTACCAGCTAACAGCATTAAAACAAGGCGCAAAAGACCGAAAATTACAAGTCATAGCAAGAAGTAAAAGAAGACACCATAATGAAATGGCAGGATTTCACCCACCCCCAATCTCCCTCACACAAAGAAGAAACATTAATGACCATAATGATTTATAGGTCAGTGGTTGAGAGAAGTCCAATTTCCATTAATCTTGCAATAAAAGCATGTGTAGATGCTTGAAAAGGCTTAATAAATTTAATAAAATAAATAAATTATTATTTAGATGCATACATCTATAAAATATATAATTAGTACCCATTCAATTTTTTAAATTTTTATGATTATGTTTTAAAATGTCCTACACCAAAAGGGGATTCAAAAAACCTTTAGAAGCCAAAGTGATAGCGTGAAAACAAAAATCACTTAATCGACAGCCCGAGCACAAGAGTGGTCGATAATAAAATAACTTGAAGGTAATAGATAAAAATATTGATAAAAGAATTGACATCAAGAAAATAATTGGCAATCGGCAAATTAAACTATAATGTTACTATTATCATTAATTTTTTTTATTTTATATTATAAATCATATTAATAAGGACCAACATGCAAGCTCGACAAACCGAGAACACAATTTTCCTTTAATAGGGAAATCGTAATGGTTGTTACTGGGGTTCGTAATAGAAAGCATTGACAAAGACACAAGTAGGCATGGCAAAGAGGGAGAATGCTGATCATTCTCTGCTGACAAGGGCAAAGCCAACTAATGATCAACGGAAGCACAACAACGTTTAAAGCTTGGCAACATGGTCTCCGAGAAAGAACCAAAGTAATGACAAATGGGGCATTACATTCTCATCCCCTTAAGAAAGCATTGTCCTCGATGTGACATAAAACTCAAGGAAGGACATGTGATACGCAATGAAGAACAAATTAAGAGGAAGGTACACCCTACGGTTAATATTTCAATCATTAAAGCATGACCACGAGTGTAGCCTTAGAAACGTTTTGGCAAAATTTTAACTTTTAAATTTCTGTGAAGATTGGCAGTTCCCTCTTGTTCATTATTTCATTAGTCTCTTTCCATTAACATTATTCCTAATTTCAGTTCTTTAAAATTTCATTGTTGTAAAGTTTTTTTTTGTTCATTCTTGTGGGTGCCCAACATGAACTACAATCACAACACCCCACTAGGGTCATATGCAACACTAAAGGCTCACAAGCATACTTTTACGTACTTCATGATGGTACCACACCATAAGAGATTAGTCAAATATGGAAAAGAACATGTACGTTCCACATAACATAGTACTTATCACACATCTATGACTGACATACCATACTCGAACACAAGAGTACTACAACAACCTAAAATTTCCACAATTCCATAGATGAAGATTTTACACAACTCGAAAAAATAGCTACATGTACATAGTGTACACAAGGGCATCAATGCCATATCCACAACATCACAAAACATATCCAACTAACATGAGTAGAACATACATGACAGGACCACTCCCAAGACATCACCATAACTCAACATATATCCTGAAACATCAGTCACACACACACACAAATCTCTTATGCCTCCCTCAAATCTCTTATGCCTTCCTCAATATCTTATTCCTCCCTCAATGTCTTATGCCTCCCTCAATATCTTATGCCTCACTCAATCTCTTATGCCTCTCTCAAGTCTCTTATGCCTCCCTCAATCTATTATGCCTCCCTCAAGTCTCTTATGCCTCCCTAAATCTCTTATGCCTCCATTAAGAGGTCGATTTCCCTATGATCCTAGGCACATAGAGTACAAACACCCCTAACCCAAGTGACATAATAACTCATGGTTCAACAACCCACTAGTTATCTTTAATTCCTTGGGGCGTACCGCCATACAACGAAGTGGGTCCATAGGTCCAACCATTCTATGGTGCATCCCATGACTCCTATTCCACACGTCACGATGTAATAGGACCGAACAGGGAGTAATATGATTCAAATGCCAAGTGACAAAGTGCAACCTCCTTGGGCAGGTGCGATAAAATTGTTAAAATTTAAAAGAAGGAATCAAAACCAAGAAAAACGAATGGCTTCTACTTCAAATGATGGCCATAATTGTAGTGTCTAGAAAAATAGTACCAAAAATTAAGGAAAATAGTTTTGGAAAGCATGTCAATCAAGAAAACTTCTGGTCCTTGAAAAAATAAAATATGAAAAGTTCAAAATTTATGAATAAAATACACATATAATAATACTCACATTATGTCTATATGTGTGACCTTATCTGGCCACCAAGGGGGGGGGGGGTACTCAATGAGTCTGATTGGCACTTATAACATCAAGCCTCAGCTCGTAAAAATAACATATCAATAGTACAACTGTCATCATCTCTATCTGAATCATCCTGCCACCACTTCGACAATCGCTAAACAAAGTCATAATGTACACTTAGGTTGTATCCATACAACAACCACATAAGAAGAGAGGATAAGGAGTATAGGTATGTAATCTATATAACTAAAAATTCAACTCGAGTTAGTCATGGCCTATAGATGGTATAGAATTCCTCACTCCAAAAATATACTTTTACCAATTTCCCTGTAGGGTTGGTTAGCGTAAGGTTTCACAACATAACATGTAGTGCTACAATCACTACACAATGGTACTTCACACACATTAATGTTAGTAGCCTTTGCAAGGTACATATACAACTGGTATATCACATGCTAGATTAGTTCATCAATTTATAATGCCTACCATTTATCACTACATGTTGCACCCAAAGTGTAATCACCATGGACAATAGGGATCATACACTCACCATATGTCCCAAATTTAAGACATTATGTCATTACATATCAAATGAATTTTACTTATGATGAGAAAAATTACAACACACAACCAACTGCCATATAACATGGGAATACACACATTTCTACACAAATGATACAGTGACATCATTAGAAGAAATTGCCATGTTCACTACAATCAACCTGGGCACACAACATATCAACACACCCACACATCTTTGCTAATGCAGGGAGAAAGGATCCAACACTCTGAAATCAATCGATCACATTTCTTTCGCACACACAACAAAAAATAGTGTTTCACACTCAAATTCACATAGAATTGTTGACAAGGAGAGAGAATACTCTCATATTTAATACATCAGCATGCCATCAGTTACGCACTAAGTGACATACACAACATGTGCATTCTAGCAATATCACAATTACGACATAGTTCACATCATGCTTCAAACCATGTTATCACTCTTCCAATATCAACCACCATCATGTAACACCATTACCATTATGCAATAAACCATCATGTAAAATCATCACAAACTCTAGAAGGTATTTGGCCCAGAGTTTTTATAGAGCATGAACCTACGCTCTGATACCAAGTGTAATGCCGAACACTTTTTTAGGACACACAAGACAACATAGAAAAATACATGATAATAATTTGTTTTTTTGACTTCTTCAAAGTAATAAAATGACACAACAGGTGGTCACAATGGCTACAACTAAATCTTCGAACATCTTGACATAATGATGACCAATTAGGCAACACGGAAACATTCAACACCCATCAAGGACAGTTCACTTTTCTCTTCAACGAGGCACAACATAAAAGACCAACCACAATACATAGCTATACAGTTCAAGATATCGCAACTGTGAAAATCTTCTTAAGGTTATTTATTTTACTGAAACCGCACCCATTCAAATTTTAACTTATGTTCTAGGAGATTTAGGATATGATCCGTATTTAATCCTTCTTAAAAGGTTAGACTCGTTTCTTTTATACTAGAGACATGACGCTTACATAAAAAAATTCTGAAAGAGGATCATCTTTACTTTGACAAATATTTGATTAATTAGTTATTGGGTTAACGCTGTAAGGGGTGGGGTGAACCAGATCCTATAAGGTTATATAAACAACCACAAGCTACATGGAATCCTCAGTTTCAACCTCCGTTGCAAAAAGGAAGACAAGTGTAAGCTCCAATTGATGGAGGTACCATGTTAGGTTCGGAACGACAAACCCCTTTGAGAAAGGATCAAAATTTTATCATTTCTTAAGAAAAAGGTTACAAAGCACTAAGGCAAGCGGTTAGAGAGAGATAATTTCGATTTATTTCTTTATGATCTATTTAGTTATCAACCGGCTATTTTTATGAGACTTAAGAGTTTAACTGGATTTGGGTAAAATCTTCATTTAGCAATCTCTTGATTAAGTTCGACAATGAATACACATGGGGGTCCCCAAGGAAGAAGCACAAGCCTCAAGTGCTCTCAATCAAACTCCCTTATTAACTAGGATTTGACTATATCCCCAAGGGCCAACAAGGAACATATTTTTTTTCTTTGAAAAAATTAACGTTTCACGACAAAGAGGATAAAGTTTAATCTACAAATTAAAGGTTAATGAGATTAGATTCTTTTACACTGGTAGAAAACTCATTTGTTTCCAATTTAAGATCCTTAAATTTATCAACAAGGAATCCCAATTTCATTGTTATGTTATTTATTGATTCGTCTATGAATTCATTTTATTTTATTCTTTGTTTAACTTCAGAAAAAGAATTTTCAGCTCACTAAAATATACAAAGAATTACACTAGAGTCAAGACCATGGGGGGGGTTATTAGAACATAGAAAGTTTTAGGAAACGAGAGAAGAAACTACCATTTCTAAACAAGAGGGCTAAACATGGTTGTAACATTTCTATTCAACATGGCACACATAACCAAAGGTGTCACAATATTCAATAGAACTTTAGTTTGAGAGAACAGAAGGTAACAACATTGATCAAGCCATGCTACAACATTGTTCATGACTGAAATAAAATCAAAAGCAAGTACGAGAACAAGGAGATGGTCGAGTTATATATATATATATATATATATATATATATATATATATATATATATTCCTCACAAATGATAATTACAAGTTTCGCTACAAAAGGTCAAGACAACTTTATTTCACAAATACCGATAATCCAAGGCAAGAGGCCTTCCAAACTCCTTTACAAGCAACCATTACAAGATTTACAACACATGGTTGACATTTATAAAAGAAACTTCATAAATCAACCCGACTGAAACCTTTACAAACTCATTCCTTTTATCTACTACACATAATCCATCTGCACAAGTTTTAACTTAAGTCAGTTCTGTGAGAACTGTAGCATGTTAAGACTACCCATTGCAACAGTAAGTTAACATTTAACAATAGCCATGGAAAGAATGCTCTATTTCAAAGAATGGGTCAAAGCACAAACCACTTATCAAAATTCTTCACATGAGATAAGAAATGTTTTTCCACCAATGAGATAAGAAGGGAGTTAAATTCCCCATCCAGACAAGAACCAGAAGACAACCAAATATTGAGATTAAGAACGATATAATCAAATAGATTACAAGTGATCGAAGACCTTATAATTTAAGGACAAAAGGTCAGGAGTCATTGAAGATATTCAATCATGTAATCCTATGGATTACATGATTGAAATCTAATACTAAAACCATCCATCATGAAAGAAAGAGGTAAACTACAGACCATATCTTTAGAGCATGCATTCAACAGCATAATGGGATTTGAAACGCTCAATAGAATACAATCCATCAGTTGCTTTATAGCCCAAGAAGTGTAAACCGCCTCTTCCTTACAAGGTCTTTTAAAAATCATCCTACAAGATTAACATAATCAAGCCACTCTTCCAACATGCATTAATAGAGTCACAAACGACCATTAATCTTAGCAAGAAAGCACCCATTCATAGATCAACAACTTATCAAAATAACATAAAGAAAAGGTACCCCATAATGTCATTAATAAACTTTTAACAATTTATGTCATAGGCTAGTATTGTATTTAATAGAAATATATTCCACGCAATACCTCATGACTACATTCATGGTGTCTCAACTCGAAGAAACTCGAGTTAACTTGAGCCCTATGGAATGAAATAATCAATGACTAACATAAGATCCGTAAGACAGTTTTCGAGATATATATCAGATACCAGATACTTTGAGGTTTGACCTCAGAAGGTATGACCCTTAACAACAACTTCACCAGTGATAAACATAAGATAAAGGGAAGAAAAGGTCATGAATGAATGATCACTACCCTCTTTCACGAATAACCCAAAATGCATACCCCTAAATGGTGTAATCAAAGTGCAGTACCTAAATACCCAACATTCAGTAATCGACACTTAATGGTCTCAATCCAAAAGTTTCCCCATAAACTGAAGACCCTCATTCCCAACCCCTACTGGGTTGTTTGACATCACCTAATACGATGTCTTGAAGAGATCATGGTTTCACATGAAATCACAGAAAAGATAGTGTTTACCAATACTCCACACAGCATACCAGAAGGTAGATCGATACCTATGCAAGAACCCATATATCATTTAGGCCAAGACTCCTTATTCCAACTATCACATAAATAACAGAGCAGATGTTAGAGATCAACCCATTACTACACAGCCAATTCATCCATGGAACAACAGGGAAGAGAAAGACCTTACCTCCAAGACTCGGACACATAGAAAAGTCTTCGAATGAAAAATTTACCAATAGTTTTAAGGAGGCAAACCGATAGTCATATATTTTACAAGATCTCAACTTATAGTAGCACCTATACTCAGTTCGAAGATTCAGGTATGCGAGCATAAGAAATGGCATCTTCAATTGATTAATCACAAAGATAGTTCTTAGAAAACTGATAACAGATTGCTAATTATAGTAACCATTTACTAGAGAATGTGATAAGGGTTCATGAAGGTTCCAAGATGTGATCTCGTTTATACCCAGAATATTGGGTCTAATGAAATGCCATAAGCCTGCGCCATGAACACTCAACCGACATACCTCAGAGCATACACCAACATACTGGGGTTACATGTCAGGGATAAAGTACTAAGTGTTCCCATATCCCTAAACTCCATGTTTCAGCGTAGAGTATTTATCAACTCATAATCTACCCCGGTAAGTGGCTGAAAGTTTTTTTTTTAACATGGAGTACATAGATTCTACCTAGATCACAGTCTTGTTTACCTGCTTGATATAGCATGAGTAGAATGGGCATATGTCCCTAGAATACCGTGAAGGAACAGCACGGGCCAATAGAGCACATTAATATATATATAGGGGTCCAATCACCGTATGGCACTAATAACTTATAACAACTCAAGAAGCATTTAATATTAATAGTAACTTTCAGATATTAGACCGAATATCACAAGATTTCTCTCCAATATTATTTCTTCCCCATTGGGCCTTAGTGTGATTAGTTGGAAACACCCACATAAAGAAAAATTAACAGTAATGGGTAATAGCCAGTCCCCACATAATCATTCTGTAATACTAAGTACACCTAGAAGAACTATTTTCAGAAAGGGGCAACACAATCCCCACAGAATATTTCTATAAATAAAAATATACCCAGAGAATATGATTTTTAGTAATGGGTATCCAGACTAATCCAAAGAGCCATACATTTATCATTCACATAATCTGAATCCCTTGTAGAATATTTTTTTTTAAAAAAGGGTATTAATAAATCATTTCAGCTAGTGCAACCATACCATACACATCCCATTAACAGTTTTCCAGAAGGGGTGGTGAGTGCAACAAATTTTCCAGTCATAGAATCATTGTTCTCATCCAAGATGTCAATACTAAAGTAAAAATGAAAGCATTTTTCTCAGAGTTAGGGAAGCCAAACCATCGTCAAAGATCAACCAGTGATTTAGAAGGAGGATATAGAGGGAAAACTAACTATGCTCAGAGGAAATCAATAACTCAACCATAGTACCAAACCATTTCTAAGACACCATTTCAAGAAGGAGAAGCATTTACATTTCATGGGATTGCATAGAAATGGTAGCAGAAATACTTGCAGAAGTTTAGGCTTAACATGCCTACAAAAAAAAATATTCCACAATGCAGCCATGAGCCTGTTGGGCATGCCCCTACTTTCATTCCAAGCTCCCCTAAGAGGAACTGGCAAGAAGGACAAGGTAGATAAGGAAGGAAGGAAAGAGGACAGCTACAGCCATGTCGTTTGGAAACTCCTCCTAGCCTGCACTTCTTACCAGTTACCAGCATTAAAAAACTAGGCGTAAAAGACCCCAAAATTGCTAAGTCATAGCAAAATTGAATGAAGACGCCAAAATGGAATGGCAAGCTTTCACCTACTTTCAATCTCCCTCACGCCAGGAAGAAACATTAATGACCATGATGGTATGCAGGGTCGGTGGTTGAGAGGAAGTCCAATCTCCATTAATCTTGCAATAAAAGCATGCGTAGATGCCTGAAAAGGCTAAATAAATTTAATAAAATAAATAAATCTATTATTTAGATCCATGCGTCTATAAAATATATAATTGGTACCCATCTCAATTTTTTAAATTATTTTGATTATGGTTCAACACGTCCCACACCAAAAGGGGGGGTTTGAAAAATCCTTTAGAACCCAAAGTGATAGCATCAAAATAAAAATCACTTAATCGAGAGCTCGAGCACAAGAATGATCGATCAATAAAAAAATAGCTTGAAGGTAATAGATAACAATATAGATAAGAAGAATCAACACTAAGTAATTAGTCGTCAATCGGAAAATTAAATTATGATTGTTATTTTTATCATTAATTTTTTTAAATATATTATAAATCATATTAATAAGGACTAATAGGCAAGCTCGACAAACCGAGGACACAATTTTCCTTTAATAGGGAAATTGTAATGGTTGTTGTGGGGGTCCACAAAAGAAAGCGCTAACAAAGACACCAGAAGGCACGACAAAGAGGGAGAATGTTGATCATTCTCCGCGACAAGGGCGAAGCCAACTAATGATCAACGGAAGCACAACGACATTCAAAGCTTGGCAACATGGTCTCCGAGAAAGAAATCGAGTAACGATGAATGGGGCATTACAAAGACCAATGTTCACCTAGTCTAGGGCTCTAGATGCTTGCAGACATTTTTTTATTTGTTGGCTGGAGTTTTGGAAATCAATTTCACCTGCATTATATTCAATCCTTTAACCAAACAACACATGGTTTTTCTTTACTTTCCCTTGGTTTAGCTTGATTTTTCCCTACTGCTAGATTAGTGCTTAGTAATGGACATTGAATTGATTGTTGATTCTACCCATTTTTGGACACGAGGGGTTCATTAGCTAGGAAATATCCTAGCACATGGGTTCATATTGAGGTAATCAAAATTAATAAAATTAAAGTCAATATACGGGTAGACATGATGGGGTGAAAGGGTTTAATTTATTAATATTTTGAATCAGGTAGTGGAGGTAGGTTCGAGAGGTGGGCCAAAGGAAAGGGAGGTTTAATTTTAATATAAAACTAAAAAAATTGAACCCTAGTTTTTAAAAGTAAATACCTTGAAATTGCAAAAGGAGTGTATTCATAAAGTTAACTTATAATCTTTTTTTGAATAAAGAAATCTCAATTAGGAGATTCTTAACCAAGAAATAATAAAATGGTGGAAAACTAGGATTGAGTATGCTTTTCAACACAAGTGATATTATTTCACCATCTTAATTATTTGAAGAAATATTGATAAATGATTAAAGCTTAACATTTATAAGGTGATTTGTAATAGGTCTTCAATGGCTTCAAACTATCTTTCGAGAGGAAATGCGTATTAAAAAAATTTGAGTGAGAAATATGATATATTTTATGTTTAATATATTAGGGTAGAAATAAAAGGGGTAAATAGAATTGTAATTGATAAATGGGTAAGTAAGTTACATGGAAAAAATAAGGGGTATTTTCATTATAATAATATAACAGGAGGGGGTATTGTCAATTGAATAATTAGATGTAAATACTAGAATTAAGGTTATTCTTTAATACCCTTCAAACGAATGTGTTATACAATACTTTTACTAAGTGAAACCCCCATGTTTTTGGATGGATGGAGAATATGATTATATCTTTCATCAAAACTTCCATTTAGGGGAAGTGATATTCAGATAATTTTCCCAAAATGATGGGATTAGTATTCTTCAATTACACAATTCTAGTTTTTTTAGGTGAGAGTAGTCAAGGCTACAACACAACACAACTCCATATGTAAAGAATAGAATTAAGCCAATTGATTCTCCCCCATATTTACTACTTTGTGTTATTGTAGAAACCTCAACTTTTTGTTCATCTTTACTATCTTTGAGGTTACTCTAAATCATGACCAATGTTAATTTCTTGGTTTTTGATCACCTTCTAACTAGAACATATCAACTTCTTGTCTTTGTAAAATGCCACGAAAATTTTAAATTCACATGAAAAAGCCCTTTCACATTTTTCATAAAAAAATAAAGGAAAGTAGTAAATTATTCTTTTCATTCATTTTAGACTAATGTTTACTTCAAGTTTTAAATTTGTAAATAAATTAGTGCAATTACCGTGTGAATGAAATGTTTCATGCTCTGATGTATGATGATTTTGTTATTTCTTTTTCAATTCTTCTTTTCAATGAATTTTTGCTGATAATGCAAATAATTGTGAACATTCATGGATCAAGTTAAATGGTTGGAAGCTCAAGGTTTTACATCAAAACAAACTGAGGCAATAATGGCTACCATCACAGAAGTATTGGATGCTAGCCTATAAAATGTAGCACACTCTTTTTTCAAAACCAGTGTATGTTCATGTTCACTTAATATCTTTGGTTGTAAGTCTTATCATATAAACCATTGTCCATATCACTTTTGCTTCTGGAGATCCTACTCAACATCTTGTTGAGGAGGTCCTTTTCCACGTGGCAAAGAAAGCTGATAATAATACTAAATATGTATGTGAATGGAGTGATGGCATTCCACGAGCTTCTGGATATACCTCAAGGAAATCACTGTAAATATCATGACAATGTTTCTATGATGGTTGTCTCTTTGGAAGGAAAATTATGGAGATCAATGTAAATTTTAGGGGCTATCTAGGATTTAGGTGTGTTCTCACGTGAGTGTTGATTCATCCTCTTTTCCACTTTTTCTATGTAATATATTGGTTCACGACTCATCTACCTAAATCTTAAAGCTTCCAAACCAAAAATTATCCTACATTTAGCTTTATAAATACTGAAAGATTTGTATTTAGCTATGCTAAATTTCATGCCCAACATAGGTTTTCTTGTTATCTGTATTTCTAATATTGTAATTTTATTATCATTTCCCCAAATTTTTTAGGCCTGTGATTTTATTCTCTTTTTTAGAGAACTCATTCTACACATCTTGATTTTCATGCTCTTAGTTTTCTTTAGCACATTATGAGTAAATTGTTTCAAAACTATAAACATAATTGCACTCCACATGAAATAGGTCGCCACCAAAATTAAAAACCATTCATTTCTCAGTTTAACATTAATGATATTGTTCACGACTTCAACAGTTAACACATAACCATTAGTTAATACTCCTCACTAAACACAAACAACTACCACAATTGTAAACTACTCTATGAATATGATGCCAAACAAACAAAAACCCAATGTTTTTACTCTCCATCAAATAATTACAAAGCAACTTTTACCCTTACCAAAACTACAACCAAAACAATAGAACCACATGTTGTTTAGGCAACCCACACTCATCTACAAAACGTATGTTCTCCCTCGAAAAACAAAGCAACTTCTAGTTATCCAATATGTTATATTAGGGGGGAAAGAGGTTTTCCACAAAAAATCCCAAAATATTGTTTCGTACCCATAAAATTGTGTCGTGTCACAAAAAGTGTACACCTCTAACGTAAAAAAATATAAGTTCTACATCATATTTGGCTTATGTCTCTGGGACATGTAAAAAAAAAAAATTTACAATACGGCCCTCTCATGACTCTTCATCTTGGCATGTGAATAATAGTGGTATCTATCTCTCTTTCCATGGCCAAGGAGATCCTCAAAACTGACAATCATGTATTTTCCAAGTGGAAGGTTGTAAATATAGGAAACATAAGAAGAAAAATGGTTTGGTAGACATTTTTTATTTCATGAAAAGCCTTATATTTGTGTGTTTTTATGTTGTTATTTTCCATTTTTCGATCTTTAATTTTTTTTAAGCATTGCTCCGGCTAAGAAAAAATCAAAGGTATCTATGTTTTAATTTTTTCTACTCAAATATCATGTGCATGTAAGCTTTACAAAATTTTGATCAACTCATTTTTTTATTGTTTATTGTTAACATTGGAAAAATATTGCTAAATAAATTATAGACACCCGAAAGGGATTTATCATATAATTTGTGTATTTGTACATGTGTATACTTCCAAACTTTAGTAGCTTAATCAACTGCGTCAACCTAGAGTTTTTACTTCATATCTAAAATAAAGAAAACATGGAATCTATTTCATGCCTAGGTCATTAAACATGATACATTTTGATGGTTTTATTAGTAAATATCCCTCCTTGTAAATCAAAGAGGAATTTACACTAAACAATGTAGGAAATGGTTTTGAGTCTCAGTTTGAAACTTTTGATTAGAATATTTAATCTCCCTTGCACTCTTCAAACTTACAACAGACAACAAAGGCCACAAAGTGTAACGATGAAGCCAACCTTAGCGGTTGGGTTTCAAACCTATACCCTGTTGTATTTTCCCTATTTTGTTTTTACTTTGGCCCCTTTTAGCACAAATGGCATTCACTTAAATAATGTGATCAAGATGGAGACGATAAATTGGAGCACAAATAGCAAATATTATTTGGGTAGGAACAATCTGAGCCATGGAATAGGTGTCGGATATGCATGATATTTAATTCCCACATTCAAGTCCCACATTTTCTTTCCAACTTTCCATTCATGTCTTTGTATTATCTATCAAATGAAATGTTGTCCAATCGAGAATACTTGACACCATAATGTGAAAAAGAATTAAAAAACAACAAATCCCATTTTGATCATATTTTCAACACCTCTTTCAGTTTGGGTAAGGGAACAATTTTCAACGCCATGAAAACTAGGTAAACAAGTTAACGAGAAAATGTTGACACCATAAAAAAAGAATTAAAAATAGCAAATCTTGGTTTGCCCATATTTTCTCAAAATTTTCCACCTCATTTCAGTTTTGTAAGGGAAAGTCTATCAACGACCTAAAACTGATAGTCCAAGTTAATGAGAGAATGTTGACACCATAAAAAAAGAAATAAAAAATAGCAAATCCCATTTTGCCCATATTTTCTCAAATTTTTCCAGCCTTTTCAGTTTTGTAAGGGAAACGTTTTCAACGCCCTAAAACTGACAGACAATTTAACAACACTAATCGAGTGACCCCTCCATATGGCTAAATAAGATAGTACAATGTTATTCTTAAGCTCGACACTATTTTTGATTACGTTGACTCACGTTACTCAATATTTACTTCATCATATCCATTGCACCACCCCTGAAAAATTCCCTCCTTGTTTTATGCTTGATATGAGAAATATTTTAATCAAACCTTCTAGATATATATCAAAATATCTTTGCAAAATTTGTCACCTCTTAAACATTAAAATAAAATAAAATTAGAAAAACTTATCAAAGCTAGTATATTAAAAAGTGTCATGGTTCTACCTACATTGGAAATAATTAACTCCTTTGTAAACCATGTAAATTCCACCCTATCCATCTTTCCTCTTTTGGAGAATAATGTCTACTATGAAAAAGGAAATTACCAACATTAATACATTTTTCAAATTTAGCTTTTTTATCTTTGCCATCTTATATTTCAAACATGTGGAATTTTTTTCCTATTTGGTGCAATGTTGATATCTCATGAGCCGCATCATTATTAATTTTAAAAAATAACATCAATGCCATGTTCTGCAAGTTCAAACATCAACTCTCATCTATAAAATATTGCAATGAATTGTGCTAAAATGGGATTTTAGAATAGATCATAAACAACCATATTAAAATCTTGATGAATGATGGATTCTATAAATTTAGTTATTAGCATTAGGGGTAGAAAGACCTCATGTTCCAATATTTTTTTTGCAACCTTCTTCTTGAAACATAACAATAAAAACAAACCCATAGTTCACAAATCTTATATTGTGTCAAAAAAGCATAGATTGTACAAGCAAGCACCATCACTTATATATAAATAGAAAATATAGTCTAGTAAGAAATTATTCACAAACAATATTGCATAATACATGTTATGGAATTTGTAATGTTAACAAGTAATTTATTTGATAGTAATTTTTCCAAAATAAATTGACGTGAGAAATTATGACAAGGCACATATGTCGGATGGCTCTAGATTCTTTGGTCATTTTTTTACATATGTATTTTTGTTTTCATGTACATTTAGTATTCATTTTCCCACACCATTTCTTCTCATATCCATCTTCTCTGACTATCTATTGTAGCGATAGTCTTGAATCTAATCTTTGTAAGGAAAAACAAGTCACAAGTTGAAGGAACCACTACTCCACCAATTTATGTAGTCTTAGTCCACATGTTATATACTCATTGTTTATTAAACACCTCACTTAATGCAAAGGATAAATGCATGCCTCTGCAAAGTCATTAAGATTTAAAATTCAAAATACACATGTCATGTGGAAGGTAAAGGAGGGTGTGTAAAATTATTTTAGATCTCTTATCATTTAGGATAGAAGGTTTCTTGGAAGAGACCCACATCTCCTTCGACCACAGAATTCCCCTTTTGTTATCTTTTCTAAATTGTTCTCCTCTTCATACCACTATAAAGTGAATGCATCGTCTCTCCCATTCACTTTTCTTGGATTTGTACTAGCATCGATGGTTGTACTTTCATTGAAATTGGTTGGATCCCTAAAATTCGATGTGTATTGGATTTTTATTTGGTTTCAGGATCAAAAGGCATCGATCAATGTATTAAGGCTCTTTATATAAATAAAGAGAAACTCTTATCACAAATGTGCATGAAATTGGGGTCATAAGAAACCTTAAACACAATTTTCCATATCTAGCAGACGTAAAATTTGAGATTCAAACATATGTAGGTTTCCATAGGAAGTATTGTTTCTTAGATTTCTCTAGAGTACATTGCCTCAACAATTTGCACAAAAAACACCCTTTATGCTTCAAATAATTGAAACAAATGACACATGTTCCATATATGCCTGCTCATAAGAAAGAATAGTTCTTCATTGGCTCCCCCAAGCATATTCTCCTCTCCTTGATTTCTCCTCCCTCAAAACCCTATTTCATCACCCCTCTTCCTCCTCTAATGTCATTATATAAAATTTCCGTAATCTACAAAAGACAAAGGAAATGCAAAAATAGTTGGGTGAGATAATTAGTGGAAATTGAAGACTTAAATAAAATTGATCTAGATAGTCATAAAATTCATTTGGTTTTCCATTGTTGCTCCACTCATTTGGGTAGACGGTTATGCATAGTTCAGGCACAAACTAATGGAAATAAGCAAAAAAAAATACGAATCATGTTAGAGTTTCCAAATTGCATAGTTTAATTAGTTGTTTTAATGTGGTTCTTATGGAAGTGTGAATACACAACCACATTTTGACACATTTTGACCTATTTTTCCTCAAAAGTATTTATGAGAATAATTAATCTCATAACTATTATTGGACTTCCTCGTTACTCAATATATGTCTAACTAGCATAAAATAACACAACAAGATTTACCCTAACCTTTTAAATGATTGAACCCCTCACTTTCAATTGCCACCAATAACTATCGCCTTCAAATAAATCTCGTATGGAATTAAATAGAAACCTTAACATAAGAATTCAAGATTTCTCAAAGATTGTGCTTTTTATGTTAAAGACTATAAACTTGTTGCTTTCTATGTTAAAGCATAAGGAAACTTATACACAAAAAATAGGGATGAATGAAATGAGTGGTTTCAAAAATAAAACCATGAAGGTTTTATTAGAGGATCTTGTTACATAAGGAAAGGCCTCACCCTTAACAAGAAATGATTCTCTCTAATCTATATCATGCCAACTAGTGTTACATTTACAAGTTTTACTACATTTTCTTCTTAAACATTTATAGATTAACATAACAATATGTGTTACAATAATAAATATATAATGATCTTTAACCATTGACTATACCTTAACTAGGGATATTTACGCTCTAAGGCTGCCCCCATGGTATTCATAATTGAATTATCTCGCTAAATATCTGAATTGAATTGAAATTGAAATTGACCTTTGTGTGACCCCATAAATATTAATTGATGGTTGAGTTGGATATGTTAATTCAGGGTTTCTCATGCCCTACATAAATTTATACAAAAAAGACAAAGGAGGTATTAATAAGTTTGACTAATATACAAAGGACCAGAGCTAAGATTTGACGTCCGTTTTGGATGATTTTTCCTATTTTATAGGTCTTTCACTCTTTAAAAAGGGATCCACACTATAACACACATTTTGACGTTCTAAAACCACAAGAAACCCTAAATACTTATCTAGAAAGTTGCGGCAATTTTTTTTGTTTTAGGTTGCAAGGATTTCAACCCTATAATAAGTTTAATTAATTCCTACCATCAATTTGCTATATTACAAACAATGGGTCAGGTCTAGGTTAAAACTTAATATTCTTATTCCATTTCAAAACTCAATTTAATTACCATTCACTAGATAAGTTTCCATTAATTTATTTTACTTGGTTAAATAGTTTCCCTCTTAGGAATTAAAAATCAACCCACATTTAGTAAACCCTTATCCTTAGTTACCTTAGTTCTCTTAAATTATTTTCTTTAATGTTCATTGAATAATTTACTAAAACACACTAAAAGATTTACATAATTAACTTAACATAAAAGGGTATTAAGTGGCCCCATTCACCCATTTACACATACCCTTAAATTATTTAATAGCCCAAAATATTCATTCTTACCTAACAATTGTAGGTTTGATTCCTAACCCTTGGATCAAACAAATTATAGCCACTAGATCTTAGGGTTCCATAATAACCATAACTATCCTTAAGAAATCTTATTAAACATTTTTATTTTCCCTAGCCTCCTCATTTGGTCTCTTTTCTTTTGTTTAATTTACAACTTGGAGAAATGGAAGCCATGGGAGCAAGGAAGGAAGCCATGGAGGGATTCATTTGGATCTAGCTTAGTTTAGTTTAGTTTATGGATTTATTTAGAAATGTCTTCCATTTGTATATTATAGAGATTCCATTCCAAATCTGAAGTAGTTGTTTACTTATTTCCATTTTTGAGTTCTCTATTTGGGCAAAACCATCTTTCTAGTCAATTTATGAGATTGAATACATTTAAATTTCCATCTAAAGATATAATTTCTTCAAACAATGATTTTTTTCCCCTATAGCATGCTAACCGTTTCCTTTTCACATTTTAAAGACTCAAATTTTGGTCTAATCAACTTTAAAATTGCATAGTCGTGGATTTTTAATTTTCTGCCAACAGTGATGAAATAGCCGCCCAAAGCAGGCCAACGGTCCTGGGACCACCACCCTACCTGGGTAATGACTCAAAAATTGTCACCTTTCCTACGTGGTTGTTCAGAGACCACCGATCAGCACAGCACGACGGTCCTATTCTTCGAAAACAGAACCATCAATTTCGTGAATTTTCCAAAAACAAGTTATACAAGGGTGTTTTACAATTTATGCTTAACTTGAATTTAAGTGTCTATAGTCTCCAGTTAATAGGTTAAACCATTTATTCATTCCATGCCTTAAATTACTAGATTCAAATATTTTATATTGCCCTAGTAACAAGAAAACAACTACAAGAACATTTTTCCAACAAAATAGTTTACAGCTCAAATGAAGGAATGAAATTCAATCTATTTCTAAGTATCACTATTTTCCTATTTCCATAACAAGAATGTATTCTTTCAACAATGTCACTTATTATAATTTAGTGCATTGTTTCCATTACAACTCCAACTATTCATTTAAAGAAAACAAAAGCAACTATATTACATTTTCAAATTTACCAAGAATACCTTCTCAATGATTTACAACTTCCAAGTTTCCCTTTCATTCTTTACAATAATATAACTCCTACAAATAATAATGAACTTATTTTTTATTTTTTATTTTCTTTGAACATAGCCCATTTCTTTCAATGCAAGGAGCCTTCCTTTCCACAATACATCACAACTTAATAAACAAAACATACAATACAACTTTTCTTTCAAATATAATGCTACAAGTCTTCCACCTTAAGTGGGAATCACAAGACATGTTTCTATAATGAAGGATTTCTTTTGACTTCAACAAATGCTCTGAGTCCCAAATTCTTCAACAAGAGCTTTACCATGCCTTCACTTTAATCACAACAAAAAAATGGGGGAGAGGCAACACTCTCCACCCAACCAATACTCCAATTAGGAGAAGAATCAATCCTCCTCATTGGCCCCCGGTGTCCCAACCACAATTCAATAAAGGATAGATCTAACTCATGGAAACAACACAAAGCTTCAACATCACAATACAAGATTTCACATCCATATAACACACATTCAACACAAAAACCATCACAAGAATGCAACTTTCAAAATACATAAGGCTTGAAATGCAAAGCCAATAGAGTAAGGATCTATGGGGAGATCACTTATGCCTCCTAATGAGATTAGATACCCACCTTAAAACCATACAAAACTACATCTCAAACCCCTACACAACTCTTACACACAATCCAAACCCAAACCCTCTAAGGACAAAATTTAAAACCTGTGTAAGAAAAGTGGAATAAATGCCACTTTTTTTCTTACAAAAAACTTAATGGGGTTTGTTTTTGACCCCCAATCCATAGGTAGGGTTGGTATAAGAAATTAAGAGGTGTGGGACAAGATTAACATTTCCCACAAGCCTCCAAAAATGGCCCTTAAGCCCAAATCCAAAATTCCAAGATAAATTAGAGTGTACAACACTCAAAATCACATACACTCAACTTAAAACACAAGAACCAAAGGACCAACTAATCTAATAAATGACCCCCGCCTTTTGTCACATCCACCATTAACTTAATAAACATGATTAATTCACTTAATTAAGGAACATTAGTCAATAATGATAAAAGGGAATTATATCACAAAATAAATCACATACTCTACAATTAAATAAAATAAAAAATGAAGAGAAATACACACAAATCCCATGGTCACAATTGGAGGTCATCCCCCCATGGGGACCTCCTAACAACAAATTACAAAAAATAACACATAACACAAGTTGCCATGGTGACCATTATTTTATCCATCTAGTATTCCGTTGTGGTTGGTCTCGAGTCCCCCTTTTTATTGTTGTGATATAATTACCTGCAAAATCAGACAATGCCTCCTTCACCCTCATGGCCACATCAAAACATCAAAGTTAAAATATACGCATACAAATCAAAAATCATCCTCATATAGAGAAATCATCATCTCAACTAAACAATGTTATCATTTGTCTAAAAATTCCAACAACATCTCAATTTTATCTTTTTATCAATATCAACAAGATCACAAGATTAGTTCAAATGCTAAATCCTACTCAACACGATGAGAATTCTAAATGTCAGTAATATATATGCCAACAACACATCATCATCATCAATGTAAAAATGTCTCTCTATTCCTCTAAGAATCCACACAAATCATACTATGAATCACAATCCATCAATATTCAGAATATTTATATCATCTAACATCATGCTAAACCAAAATGATACATCAATATCCATGTCTATAGTCAATAATGATTGAAATCAAAATATAATATGTGTCAAACAGAAGTGGGCACTACATCCCCCTCCCCTTAGACTCAACTCCCCCCTGGAAGTCACTGAAATATGTGTGGAAACTAGACTCATAGCAACATAGCATCCTCCCATGCAGCAGAAGTTTCATCATACCTATCCCACTAGACTCACACCTAATCAATTTATCTTTCTCGAAGGCCCAGGGTCATGTTCTCTATAATACGCACAGACTCCACCATCATCTGCCCTTACTCTTACACCTGTAATGCAGTCCAATCCAACACATGAGATGGATCTGGGATATATGTCCTAACAACAAATACATGAAAAACATCATGCACACAAGACAAGCTGGGTGGCAAGGTTAGATAATAAGCTAAGGGAATAATCCTCTCTAGGATCTCAAATGGACCCACGAATCTAGGAGACAACTTAGAGACTTTTACGTAACGGATAGGACTCTTATGAGGTCTGACATGAAGAAACACCTTCATGCTCACCTCATAAATATGGTAAACTCACCTCTGATCTACATACTTCTTCTTGTTATCTTGTGCCTCCTGCAACCTCTATCGAACCAAAACAACCTATTACTCCATGGTCTATAACAAATCCGGTCCAAGAGATACTCTATCCTCTAATCTGTCCCAACTCAACAGTGTCCTACACTTCCTGCCATAAAGATCCTGAAAATATGTCATGCCAATTGAACTCAGAAAACTGTTGTTGTAGAAAAACTCCACCAAATACAAGTACTCCTGCCACCTTGATTGATGATCCATGACGTACATCTGAAGCATGTCCTCTAAAATTTGATTCACCCACTCTATCTATCCATCTGTCTCTGGATGGTAGGTTGTGTTGATGTTGATGCTCATTCCAAAGGCCTATTGGATGATAGTCCAGAAGTGTGATGTGTATAAGGGATCAGAGTCGCATATGATCTTCTGCGGAATCTCGTGAAGTCTAACAATCTCATCTAGGTACACTCTTGCTAATGCACTATCTGTATAGATGGTCTTCACAAGAGAAAATTGAGCCACTTTCGTCAATCCATCCATTGTGACCATGATGGCATCATGGTGGTATCTCAATGTCGGTAGCCCTACTATGAAATCCATGGAAATGGTCTCCCATTTCCACTCTGGGACAACATATGGGTAAAGAAGGCCACCTGGATGCTGATAGTCAGCCTTTACCCTCTAAAACTCTAAACAACATGACATGGACTGAGCTACATCTCTCTGAAGACCTCTCCAATGGTAAAGTTTTCTCAAGGTGGTGTGAATCTTCTTCACCCCTGGAGGGGCTGAATAAGGTGCAGAAAGAGCCTCTGCCAAGATATCCTGTTTCATTAGGGGTCTCTGAGACTGAATCTCTGATCATGTTGCAAGGTAGAAACTGTCATGAGGAAGGTGTCACAAAATACTACTTTGTAAATTTTTACCCATTGAAGTAGCAATAATCAAATGTCTTCGTCTACTTAGAGCATCAAAAACAACATTCTCCTTCCCCTTCACATGCTCTATCTCCATATTTTACTCACATAGCATCTCCATCCAACGCCGCTGATGAGCATTGAGATTGTGTTATGTGAAGAGGTCACGTAATCTCAAATGGTCTTTCCTGAGAATAAATATCCCGTTAAGAAGGAAATGTCTCCGTTAAACTAAATCATGCACAACTATTGCAAGATCAAAGTCATGAGTTAGATAATTGATCTCATGATCCTTAATTTTTCAAGACTCAAAGGCAACCACATGTCCCTCCTACATCAATATTGCACCTAATCCTACCAAGGAAGCATATGTACATACAAAGAAATCCCTATGAGGATCTGACACAACAAGAATTGGTGTCGACGTAAGACATCCCTTCAATGTATCGAAGGCCTTATCGCATATATAGGACCAAACAAAATTCTTCCCTTTCTACTTAAAGGAAGTGATGGGGTGTGTAATCCGAGAAAAGTCATGAATAAATCTCCTGTAGTAGACTGCTAACCCCATGAAACTGCGCACTTTAGTCACACTAGTTGGGGTGGGCCAATCCATAATAGATCAAATCTTGGAAGGATCAACGGTGATACCTTCCCTAGAAATGATGTGACCCAAGTACTGCACCTCTGACTGAAAGAATGCACACTTCTCCATGTTCCTGTAAATTTGTTTCTCACGAAGACACTGCAGAACTTATCGAAGGTGCTCCTCATGCTCCTCACACGTACATGAGTAAATCAAAATTTCATCAAGAAAAATGAGCATGAAGTGATCCAAAAATATTTTGAATACCCCATTCATCAAACTCATGAATACTGTGGGGGCATTCCTCAGACCAAAAGGCACTAATGAGAACTCGTAGTAGTTATATCTCATATGGAAGGATGTATTATGAATATTTACCTCTGTGATCCTCAGCTGATGGTATCTATACTTAAGATCTATCTTGGAAAATACTGTGGCCTCCTTCATTTGATCAAATAAATAATCAATATGTGGAAGGGGGTAACGATTCTTGATTGTTACTTTGTTCAGCTAACGATAATCAACACACAACCGCAAAGATATGTCCCTCTTCTTTAAAAAAAATCACCGGTGGAACCCAAGGGGATACACTAGGATAGATCAAGCATTTCTCTAGAAAGGCCCTCAATTTCATCTACAACTCCTGATTTTTGGCTCGACTCTTTTGAAATTTCCACAATCTATCTCAGGGGTAATTCTATTTTCATCTTATAAGGTTCTCGTGAGATAGGCTCTACTCTTGGAACCAAATCAATGTTATAAAATAAAATTATACTAGTGTAAAAATCTATCTCACGTGGGGGAGGTAACCCTGGAATTTGCCCCGAAAAAACATTAGAAAACTCTCTCAAGATGTGATGATCATCAATTGATGGCCTACTAGACTCATCCGAAAATTCACCATTATACTTTGATGGATGATATGTCGTTAACCATGACCGTAAACAACTGACAACCTTGTCGCACACACCGCTTAAGCTACATAACGGATATGGTGCGAATAGAGGTCAGTCTCCTAACTTCCACTATCATTGTCTGCACAACAAAATAATATACACATGATATTACCTTACTGTAACAATCAACTCTGGATCTATTTGCAAATAACCAATCCATGCCCAAAATAATCCCATAGGAACTCAAAGGAAGAATACGAAGATCCAAAGTCATGGAAAAGGGTCCCAGATCAACTATGCACTCCTTGACTAAGGATTCCACTATGATCTTGGCTCTAGAAGTAATCTCCACATCCCAACTATGGATCTTCCTAACTGCCACCCAACCTGCAATCACTCTACTACAAATGGAGAAATAAAAGAATACAAGGAACCTAAATAAAATAAAACAGAAATGGGTATGCCATCAATGCTACCTGTCATCTTGATCATCATGCTCTGGTGCTCTTCCTAGTGGTTCTTGACCATAGTATATATCATGTGGTGCATAGCCATGCTACCTATTGTAGGCTCTGAAACTGGTGCCTTACCCTTGATACTATGGTTTTGAGGGCACTCTCTCTAATGATTCCCAAGTACCCCACACCCATAACAACTACCAGGTCCCTTCCAATGAGAAGTGGCTCGTGAAGGTACTCTAGTGGTTTGTGTCGTGGATCCTAATGATCCTACTGTGGACTGTTGTGGTTTTTACTAATGATATCTTAAACTTACTAAGCTCTAGCCAGTGCCTGAGTTGTGACTCGTACCCTAGGAGGAGGCCCCATACTGCATCCCCTCTAAGCATCGAATCTTTGTGGAGGCCTAAATGGAGGACGAGTATGCCCCTCCTCTTGAGGTGGCTACTGTGGTTGCCTGAATGAAGACTGTGAAGAACCATGTCCACCACAAGGAGGAGGAGGAGCTGAACCCCTCGAATTTCTATCCTTCATTTGTTGTATATGAATCTGCACTATATCTCTATCCTGCTACGTCTTCCCCCGGTTTCCTCCGCAATGTAGGCCTTCTCAACAAACTCTACTAGAGTCTACAGATAGTGAATGTGTACTACCACTCATATGTCTAGGTTTAGGCCCCTATTTAGCTTGTGGATCCTCATCTCCTCATCCTACATGTAGTCTACATATTATAGAAGGTCCAGAAAATGACTCTCATATTCTTCCATTTTCATGGATGCTTGACTTAGATTGTGGAACTTGTCTATCCTCTGTTGAATGAACCTCCTGGACAAATATCTTCTCCTGAACCACTCCTCGAAGATCTCCCAAGTAATTTTCTTAGAATCCACATGGAGCTTTTATACCTCGATCCTCCACCAAACCCTAGCTCCATCCCTCAGAAGGTGGATTGCAACACGAGCCTTTATGTTGCTAGGGTACATGGACATAGCTTGAAGCATATAATAAAGTTGACCAACCATGGCTCTTCCTACAATCCTCTAGTGTCCCTAGCAAAATGAGATGAATGAAGCTTTAGGATCTCCATGATGTGATCCACCGTTGTAGTCTGTCTACCTCTAGGTCTCTCAACATGATCATCTCGCAGCCTAAGACTCTTGGATTTGTCTCTATGTCCTATAGCCCTGTCTGTAGGACCTCTCTATGGTGACTCTCATCTAGATGACTCCACGTGGGATTTCTCTGCCCTATGCTCATCACTATGTTAGGATGATGCACAAGCCTCTATTGATGGCTCTCTATCCTGTCTACTAGGTCTTCCTCATGATGCTTCTCTGCGTATAGTAGCATTAACATCCTGTAGTGTATGTAGTATTTGAGGTAATATGGTTGCTACTTCTTGATCTGGGGGTGGTAATTCTAGGTCTATGTGCAAGAACCCCTCGTTTGATTTGTACCTCCTGCAAAGACCAAAGTGAGAGTTAGTTTATCATTTCAGGTTTTGTTTTGGTTTTCTACATCTTCTATATTTAAAATATCATGCAAAGTTATGTGATCTAGGTTTAGAGTTGAGCTAAGTTTCCTTGTTATGTCTTATGTTTCCAAGTGTTCCCAGGGTCTAAGCATTGAACCCATGGCTCTGGTACCAAGTGTAACGCCCACAAATTTTGACGTTCTAAAACAACAAGAAACCCTAAATATTTATCTAGAAACCTATGGCAATTTTTTTTTTGTTTTAGGTTACAATGATGTTAACCCTATAATAAGTGTTGATGCAAAATCACAGCACCCCTGGACGCACATCAGGCTTCTAGGTTGATGTTCAGGCATCCAGTGTGATTGCACAACATGGAAACCTCTCTCCAAGCGTGGGACTTGTAAAACTGAGAGAGGAATCTACAGAGAAGGCTAGTTCCTGCTCCTAAACTACCTGCCACAAGCTATTCCAGTGCAGGCAAGCTAATCTAATCCTAATCTAACCATGCCAAGGAGACAGAGAGAGAGAGAGAGAGAAAGGAAAAAACAGCAAAAGCCTACACTAAAATGGTGATACACCAGAGAAGGAGAATGTTGGACATCTATCAAAATTGCCATGGGACAAAGAGAGGTGAGCAATGGGAAGGATGGACAGATGCATCACAGGCCCAAGGATAGATTTCACACAGAAAATGTCCCAAAACTCCATGAACACAGCTCCAAACCTGCAATGAACATTCAAACATGCACAAATACCTGCAATGAAGAGAGGCAAGAAGAGAACAAGCAAAAACGAGAAAGGATGGGCAGATGCATCACAGAACACGTTTTGTTGCTTCAGAGGTTTGCACAGAACATCATTCCATTAATGGTAAAAGGCAGGAACGCCATTACAGAGAAAGGGAGGAGGTTCGAACTCCATTTTCAACCCTAGAGAAGAAAAGAAGGGAGAGCCGAGCAGAAAGAATGAACAACCTCTTTCTAAAATGAGCCAAATCTGGCTTTTACATTGCATGAGTCAAGCCCAGGGGACAAAAACGTGGGAAAACGTGTAAGCCCATTCCTCATTGAATACCAACGCATTAAAATGGCATAGGATACCTTACCAACCCATACCCTGCCATATTTGACCGATTTTGCAGGAGAATGTGACCCATTTGTATTAATTTGGCCGCTAAAATGTCACTTCTGTCCGTGCAGAAGAAGAATGCAACCCATTAGCATTAAAACGGGTTGTTGAAAAGTCGCTTCTGGCCATTACCACACGTCAGAGCCGTTTCTTGATTTTCTCTCTTTAGACTACACCAAAACTCGAGATTGATCCCAGAATCATGTAGAGCATCTCAACAGCTTTCCGTTGATATAAAGAACGTGGAAATCCGAGCTCTGGATCAAAAGATATGGCGATCTGAAGATTTAGGGCACGGAACAGATCAAAACGAATTTAAAATGTTTTCCCGCTCTTCACCATCTGGACGACACATGGCACGTGCTGATTGGACGAGTAATTCTCTCTCCTCCATCTTTTGCGGGCTTTCCTTTTGAAATTGCTTGTGGGCCCCTTAAACTTGGACACGTGGCGCCATTTCATTGGTTCGGTTCAGCGCTCGATAACTCGTCCCTTTGACCTTTTGACTTTTCTCTTGTGAGGACACGTGGCACCTTCTGATTGGTCCTCGGCTGATTCGGCTCCTTCGCGTACTTCGCCTCCATTTTTCCCGGATGTCCCATTTGATTTGGGGCCCTTTGTGCTCATTTCGGCCGGTTCGGGCATTTCGCGTCCATTTGTCCCGGATGTCCCATTTGATTTGGGGCCCTTTGTGCTCATTTCGGCTAGTTCGGCCGGTTCGGGCATTTTTGGCCCGCTTGTCCCACTTTGCTTCGGACTGACTTGACTCTTTTCGGCCGGTTCGGCCGGTTCGCGCCTCTTTGTCCCAATTGTCCCATTTGCGTCCCTCTCAGCAGTTAGCCAATTTTTTCTCGGTCGAACCGGCATTTCGCGCCCGCCGCGTACTTTTGTCCCAGATGTCCCTGTTGCTTTGCGGGCTGTTTGTGCTTACTTCGGCCGAGCCGGCCGGTTCGGGCCTTTTTGTCCCAAATGTCCCAACTGCCCCTAGGACTAGGACTTAGTCATTTTTACGATTTTTTCCTGGATCAACCTACTTGCCTTCTGCAACCTCTTTTTGCATTTTCTCAGAGCTTGCTCTTTTCCTCTCAGACAGGGAACTTAGAAAATATTTGAGGGGACTCTAGCAACATGATTTTTTGGCCCCAAATCAATCAATTTTCCTGGGACTTGAATATTCTGATGCATGTTATCAAAATTACCCAGGGGGGGTGAAATTTTGACAACAGTTTGGCGACTCAGCGGGGTCATCTGCCTACTAGATGAATGATCAGTAGCCTGAAGCATCCATTGGGCATGGAGTCATGAGTTGCAACCTGCAACTAATCTGAACTTTGAAAACCTCCCTCTGAGCCACTTGGAAACCCATTGAACCTGGAGTGTCTTCACCAAGATGCCACTGAAATGAACTGTGCAAGAGCAAAACCAGCAACACCAAAACTATGTACAAAACTGAAAATCATACATGCCCCAAATGGAACATGCAGAGTGTGCACAAGCACTTCTTCTGCTGAAAGCAAACCTAACTACTCTACTTTAACTAGAAGCAAAGGCAAGCTAAACAAACCCTGCAACTGGTTGTGCAAAATTGCTCCCTTTCTTCAAAATTGGCAGCCATGCAACTGATTTGGCACTGATCATGGCTGTTTGGATGGATGGAAAATCAACAAGAAGCTGGTCTTCTATCCAAATCATCAAGGTATCAACTGAAAATAAATCCAATACCTCTTTTAGTTGCTCTGCATTTGGATTGGAGAGGTATGGCAGTTGATCCTTGGTACTTTTTAGCTCATCCTCATGCTCAGAAGCAAGCATGACTGGTTGTGGCTTCTCCTTTGGCTCCAACGAAACCAAATACCTAATTGGGAAAGGTCTGATCCATTTGATATGCCCATTGCTGTGATTTTCAACTCCGAGAATGGAGTCTTCTTGTAGACCCTCTTGAATGGATGATGTGGAAGAAATGGTGAAATTCCTTCTGTCCTTCTCTTCCTCCAATGACGAACTGGAAGAGTTCAACCAAGAGCAAGATTGCCTTCAAACATTGGAGGAAGGAGAAGCTACTCCAAATCAAAAAGAAGAGGAGCACAATCTAGCTGTGAAGGAGAAAAGTGTAGATCCAAAGGGTTTGAGCATAAAGCAGGTTACAGGAGAACCTTCAGTTCTTCTTTCTACTTCACTTCTCTCAAGTTCCAGTGCTGAAAAGGAGTTTGATTTCTCAAACTCAATATTGGAGAGTGAAGGAAACCATGGTGGTCAAGTTGCAGATCAAGAGGACACCATGGAGGAAGTTGAAAAAGAACAGCGGGACAACAATGAGGCAGTTACCTGTCAGTTTTGGAGGACTATTTTGATGAAGAAGAGCCGGTTGAGTTTTCACTATTCTCATCTTTCATCATCCACATTCCAAACACAAGAGTCTGCTGTCATGAAGAAGAGCATTCATTTGCAGCAGCCTACATCTTATAGCAGCCCTTTGGAACCAAAATTGGAAGATTTAAATCTTCCATGTTCTTCATTGGAGGAAGAGAAAGGACAGAAGAATTTCACCATTTCTTCCACATCATCCATTCAAGAGGGTCTACAAGAAGACTCCATTCTCGGAGTTGAAAATCACAGCAATGGGCATATCAAACGGATCAGACCTTGCCCAATCAGGTATTTGGCTTCATTGGAGCCAAAGGAGAAGCCACAACCAGTCATGCTTGCTTCTGAGCATGAGGATGAGCTAAAAAGTACAAAGGATCAGCTGCCATACCTCTCCAATCCAAATGCAGAGCAACTAAAAGAGGTATTGGATTTATTTTCAGTTGATACCTTGATGATTTGGATAGAAGACCAGCTTCTTGTTGATTTTCCATCCATCCAAACAGCCATGATCAGTGCCAAATCAGTTGCATGGCTGTCAATTTTGAAGAAAGGGAGCTATTTTGCACAACCAGTTGCAGGGTTTGTTTAGCTTGCGTTTGCTTCTAGTTAAAGTAGAGTAGTTAGGTTTGCTTTCAGCAGAAGAAGTGCTTGTGCACACTCTGCATGTTCCATTTGGGGCATGTATGATTTTCAGTTTTGTACATAGTTTTGGTGTTACTGGTTTTGCTCTTGCACAGTTCATTTCAGTGGCATCTTGGTGAAGACACTCCAGGTTCAATGGGTTTCCAAGTGGCTCAGAGGGAGGTTTTCAAAGTTCAGATCAGTTGCAGGTTACAACTCATGACTCCATGCCCAATGGATGCTTCAGGCTACTGATCATTCATCTAGCAGGCAGATGACCCCGCTGAGTCGCCAAAGTGTTGTCAAAATTTCACCCCCCCTGGGTAATTTTGATAACATGCATCAGAATATTCAAGTCCCAGGAAAATTGATTGATTTGGGGCCAAAAAATCATGTTGCTAGAGTCCCCTCAAATATTTTCTAAGTTCCCTGTCTGAGAGGAAAAGAGCAAGCTCTGAGAAAATGCAAAAAGAGGTTGCAGAAGGCAAGTAGGTTGATCCAGGAAAAAATCGTAAAAATGACTAAGTCCTAGTCCTAGGGGCAATTGGGACATTTGGGACAAAAAGGCCCGAACCGGCCGGCTCGGCCGAAGTAAGCACAAACAGCCCGCAAAGCAACAGGGACATCTGGGACAAAAGTACGCGGCGGGCGCGAAATGCCGGTTCGACCGAGAAAAAATTGGCTAACTGCTGAGAGGGACACAAATGGGACAATTGGGACAAAGAGGCGCGAACCGGCCGAACCAGCTGAAAAGATTCAAGTCAGTCCGAAGCAAAGTGGGACAAGCGGGCCAAAAATGCCCGAACCGGCCGAAATGAGCACAAAGGGCCCCAAATCAAATGGGACATCCGGGACAAATGGACGCGAAATGCCCGAACCGGCCGAAATGAGCACAAAGGGCCCCAAATCAAATGGGACATCCGGGAAAAATGGAGGCGAAGTACGCGAAGGAGCCGAATCAGCCGAGGACCAATCAGAAGGTGCCACATGTCCTCACAAGAGAAAAGTCAAAAGGTCAAAGGGACGAGTTATCGAGCGCTGAACCGAACCAATGAAATGGCGCCACGTGTCCAAGTTTAAGGGGCCCACAAGCAATTTCAAAAGGAAAGCCCGCGAAAGATGGAGGAGAGAGAATTTCTCATCCAATCATCACGTGCCACGTGTCGTCCAGATGGCGAAGAGCGGGAAAACATTTTAAATTCGTTTTGATCTGTTCCGTGCCCTAAATCTTCAGATCGCCATATCTTTTGATCCAGAGCTCGGATTTCCACGTTCTTTATATCAATGGAAAGCTGTTGAGATGCTCTACATGATTCTGGGATCAATCTCGAGTTTTGGTGTAGTCTAAAGAGAGAAAATCAAGAAACGGCTCTGACGTGTGGTAATGGCCAGAAGCGACTTTTCAACAACCCGTTTTAATGCTAATGGGTTGCATTCTTCTTCTGCACGGACAGAAGTGACATTTTAGCGGCCAAATTAATACAAATGGGTCGCATTCTCCTCCAAAATCGGTCAAATATGGCAG
The DNA here is from genome assembly GCA_019776745.2 of Taxus chinensis. Taxonomy (NCBI): domain Eukaryota; kingdom Viridiplantae; phylum Streptophyta; class Pinopsida; order Cupressales; family Taxaceae; genus Taxus; species Taxus chinensis. Next base: position 851,454,535 of record CM034147.1, read on the forward strand.
GGTATGGGTTGGTAAGGTATCCTATGCCATTTTAATGCGTTGGTATTCAATGAGGAATGGGCTTACACATTTTCCCACGTTTCTGTCCCCTGGGCTCGACTCATGCAATGTAAAAGCCAGATTTGGCTCATTTTAGAAAGAGGTTGTTCATTCTTTCTGCTCGGCTCTCCCTTCTTTTCTTCTCTAGGGTTGAAAATGGAGTTCGAACCTCCTCCCTTTCTCTGTAATGGCGTTCCTACCTTTTACCATTAATGGAATGATGTTCTGTGCAAACCTCTGAAGCAACAAAATGTGTTCTGTGATGCATCTGCCCATCCTTTCTCATTTTTGCTTGTTCTCTTCTTGCCTCTCTTCATTGCAGGTATTTGTGCGTGTTTGAATGTTCATTGCAGGTTTGGAGCTGTGTTCATGGAGTTTTGGGACATTTTCTGTGTGAAATCTATCCTTGGGCCTGTGAGGCATCTGTCCATCCTTCCCATTGCTCACCTCTCTTTGTCCCATGGCAGTTTTGATAGATGTCCAACATTCTCCTTCTCTGGTGTATCACCGTTTTAGTGTAGGCTTTTGCTGTTTTTTCCTTTCTCTCTCTCTCTCTGTCTCCTTGGCATGGTTAGATTAGGATTAGATTAGCTTGCCTACACTGGAATAGCTTGTGGCAGGTAGTTTAGGAGTAGGAACCAGCCTTCTCTGGAGATTCCTCTCTCAGTTTTACAAGTCCCACGCTTGGAGAGAGGTTTCCATGTTGTGCAATCACACTGGATGCCTGAACATCAACCTAGAAGCCTGATGTGCGTCCAGGGGTGCTGTGATTTTGCATCAACAATAAGTTTAATTAATTCCTACCAGTAATTTTCTATATTACAAATAATGGGTCAGGTCTAGGTTAAAACTTAAAAATTCTTAATCCATTTCAAAATTCAATTTAATTATCATTCACTAGATAAGTGTCCATTAATTTCATTTACTAGGTTAAATAGTTTCCCTCTTAGGAATTAAAAATCAACCCACATTTAGTAAACCATTATCCTTGGTTACCTTAGTTCTCTTAAATTATTTTCTTTAATGTTCATTGAATAATTTACTAAAAAATGCTAAAAGAGTTACATAATTAACTTAACATACAAGGGTATTAAGTGGCCTCATTCACCCATTTACACATAACCTTAAATAATTGAATAGCCCAAAATATTCATCCTTACCTAACAATTGTAGGATTTATTCTTAACCCTTCGATCAAATAAATTTTATCCATTAGATCTTAGGGTTTCATACTAATCCTATCTATCCTTAAGAAATCTTATTAAACCTTTTTCTTTGCCCTAACGTCCTCATTTGGTCTCTTTTCTTTTATTTAATTTGGAGGTATGACAAATGGAAGCCATGGTATCAAGGAAGCCATGGAGGGATTCATTTAGATCTAGCTTAGTTTAGTTTAGTTTATGGATTTATTTATCAATGTCTTCTATTTGTAGATTGTAGAGATTCCATTCCCAATCTGAAGTAGTTTTTTAGTTATTTCCATTTTTGAGTTCTCTATTTGGGATAAAGCTTCTTTCCAATTGATTTATGAGATTAAATACATTTAAATTCCCATCCAAGGATTTACTTGCTTCAAACAATGATTTTATTCCCCTATAGCATGATGACAGACTACAGTTTCCTTTTTACATTTTAAAGATTCAGATTTTGGTCTATTCAAGTTTAAAATTGCATGGTCATGGATTTTTAGTTTTCCACTGACAATGATGAAACCACCACCCAAAATAAGCCAGATGTCCAAAGACAGGATCCCTACCTAGGTGACGATTCGAAAACCTCCGCCTTTCCTGGGTGACAGTTTAAAGACCACTGATCTGCATAGGGTGGACATCCTATTCTTTGAAAACATACCCATTAATTCCATGAATTTTCCAAATACAATTTTTATAAGGGTGTTTTACAATTTATCCTTATCTTTAATTTAATTGTGTATAGTCTCCAGTTGATAGGTTAAACCATTTATTCATTCCATTACTTATATTACTAAATTCAAATATTTTCAATTTCCCTAGTAAAAAGAAAACAACTACAAGAGCATTTTTCCAACAAAAAAATTTTCAACTCAAATGAAGGAATGAAATTCAATCTATTTCTAAGTATCATTGTTTTCCTATTTCCACAACAAGAATGTATTCTTTTAACAAGGTAACTTATTGTAATTTAGTGCATTCTTTCCATTACAACTCCAACTATTCATTTAAAGAAAACATAATCAATTATATTACATTTTCAAATTTACCAAGAATACCATCTCAATGATTTACAACTTCCAAGTTTCCCTTTCATTCTTTAATACAATATAACTCCTATAAATAAAAATGAACTTCTTTTTTCTTTTTGTTTGAACATATCTCATTTCATTCAATGCAAGGATCCTTCCTTTCCATAATACATCACAACTTAATAAACAAAATATAAAATACAACTTTTCTTTCAAATACAATGGTACTAGTCTTCCACCTTAAGTGGGAATCACAAGACAAGTTTCTACAATGAAGGATTTCTTTTGACTTCAACAAATGCTCCAAGTCCCAAATTCTTCAACAAGAGCTCCACCATGCCTTCAATTTAATCACAACAACAAAAATGTGGGAGAGGCAACACTCTCCACCCAACCAATAATCCAATGAGGAGAAGATGCAATCCTCCTCATTGGCCCCGAGCCCCAACAACAATGCAATAAAGGATGGATCCAACACATGAAAACAACACAATAATTCAACATCACAATAGAAAATTTCACAACCATATAACACACATTCAACATGAAAACCATCACAAGAATGCATCTTTCGAAATAAACAAGGCTTGAAATGCAAAGACAATGGAGCAAGGATCTATGGGCAGATCACTTATGCCTCCCAATGATATGTATATCACAGTGTACAATTAGTTACTCTCTCAATTAGGGTTTTACAAAAGCTCTTATTCCTTTGTTAAGATCACTCGGGGATGTCTCCCACATGTCAAATGATGTCTCCCTGCAATCGTGTTAGGTATGGCTCAAAAGAACTATGTAAAAAATTTAATGCATTCTCTTATCTTAAAATCTGTCACCCATACCCGAGTGTGTAGGGATAATAAAGCTGAAACAAGAGATCTTGAGATGTACTAAATGGGACATAGAAAGGATGTGTCCATAGACTTATCCTACACCATACTTAGTGCATTCTACCCATGAAACTAACAATGTCAAAGCAGTAATTTTTCAAATTTGATTGTCTACATTTCCCCCTTTAAGTGTAAAATGAAAGAATTAAGATGCTTAAGGGTGAAAATCCTAACTTTTCGTGTAGAACTTATTCATAGAGTAACACACCATTGTCTTCTCTTGGAGCTCAATTCAACTTGTACAAGATCTTGTTGTGTTGGTGTTGGCACTGCAAAACTCTCTGACTCCCAAAACCTACAAGAGCACATAGTGAAAATAAGTCAATGTGCATGGTACAAAAAATTAAACTTTCATATATAGAAAAAGGAAAGAGGAGGGTGAGGTAGCTTCATATAGGATGTCATATCATTCATCCTAAACTCCACATCACAATTCAAACCTCAACCCTAATGCACAATAAATTGGTGGTTTAGAGGAATGAAAATGCTCTTACACACACAATCCAAACCCACACCCTCTAAGTACAAAATTTAATACTCATGTAATAAAAGTTTAATTAATGTCACTTTTTGCTTACAAAACACTTTACGGTGTCTATTTTTGACCCCTGAATCCATAGGTAGGGTTGGTATAAGAAATTAAGAGGTGTGGGATAAGCTTAAATTGTCCCACAAGCCTCCAAAAATGATCCTTAAGCCTAAGTCCTAAATTCCAAGGTAAGGTAGAGTTTACAACTCTCAAAGTCGCATACACTCAACTTAAAACACAAGAATGAAAGGACCATTCTACTCTAATAAATTACCCCCCCTTTTGTCACATCCACCATTAACTTAATAAACATGATTAATTCACTTAATTAAGGCACATTAGTCAACAATGATAAAAGGGAATTACATCAAAAAATAAATCACATACTCTACAATTAAATAAAATTAAAAAGGAAAAGAAATACACACAAATCCCATGGTCAAAATTGGAGGTCATCCCGCCCATGGGGACCTACTAACAACAAATTACAAAACATAACACATAACTCAAGTTTCAAAGGTGACCATTGTTGTATCCATCTAGTAATCTGTTGTGGTTGGTCTCAAATTCCCCTTTTTATTGTTGTGATATAATTACGTACAAAATCACACAATACCTCCTTCGGCCTCATGGCTGCATCAAAACATCAAAGATAACATATACGCATACAAATCAATAATCATCCTCTTTTAGCTAAATCATTATCTCAATTAAACAATGTTATCATTTTTCTAAAAATTCCAACAACATCTCAATTCTATCTTTTTATCAATATCAACAAGATCACAAGATTATTTCAAATGCTAAATCCTACTCAACACGGTGAGAATTTCGAATTTCAATAATATATATGCCAACAACACATCATCATCATCAATGTAAAAATAAATGTCTATGCCTCTAAAAATCCACACAAATCATACTATGAATCAAAATCCATCAATAGTTAGAATATCTCTATCATCTAACATCATGTTAAACCAAAATGATACATCAATATCCATGTCTATAGTCAACAATAATTGAAATCAAAATATAATAAGTGTCAAAGAGAAGTGGGCACTACACACACTCTTAATGAGACGCCTTGGCGAAAATGTGAAGCACAAATTTTAACCATGAAATAAATTGTTACTCACGTTACTGAGATTCAAATAACTATTTTAGATGAACACTTCTATATATTTGTGTTTCTTTTATGGTTTCTTTGTCTAGTTGCATCATTTACTGTAGTCTTCAAGTTAAAACTACTTATGCACGTAGGATATATCAACCCCATTTTCCCCACTTCCAACTAATTTGAGACAATAAATAACCTATTTTAATCTTCCACTTTTCCTAATTTTATTCAATATTAATTAATTCTTTTTTTAGTTGTTACCTCCATATTTCATCACATAGTGTATTAACCTTAAATTAATTAAATGAATTTATCTAATTATCTTATATAGAGTCGAATAATTTGTCAATGAATTTCATTAATTGAAACCACATTCATTTACAATTCAATAATAGAAAATATCATATCATAGTGTGCGAAAATGATGAGGCAAATAGGTGTATAATATTGTTTTAAGGGGTGACATAACTTATTCAGGTTGACTTATCACAATATCATTGCTACATATAGTATATATGAATAACTCTAAATGCGTTTAGGTCAATGTTTTCTCACATAAATATGGAGGGGAAATACCATACATATTAGGTTTGACTAGATTCCATAATTATATGAAATACTATAGATTCGGACCTTTAGATTGTGGGATACTAGTTTCCTTTATGCCACTTTGTCATCACCTTTATCTCATGTTGATATATTTAATGATGTCATATTCAAAACTATACTTTACACCTATAATTGAAAATCAATTGTAAATTCCAACAAAATGATATATTAAAAATAAACATGCATTTGGTTGAATTGGACTTACCTCCTAGGTTAACTCATTTATGACTCACTTAATATTATACTACATTTAATACTCAATGTAGACCTCATTCTACTTCATGCAAGTTTTCATATAAGTAAAATCCCAGGAATCAATTTTCCTTCATTATTTGAGATTAATAGCATGTTATGCTTATGTACTCCCATAAAAACCATTGTATGCAAATGTGCATATCATATTATGATTTTGCATGTTCTGATATGAATTATGTAGTAAATAATGGTTGATACATAGACATGTTATTTTTAGATAATAAGCACTTAGAGTAAACATGTATATATAAGAGTCTTGTGCATTAAAATTTAAAACTTAGTGAGAGGAAACTAATAATCAAGACATTGTAAAAAAAAGATAAATTTTTAAAGAAGAGGATTGATGAGAAAAATGTATTTACAAGAAAAAGAGCACAAGAGAATAAAAAATTAGGTGATGACCATAGTATGTTCCTAACCATACATCATAGTCTTGGAACAAATTCATCAAAAGTAAAACAGTAAAGTTCAGATTTTAGAAATCTTTATAACGAAGAAAAAAATCGTTAATAAGAATGATTTCTGTTAAGAAATAGAAACAAATTCTGAAATTTATTAGAAAACCAATAAGAAACAACACCATTTAGACTTAGTTTCATTAGTCAATACTCAAATATAATACATAAAGTTACCAAAAAATGATTTCATAATAATATTTTGTTATTTTTTATTTTCTAGATCTACCCTCCCATTATGTTATTCAATGATATTTAATAGTTCTCACTCCTCCACTATTATACTTGGTAGTGCTAAAGAATTAAAAGTTTTTATACATTATAATAGAGTAACCATTAAATGGTAAACAACATGTGATCCATCAACATGATCCCAATGGAGATGTGGTGTAGTGTACCCACTATAATCTGATTTTATAATAGACATAAATGGAAATCTTAGATAAATGGACATTAATCCTTGCATTCTTGAAAGATCGGGGGTGATAAATCACCAAAAGGTATTGGAAAACCAGGTAGGAATTGTGTATAATTCTAACACAAATTGATGAGTGTCAAAGATATTTATATTCTCTTGAGAAAAACACTTCCCATAAATTGTTACCACACTATTGTATACATATCATCATCCAATTTTTTTGAAAACCCTACAAATTCAAAAGGGAATGAATATTCATACCCACACTATGCATTATACAATTTTTCTTTAGAAACTATAGTATCGATGATTCGAGAATTTAAAATTATTTTCCCCACTACATTTAAAATAAATGCAATGTAATTTTCATTTACAACTTCATGATTTAGTATTTCATTCATTTTAATAATCATAGCTAACCTTTTTGGTCACTAGGGTTGTTTATTTATTTGTCTAGAAGAGGGTGGTTTTATGTAACTAACCCATATAGTTTATCCCCTTTTGATGAAAGATGTGATATGAAAAATATTGCTTGAGATGAAAGTAAATAATAGTAAATATTGGAGTGTGAACATTTATTAAAGATGCATATGATACTGATAGTACCAAAATACCCAATTGTGATAATGCACATAGAACTTATAGTGATATTATTGGTGTAATTATCATTGACAAATCTAGCAGTTCGAAAAGAGTATTAAATTCATATGAATTTTCAATAGAGATTATGTTTACATATAATAAGATATAGAGTAGTACTGAATTTATAACAAATAGTAAGAAATGCAATGAAGCTAGAGAAAAAATTATGATGCTCGAATAATAATTGAGCCTTAGATGACAATGTAAATATAATATTAGAAAGGGGAATGTAGAAAATAATTTGGTCTCCCTTCATACTCTGTTAGAAATACATGCATATTAGCTCTGCTATGTTCAAGTGATTAAATTCACTGGTTTATTGGTGATGAAGGAAACTAGTCAGTAAGATATACCTAACTTGTTTTGTAAATGCTATTTTGAATGGAAATGTTATTTATTCAATATAGTTCTGAAGTTAGTTGATGGTAAGGTACAAATACCTAGCTAGTACAACATCTTTCTATGTACTCATGCCTCATTTTGATAATAAATCTTAAAAATGGCTATGGTAGATAAATTATGGGTGCCTAAGTCACTTAAGGGATTTCTAAATCTACAACTCTTTGTATGTGTATACTATACATAATGGTTCATTATTCAGTTAAGTTGTATTACAAAAAAAATTGATTGTGTTCCTTTGGATAAAACTCTGCATGGAGTTACATTGTATACATTTTAACAGAGGAGGAAAACTTATCGGCATATTAAAATAGAACTCAATACTTGAATGTTAAAGTTTACAAGTAACTGTAACTAATGGTTTATAAAGGTATAATATGGGATGTCATAAAATTTAAAACTAGTTTTTCAATTATAGTAATTATAGTAAGAAATTAGTTAAAAATTTCTTTTTTGATAAACACAATGTGTTTTCAACAATGATGAAAAACACACTGTGTTTTTCGACATTTTACAAAACTATTTCCTCCTTATAGAATATTGTTGACAGGTAATGATAACAATAATGGACAGGTAGTGATACCAATAAGTTCATTATTGGCATTATTGTAGGTATTGTATTATCCATATAAAAATCTTCATATTTGTCAAATTCATTCATTGGGAATTTCTATCTTTACAACCAAAAAAAATTAAATGATAAAGTAAAGTAGGATTAAATCCTCGAGGGTTAAATTTCAGTGCCACCAATGGTCGTATTTAAAGTTTATATCTTGTTGTTGCAATATTTCAAGGTTAATATTATAAAAAATTTGTAAACAACTGACTATCATTTATAATAATTGAATCAACTTGTGAGATATGTATAATACATTAAAATAGTTAACAGAGGTATTTAGATGCCTTATTCCATTATTGTAAATATTCTAATGGTTCAATAAATGAATGGTGCAATATTAGAGACATTTTGTTAAACATTTCACATAGATTCTTTGAGGCATTTCACAAATGCATTTTGTAAAATAGTTCGCAGACCAGATAGGTGTCAAAAATTTCACAAATATATTTTGAAAAAATAAATGAACGCTTTGAAGAAATTGGGGCTTGGAAGAAAATTTCCCATATTCAAGTTCAAATGCTTACACCTAAATTTGAATGCTTACCTAATATTTAGTCAAACAGTTTGAATGGTTACACCTAAATACCATTAAAAAACCTAATATTTTGTCAAACAATTCGAATGCTTTGTTTAATGGGAAATGGTTTCATAGTGACAAAGATAAATTTAAAACAATGTTAAAAATTCCAACTTAAGATTTTAAGGAAATGTTTCGTAGAGACAGAGGTAAATTTATGTTCTTGGGAAGTGACAATAAGTTTAGATTAACTTATTGTGAATGCTATGGAGACAACTTCAATCTCATGCTTGCGTGGAATATATGCCTCTTCGGAGACACCTTCCTTTTCTCGTTCCCTTTTCAAATGGACTATTCGACCCAAAAATAGGAAAGAACAACCATTAATCATGGGTATCTAGTAAAACTACACAAACAACCATTAATGGTGATAGATATGGCACTTATAGTAATGGTGATTGTTGTGGCATCCTCCTATGTGACCCTCATTCCTATGGCTCAAATGAACAACAAAATAATACTCGTGAGAGAAATGAACTAGTAAAATGTAAACAAAAACATGTGTTTTTACCCCTAAATGTAGAGATGATGAGTAAACCAAGAGGAAACCACGACTTCTAAAAGAGTGTGATTATTTACCTATTAATCGGTGAGTGTTAACTAAACTGTGACTGATGATTCAAAGGAATGAAAATTATTTATAGGTATGGCTCGAAGTGACATTGACACAGGGAAGGAGAAGGAACTTAATTCAATCATTCAAAATTACCAGCTACCCTAAAATGCCAAAATGGAAACGGACATACCCTCCACGTCATTCATTCCATCATGCATCCCCTAACTCATTTTCCAGTAGCGGCCTCCTTTCCAACGAGCATGTGGCTATGGGTGGCATGAAAGCATGGAAAAAATCACCCACATGCATAGGTACAAAATAAGTGAAGCTTAGCTAATGGTTGATTTGACGTTGTTGCACATTCAAACATGGATAATTAAATCGCTTAAGAGAAACATTCTACTAATATCATCAAAGATGTCCCTTACATATAAAAAAATACAAGCAATACTTAATCATTCCATTTGTCCCTCCATCTATAGGGAATCTAGGGCATGTAGCCAGAGGAATTTTCTTGACTGATGAAGAACTTTCTGTCCGAAAATGAATAACCTGATTGTCCCTAATATAAATTCCTGCATCATACTCATTACTCATTAGTAATCGTGTGACCTAATTATAAATTCTGAAATAAAACAGTATGAAACACAATCAACAAAGGGAATTTTTGTATGTGTGTCCCCAATAATATGGGAGTCAAAAGCTACAAGTTTGTCTAGAAAATTTAAAAAAAACAGAAATCAAATCCAAGTTACCGATCAAAAGATACAAGCTTGTCAAATTTGTGCTTAAGTATTTATTTTTTTTAAATGCCCCTTTTCCTCTACTCTTCCTCAATTTATTTTTTCTAGAAAAAAAAAATTCCTATTATGGATTTGTAAAATGGGAGAAGAAAAACAACCAATTACCGAACATGAAAATCTCATAAAACCACATAAACTATTTTTCTATATTTTCTACCTCACAAGCACAAATTTCAAAAATCCCCAAAGTAGAACGGGTCTACAAGATTATAAAATTCTTGACACAAAGTAAATTTTCAAAGCGGAAGAAAAAACCCATTATAAAACACAAAAAACCCAAAAAAACCCCAGAAAGCATTTTTCTAGACTTTCTACTTCCCCGGTATACTTCCCCAACAAGATTTTCTAAGATTGCCAGATACAAAACCTAGTACCGATTACAAAATACCCATACCATTTTTTGTACTATTTACTTCCCCAACACATATTTCTTCTTGGCAATATTTTTAATATTTTCATATCCTTTCCAAATAGGAACTCTCTAACGCGGAAGAAAAAAACAAGTACCATATGCAAAAAACCTAAAAAAACCAAGAAACAATTTTTCTAGACTTTTTACTTCCCCGATACAAATTTCTTCCCCTGATACGAATTTCCAAATGGATCTATACGTATTTGTGTCTACATCTGTAAAACCAAAAAAACTAAAAAACAATTTGTCTTCTTCAATGGCCAAGTTTATAGTTGTTTATGGAATTTTGTTGCCTTTCGAATCTAACAGAGCCCTCCATTTTGAGTAAATATGGAAGCTACAATAGAGTTGTAACAAATTCCAAAATATATGAAAACAAGTAAACCCTTGCTTGCAAAAAAACTTACAGATGGATGTCTATATCATCTACCACTCTGATACCATGAAATGAATGATAAGAAGATTGTTGCAAGCCACAAGATCTCAGATGATAATAACACACCACATTCATAAGATGAAAGGAATTGGGCCAGAATAACCTTACAAAATGATTTGTAAACAAAGAGCTAAAATATCATATATGGAAATCCATCATAATCCATTATTACATTACATTCCATTACGTTCCTCAATAATGAGGATGTACATATAGGAGGAGGGAAGTGCAACTATTACCTAGATCAGTGGTGAAAAAACTCCTACTAACTAATACTAGTACTTAACTACACAAGACTAGTAAACTAACTCTACATAACTGGAAAGCTAACTCCATACAAACTAGTAATCTAACTCCACACAACTAGTAAACTCAAGAAATCTAACCCAATAAGTGTGGGGCTAATTTAAGTGCAAGAATTATCCTAATAAACAATTAAAAAATAAATAATAACCTACACTAACAGAGATCCTCAAAACCCACAACCATATCTTCTCTAAGTGGATAGTTATAGATACAATCAATTCCCTTTCCCATCAAAAATCCAGAAGAGCCTATCTCTCAGGCACGTTCGCATGATAGGCAAAAAATATTTTTTGTTACGTTTAAGTTAGTTTTGATGGAAAAGGTAACAATGTAATGTGTTGTTAACTACAACACACATTACATTGTTACCTATATAGTTAACAATGTAATGTGTTGTTTTTTTTATTAAAGATAAATAGTTTTGAAGGGACTATACCTTATGTACAAAAAGGCTCAAGAAGCTAGATAGCAGAAGGAGAAAACTCAATCCATAAAGGCTAAACACCTTAAACCTGGAGGCTCAACAACCAAATACAATAGTTAAAGACAACAAAATGATCAAACCCGACAGTGATCTGACAAAGAACATAAGGGCCAAAAAACAGCAAAAAGGGATCCAAAATAGGGCATCCCAGCAAGATAACAGCATCAAAACCACCAAAAAATAGCACCAGCACAGCAACTAAGCAACACCAAGGCACCGCCTCACTTGACAGCCTTGTCAATCTTGACCTTAATTTTTTGGAGAGATATGAAGAGTGTAATGGTCGTGGCCTGAGAAAGATCACTCATGTCTGCCTTAACAAGTGCTAGGTCACGGGTCTCGTTGGAATCCCAAATATTTTTAGGAATTTCGATAAGGCTACATACACTCTTCACATGTTGTTCCATAAAATTATACATTCCTTTCAAAGCAGAGAGGGTGCAAACCTGATGCCCCTTGGCATTGCACAGTCTAGCATTAAGTGAAAGAAGCTTTTTGTAAATATCAGCAACAGTATCCATGTATTTAGGAGCATGCAACTTCCTCTTACCTTTTGTTTTTTCCATATTCCTCAGAGCATTTTTGAAGTTTTTGATTTCCTCTTCAAGTTTACTAACTCTGGTAAGAAGTTTTAATTCTCTGGAATTAACCACAAGATTACTTATGTGCAATAAGTTCTCCGCAAGCTCCAGATCCTTATGACTACACAAAACTCTCTGGGAAGAAGGAAGAGTGACCTTAACCTTCTTATCTTTCCTTTTTCTGCCGAGGTAGAAATTTCCATATCTCTATCAGCAGGGAGAGGGTTAATCACAGGGGGAGTGGGCAGAGGGCGAGAGCCAGGGAAGCAATGGTGGTAAATGAGCAAGATCAGGCCTTGGTGAAGAGGAACAACCTTGGCATGTTTCTGAACTTCAAGGACAGACTTCTCTAAGGAGTTTAGTAAATAATGCAAGAAATTTACGGTAATATTCCTCCAAAAGTGATTGAGGAAAATTAAATGCTTCAGGGGAATGGTGACATATCTTCTCTCCAAAGAGACATACCTAACCATCATACGCGTAATCTCAGCAAAGGGTTCAGGTATAGAGGCCACCTTTATGCCAGCCGCGACAAACTCAAGGTTCTCTCCTTCAACAAGAAATTTTTTTCACCTCCACCTCTCTGTCGACATGTTTGTTGAAGAACTTGGCACCTTCCATGTTCAATCCAGTGACCTGGGAAATGAGCTCCTCAGAGATCTCAACCTTTCCATCTCCATACTCAACCATGCAGTTTCTCCACCCATTAGAAAACTTCATTGAAATGTCCTGATCGAAACCCTTTAATTTTTCAATGAAACTAGAAATACCCCCATTTGTAGATAATTCCAAAGAATTTTATATGTTTTCCAGGTTGGATCATGAGTGGGCTCAGTTTTGCAAGGAGGTCCCCCCATTTTGCCTGTATTTTTTCTACGCTGCACAACGGTATACAATTTTTGAAACTCATACAACTCAGCACCGCCTCTGCTTTTGGGGACCTCTGAAATGTGTGGAATTTTAAGAGCATCATTAAAATTAACTTTGCAATTAATAATCTCTTCCTTCGCATCAGCACCGTAACTATTAATAATTGTGTTTAAAATCATGCATATCCTTAGTGATGTCATCAAGTACTTTGGCAAGAAGGGGGTCACCACTTAACCAAGTTTGCATTGTATTGTTGACCCCAATATTTGCTAAACAATCGGCCACTCTATTACCCTCACGGTAGGTGTGTATAATCTTATAGTTATCAAAACCATTGCATATTTCAATAGCTTCACTAATGAAGTCCTTGATGGACCAACTTGGAGATTGTTTTTGATTTAGCAAATTAATAATGTTCAACGAATCCCCCTCAATTATAATATTGGAAATATTACAATCTCTAGCCAACCTTATTCCCTAGAGCACTACTAAAGCTTCCGAGTAGTGATTTGTTTGTTTACTCATCTTACCAGAAAAAGTGGCAACAAAGCAGCCTCTGTGATCTCTAATCACCCCTCCACCTCCCGAATCTCCAGGATTACCTTTTGAAGCTCCATCAAATTTTATTTTGTGCCATACAGTGGGAGGCTAGATCCATTGTATAGTAGATCTATCAATGCTATTGTTGTCCTTACATTTACTGTTGTCAGTGCCACTGTTCCAAGCAGCAAGAATGTGCTCCTTGTCCTCAGGATAAAGTTTATTATTAGGAGGCTTAAATCTTTCAATGTTGTCTTTCACTACAATGATAATTTCATTAAAGACTTTTGTACAAACCTTTTTGGTATTTCTTAAAATAACATCATTTCTAGCTTTCCAGACTCTCTACATGGTATGAGGGAGAACTAGTTGCAACCAAATTTGACAGAATATTCTCCATCAAAGGAATATTTCCAAATAATCTCATCCTTATTATCATGTTGACTGATATGAATTAGGGAGAGATGATTCTGCATGTAGGAAACAACAGGCTGCATATTTTCATCATCAACTTTGAGTTACTTCCATTTCCTTATGTTGTCAGACACCTCAATATAGTCTTTGACAATGTAATGTGTTGTTACATATTCTGTCAAATCACTGTTTGTGATATTTTAAAAAGAATAGGCATCATATTATTTCAAACGTGATCATACATCAGGATGGTGGGACATAAGAAGTGGGGCATGGAGGTTATGGGTTAGAGGATGGGTGAACATATTGACTAGTATGTTCAGTATTTTGTGCAAGTTCGCATAGGCACCACACAAAAATAATCCATGGTTTGGATAAAATATGGACATCACTAGTGGTATCTCAGATGTATTTCGGCCATATTTGAGCTTTCTGGATCCTAATGGCAACAAGCCTTGTTACCTCTCACAAGATCAAGTATTTTAAATTTGGCACGTGGAATTTTATAGCTCATTGAATCTATTGGGAAATATGATTTTCATCACAAGCATGTGTGATCCATGTAATCCAACTTTTACAAGCTTCAAATACATCTTGTTGGTTCTTGGATCCTCAAGGTGTGCTTCATCTAACAACCAAGTATTTTAAGTGAATGTATGATCTTTTTTATTTGTTCATATAAGATAGGATCACCACAAGAAGAAAAATCCTCGTGCATAATGACTCCAACAAGGATGTTCTAGACATTGTGCTAGATTTTTAAAGTGACAATTTCCCTCTCATTGATATTAGATCCTTGATACCTTTAAATTACTATAGAAAACATAATTTAACAATACATAAATTTGTGACCTTTAAAAAATTTATGATTGAGTTTATAATAACTATTTCAAGAATAGTTATGCCAAAGGCATTTTCACTGCTTGAAACTTGAAGTGCTTCTGACACACACAACTAAAAACGAGGGTGAGGATGCAATAAGTAAATGGTTGTTGATTTAAAACATTTGACCATCAGTTTAGAGATGATGTTGGTGACTGGAATACGTTACGGAGCTTGGTTACAGTGTAAAAAGCTTAAACAAAGACACATTTTTAAATATAAATACTCTATTATCTTTCTGTTTATCTACAAATTGTGTTGCCTCCTCCTTCAAAGCGAAGCATTGTTGTGGACGTCCCTATTAGTTGATGAGAAATCTATGGCCTTTGCAAATGTGAGCAGTAGTAAAAACAAAAATGGAAGCAACGATAACATAAGAAGAAAAATGGCTCGATAGGCATTATTTGTTTTTTTAAAATCCTTATATTTATGTTTTTTTATGTTGATATTTTTCATTTTTCGATCTTTGAATGTTTTTAAAGAATTTTTGTCAAGTTTTGGAGCTCAATTAATTCGAATTAGCATGCAATATGAAACTTGCTGGAAAACACAGTAACCGACATCAGTTATGGAGGGACCGACATCGGTCAGGCAAGGAGGAACTAACATCAATTAGGGCTAACGGGCGTCGGTTACCTGTGTATGAGTGTTTTTATTAACTCACAAGAATTAGATCTATTTTATTATTAAAGAAAATCTATTGATTTTAATTGCATGGTTAAGTGCCCTAAGTTTGTATACGCCTATATAAGCATGAAATCTAGGGTTTAGAATTAAGAATTAAAGAAGAACTTGAAAATTTTGATGATTATTGTGAGAATAATTGTGTGAGAGAGAATTCTTGGAGAAGAAGCAAAAGCTTGAAAGAAAGAAATTATTATACATCTAAGAGGTTTGAAAGATTTTAAATCTTCATTGTCTATATTTTCAAAGCTTTGGATAATAGATTGGCTTGTTTCTTGGTGGACATAGCCCACACTGGGTGAACCATGTTAAATATGGTGTTAATTCATATCTCTTATTTTTTATATTTGTGTGGTAGAATATCCACTTTTATTTGCATGTATGCTTAAATCTGATATATTATCTGTACAACCGGTGTGCTAACCCCAACACCTGGTATCATATCTTTGTTTGAGGGTTTTATGTGTTGACAAATTTACTCACAGAGGATTTTCTGATTAAGTGGGAGTTGCAACAATGGTAGAAGAAAAAAATACAAGGTAGAGAAATTTGACGGCCGAAATTATCAATTATGGAAGATGCAGATTGAGGATTATCTATATCAAAGAGATTTGTATTTACTATTGGATGAGAATTCAAGACCTACGAAGATGACTGATGAAGAATGGAAGATTCTTGTCAGAAAGGCTTTAGGATCTATAATATTGAGCCAGACAACATCTATGGCTTCTGATATTACAGAAGTGACTTCTACGGTAGGGTTAATGAAATCTCTTGCTAATTTATATGAAAAACCTAGTGCTTCAAATAAAGTTTATTTGACAAAGAAACTATTTAGTTCTAATATGCATGTAGGTGGATCTACATCTCGTCATTTTAATGATTTTAGATCTATTTTAAATCAGTTAAAATCGATTGATATACCATTTAATGATGAAGTGAAAGAACTTTTATTCTTATGTTCTTTTCCTGATAGTTAGGATAACTTGGTAATGGTTTTATTAATACATCATCTACTAATAATGTTTGTAAGTTTGATGATATGGTTAGTATAATCTTGAATGCAGAAATTCACCGGAAGAGTATAGAGGAATCATCATCTGGGAATGCTTTAAATGTAGAAAGTAGGGGCAAGCAGAAGGAGAGATCCAAGAGTAATTGTAATGAGAAATTAAAGTCAAGGGATAGAATATCTAAATCCAGAGATAAGGGAATTACTTGTTGGAAATGTGGAAAGAAAGGACATGCATAGAAAGATTATTGGTCAAATGATAAAGAGAACCAACAACCAGATAAAAGTAAATTAGGAAAATTTTTCTACATAAGAGGTAATGTAAGATTCTCTTATTCTTTCTTTAGATAATAGAATTGAATCATAGGTTTTAGATTCAGGAGCTTCTTTCCATGCAACCTCTAATAGTGGTTATTTGAGAAATTATGTCTAGGGCAATTTTGGGCATGTTTATTTGGGTGATGATGAACCTTGCAGTATTACTGGTAAAGGGGAAGTTCATCTAAAATTTCAGAATGGAAATACATGGGTATTAAAAGATGTGAGGCATGTGCCAAACCTGAGGAGGAATCTTGTTTCTGCAAGGAAACTAGGTGAATCTTGTTGCATGGTTATAGGAGACTCTCGGAAAGTCACCAAGGGTTTTTTGTTGTGGAAAGAGGTAAAAAGGTAAGAATGTTATATTTATCTACCTGTGCTATTGATTCTTTTCCTGTATTATCTACTTCAAATTCATATGCATGTATGTGGCTTAATCGGTTGGGCCATATTAGCCTAAAAAGAATGCAGATCTTATAGGCTAAGGGTAAGTTATCAGATTTGAAAGATTTAGATCTTGATTTCTATGAGCATTATATCTTTGGAAAACAAAAGAGAGTGAGATTTCTCAGAGTTGGGGAAACTAAGGAGCATAAATTGGATCTTGTACACTCAGATGTGTGGGGACCAGCTCAGGTAGCTTCTCATGGAGGATCCTAGTATTATGTTAATTTCATTAATGATGCTACAAGAAAGGTATGGGTTTATTATATTAAACATAAATCTAATGTTTTTAAAACTTTTAAAAGAAGGAAAGCCCTTGTTGAGAATGAATCTAATTCAAAGTTAAAGTGCCTTATATATGACAGTGGTGGTGAGTACTATAGCAAGGCTTTCAATGATTATTGTTCCGTGAATGGGATACATACAGAAAGGATGGTTCCAAGAACACCACAAGAGAATGGTGTTGCAGAGAGAATGAATAGGACAATCATGGAACGTTCTTGAAGTATGAGGATACATTCTGGATTGCCCTTGCAGTTTTGGGCAAAAGTAGTTGATACAATAGTTTATTTGATTAACTATGGGCCTTCAAGTTCACTAGATGGAGGAATACCATAGGAATCTTATACCAGAAAAGAGGTAAATATTTCTTTTCCTAATTTTTTTTGTTCAGAATCTTTTGTGCATATTGATAAGGAAAATAGGAAAAATTTGAATGCAAAATCCAAGAGATGCACTTTCATTGGTTATGGATCTGGTGATTTTAGATTCCGTTTTTGGGATTTATAGAATTCTAAAATTATTAGGAGTCGTGATATTGAATGTAATGAAAAGAGAGTGTAAAGAGATCAAATTTTGGTACCCAAGGATGAACCGGTTGAGAAGTTTGTGGATGAAAATGAACTCTGGGATTAAAAGTAATACCGACAGGGTTACACAGTAACCGGTTTCAGTTGACCCTTGACCAACATCGGTCAGAATAACCAGTATCGGTTACAAAAAAGCCAAACCGGCAACGGTTATCAGAACCGACGTCGGTTACAGCTACTGGCATCGGTTATTGATAGATTTGGATATAAATGTCTAGGAGGTCCAGAATGAGCCTCTGGTACCCCAAACTCCTGTGAGAAGGTCACAAAGGGTAAGTAACCCTTCAGAAATATTTACACCTTCTCTATTTTATTTATTATTGATTGATAATGGTGAACCAGAGATTTTTGAAGAAGTAATGCATGATGAAACCCACATGCAGTGGGAGCATGGCATGGATGAGGAGATGGAATCCTTGGAATAGAACCAGACTTGGGATTTGGTTAAGTTGCTAGCAGGTAAGAGGAACATTGCAGAACAAGTGGGTTTATAACATCAAGGAAGAAGAGGGTGGACAAAAAAGGTACAAGGAAAGGCTTTTAGTAAAGGGATTTACACAGAAAGTAGGTATTGACTTTGGTGAAATATTTTTTCCTGTTGTTAAGATGACTTGCATTCATACTGTATTGAGTTTAGTTATTGTAGAGGATTTACATTTAGAACAACTAGATGTGAAAACGTAATTTCCTTCATGGTGATTTGGATGAAGATATTTATATGCAGGAATCGCTTGGGTATGAAGTCAAGGGTAAGGATAAATTAGTGTGCAGGTTGAAAAAGATCCTATATGGGCTGAAGAAAGCTCTAAGGAAATGGTACGTGAGGTTTAATAGTTTTATGCATGAGCATGGTTACTTGAGATGTGAATCTGACCATTGTGTTTATTTCAAGAAGCTTGAAAATGGGAGCTATATTATTTTTTTATTGTATGTGGATGATATGCTTATTGCAGGATCTACTATGTAGGATAGTGGTGAGCTTAAGCCAAAGCTATCTCACATATTTTCCATGAAGGATTTAGGAGATTCAAAAAGAATCATTGGCATGTAAATACACAGAGACACGAAAGAATAAGAAATTGTATTTTTCAGATTTTATCAGGAGGATTATATCTATAGGGTGTTAGAAAGTTTGAAGATGCAGAATGAAAAACCTGTTAGTACACCTATGGATCAAACACTTCAAATTGAGAAAACATTAGTGTCCTTCATCACATGAGGAGGTAAAATACATGACACCTTCTCTATTTTCATTTATTTTTTAATGATAATGGTGTACCAGAGAGTTTTGCAAGAAGCAATGTAAGATGAGACCCACGTGCAATGGGAGCATGACATGAGATGAGGATATGGAATCCTTGGATACTGAACCAGACTTGGGATTTGGTTAAGTTGTCAGCAGGTAAGATTAGACATTGTAGAACATGTGGATTTACAACATCAAGGAATGAAGAGGGTGGACATAAAAGGTACAAGGAAAGGCTTTTAGTAACCAGGCGTTTACACAGAAAGTAGGTATTGAATTTGGTGAAATGGATTTTCTATTGTTGTTAAGATGACTTATATTCGTACTATATTGAGTTTAGTTGCAGTAGAGGATTTGTATTTAGTGCAACTAGATGTGAAGACAACTTTCCTTCATGGTGATTTGGATGAAGATATTTATATGCAGCAGCGGCTTGGGTATGAAGTCAAAGGTAAGGAGAAATTAATGTGCATGTTGAAAAAGAGCCTATATGGGCTCATATAAGATCCAAGAAAATTATACATGAGGTTTGATAGTTTTATGCATGAGCATGGTTACTTGAGATGTGAATTTGATCATTTTGTTTAATTCAAGAAGCTTGAAAATGGAAGCTATATTATTTTGTTACTGTATGTGGATGATATGTTTATTACAGGATCTACTATGTCAGACATTGGTGAGCTTAAGGGAAAGCTAGTTCACACATTTTCTATGAAGGATTAAGGATCTGCAAAAAAAATCCTTGGCATGCAAATACATAAAGACAGGAAAAACAAGAAATTGTATTTGTTTCAGAAGGATTATATCTACATGTTTGTTAGAAAGGTTCAAGATGCAGAATGCAAAACATGTTAGTACACCTATAGATGAAAACTTCAAATTGAGAAAAGATCAATGTCCATCATATGAGGAGGTCAAATACATGACATGACTATCATATGCTTCAGCAGTTAGAAGTCTCATGTATGTTATGCTTTGTACCAGACCAGACATTGCACAGGTAGTGGGAGTTGTGAGTAGATATATGACTAATCCAGGTAAAGAGCATTGGAAAGTAATTCAATGGATACTCAAGTATTTGAGAGGGACATCAAGCATGCAATTATGCTATGGAGGTTTGGATATTTCATTATGTGGCTATGTTGATTCGGATATGGATGGATATCTGACGATAATAGGAGCACTACTAGATATATTTTCATAGTAGGTGGTATGACAGTTAGTTGGATTTCAAGATTGTATAAGGTTGTGGGTTTGTCTACTATAGAGGTAGAGTATGTTGCAGCTACAAAGGATAGAAAGGAGATGATAAATGGATGATTAGGTTTATGAAAGAGTTGGGAAAGGAGAAAGATGATTGCAAATTGTTCAGTGACATTCCGAGTGCAATTCAATTGGAAAATAACTCAGCATTTCATTCAAGAAAAAAACACATTCAGTTGAGGTATCACTTCATACAGAAGGTATTAGAGGATGGATAAGTTGAATCTCGAAAGGATTCATAAGAGTAAGAACCCTGCGGATATGCTAATAAAGTCTATTAGGAAATGAGAAGTTGGAGCTACACTCCACTTATGTTGGTCTTCGATTTTGAGATTTGAGGAGGAAGAAACAAAGCTAAGGAAGGATCCAAGAATGACATTGTACATGTATAGTGCAATAATTAATATCCAAGTGGGAGATTGTTGAGTTGTGGAGCTCAATTACTTCAGATTAGCATGCAATATGAAACTTGCTAGAAAACATGGTAACCGACATCAGTTATGGAGGGACCGGCATCAGTCACCTATGACCGACATCGGTCAAGCAAGGAGGAACTAACATCAGTTAGAGCTAACCAGTGTTGGTTACCTGTGTATGAGTGTTTTTATTAACTCACGAGAATTAGATCTATTTTTAGTATTAAAGCGGATCTATTGATTGTAATTGCATTGTTAAGTGCCCTAAGTTTGTATACACCTATATAAGCATGAAATATAGGGTTTAGAAGTAAGAATCAAAGAAGAACTTGAAAATTTTGATGATTATTGTGAGAATAATTGTGAGAGAGAGAATTCTTGGAGAAGAAGCAAAATATTGAAAGAAATAAAGTATTGTACATCTGAGAGGTGTGGAAGATTGTAAATATTCATTGTATATCTTGTCAAAGCTTTGGATAATAGATTGACTTTCTTGGTGGACATAGCCCACACTGGGTGAACCACGTTAAATATGGTGTTGCTTTATATATCTTGTTTTGTGTATTTCTTCTGATAGAATATTTGCTTGTATTTGCATGTATTCTTAGATCTGATATATTATCTGTACAACTAGTTTGTTAACCCCAACAATTTTTTCAACTTACAAAAAGGGTACGTGCACGGAAATAGGGGTCAAAAGGGGGTCAAAAAGGGACACATTTTTCCTAAAATCTATGAAACCTGAACTTCATCTAATAATTTGGCATGCATATGCTCCAAATTTTACAAAGTGATATGAATATGTACCGTAGAGCTCGTAATCTAGTTTCTAAACCACTATTTTTTTTAAACGGTGGAGATTATGAGGATCAAATGTGGTGCACACACAAAGTATGTCTATTTTTGTGTCAAAAAGATAAGAACCTATTGTGTGTGCGAACACCCCCCCCCCCCAATTTTTTGAGTTTTATAAATTATTTTTCAAATCCCTTCAGTAGAAAGTTATCTAATTCTAAATACGAGGTCCCACTATTTTTTCATAATTTTTGGATGAATATATAATTTTTTAATTAATTTTTAAATTGCACACATCCTAAAAATGAAATATTTGTGTGTACAACCCCATAAATTTGAGAAAAAAAAGTCATTTTTTTGTTTTTTTAGTGCATATAGAATGAAGTTTAGAATATGATTTTTTTTGGAATTTGGATGAAAAAATCATAAGTTGTATACAAAAATGTATGCAGACGTTTTGATAAGAAAATAGGGGACTAGTAAAATAAATTAAGGATGAAATCCTTAAACTAATCAAATTTTAAAAATAAGTATATCTTCAACAAGGTACGTAAAACTGAGCTTGACGTCATAGTATAATTTTGTTTGTAATATTATGTTATAACGTATAAGATATCGAGGTGTACACATGATAATTTTATGTTTTTTTGTTAAACACAAATTTATTCATGGATTATACAATCCAATCCTTAAGGTGGAATATCCAAAGTGAATCCAAGCCCATAGATTAGGATTACCAAACCCATAGAAGATGAAATATGAGCACATTATAATGTGTTTGCGTTCGTATTTGTTATGCGGTATATGTGCTTATGGGAGGGATATATTTAGTAAAATAAATGGTTTAAGAAATAAGAAATGATAAAGTATAAAGATCATTAAAAGAAAAACTTATTTTAGTACATAAGAAGTTAGGGTCACTCTTCACCTTATAGAACTAGTCTCATAGCTCCATCTATCATGATTTAGAAGATGGTTTTTCATATTCTAATATGCTTAGTACATAGGTATTTTTTAGGATTTTAGCATTCAACCTAAAGCTTTTAGGGGTTAAATTATACAATTGATGTCTATTTTGGGAAAGAATATATTCATTATTTAGGTCTTGGGGCATTTTGGATTGCTTATTGACATTTGTAGGAGTGTTAAATGTGTCAAAATTAGCATTTACAAACCTCATAACTCCCAAAGGTAGCGCCAATTGATTGAATATATGGAATCATGAATTTTCCCATGAACATGGAGTTGAATCCCTAATTTTGTCTTAGAATATGGTAAAATCATACTATGGATGAGTAGCTACTTTACAAGATTAGGGAATGAATCTTTCGCTTCCTGGTTAATGATGTGTCCTTCCTCTGGTCAACCTGCCTCAATACCACTCTAAACCTGGATCAAGAGAAATTATTAACAAGGTTTTTTGTAAGTTTGTTTCAATGTGCAGGGATGATTGGATACGATGATTGATGAGTTTAGTGTAACTTGATGGAAGATAACTTCCTATGAAGGCCTAGAAAGGCCATTCTGAGTTTAGGGTTGAGGGCTCAAGTTTAAATAAACAATGTATTTTTTAAATTATTAAATAAAGAAAAAATATTTAACAAAGATGGATGGAATGTTTATAACCTGTTAATGTCATAGATTTTTGGTTTGATGGGTGGGGTCAACCGTCAAATATCATCCTTAAAGGGGACCTTTCTCAATTACCACCACACTAAATGTTCTATTGTATTACAGGTAAAGACAAAAAAACAAAGCAAGGATATATATTAATACAGAAACATATTTTATTAATAAGATTTGGCTAGAGAATTTTTTTTTTGAAAGGTCTTTAAAATTGAAATTCCACGAAAAGATTCCTTAGTCATAACAAATCATTGTTATAGAATAACAAAATAATTCCATATTGATAGTCAACATGGAACTATTTCAGTATTCTATAATATTAAAATATGGAACTATTTTGTTGAAAGTTATTTTGTATCATATTAAATTAATATAATACAAAAAAAAAATTCATAAAAAAAAAAGTTTCTATATTAGAAGAAGATATTTTTTATTTGATGTTACAAAAGGGAGTTCCTTATTAGGAACAACATGATTGTAATAAAAACTAACATATTATTTTAAATTACAGTCCTTACAGGTAAGTACGTCGAAGGCCTTCCCCCTATGGGAAAGGCCTCTGCAGATGTTTCTACGACTATGTTAAATTTGATGGTTTAACGACCATCTTGACGTTTTTGTTTTTCGTCCCTATTTTAGCTTTTCTCTACTATTTTTAATAATTAACAATTTTAGATTTTAATAATTTTTGTTTTTTAATACAATTTTAGCTTTTGTTTTTAATTAACAATTTTGATTTTAATAATTTTTGTTTTTAATAATTGTAAGCACATGCATGTAAAAAGAAGATAAGTGCAGTTAAGATAGTTGTTTGAGCTAAAGATAGAAAATCAGCGAGCCGGTCAAGCCCATATATACCCAGGTCAGAATGAATCGGCTATTCCAGATACACTGGAATCATAGCATAAAATTGAGGGCATGCAAGCGATGAACAAAACCAAGAAGTCAGATTAGATGTTTCAGACACTTCTTCTGGATTGGTAAGTTATTCTCCAGACGCCTTTACACAATTCCTATAAGAATTTGTGGATGATATTGTTAGGGTTTAATCTTTGTTGTTTAAAATAATTTGTTTTTTGTATGCACTGGTATAGCGCCATACTCTATCTGTAGTGTAAGTGAATATTCAGGGACGTGCTCTACTTTGGGTATGAATGGTTTGGACAATGATGAAATTATTCGCGGGTCAATGGAATTTAAATTTACAACAAATATGGATGTGCATTAGCTTATCTCAATTATTTCTATTTTGTAGGGAATATAAGCCTGATAGTTATGCTAATTTGAAGCACACTAGCATGCTCAACAACTCAACCGGATATTTATGTAGTAACAGTAGGCTTCTATGCTTGATACAACCACTCCAGAAAAAAGGTATTTTTGTTAGTTGTAAGAAAACCATTTAATTTTGTAGTTCTTGCTAGCTTCAACCATACTATGGCCTCATAGAAGCCATAGCCTGTAACCAGACCACGAGAACACATGCAAAGTAAGACAAGTGATTTCCCACTTCAACCTGAGTAAGCCCCTTTATTTCTCTTTGAACATGAAAGTAGAATGTTCTCACACATTCCATCCACACTTCATTCTCCTCAAAACCACGGGGACTTTGGGTGTGACACAGAACGCATGGTTTCTTCATCTGCCCAAAAGAAAAGAGCACAAAAAGAAAAAACTCTAGAAACCCCAAATCTATCAAAATAAAACTCCAAAAAAATCCCCTTTTTATTTTTTGTGGTTAATACATAGCTCAAGCCAAATTTTTTGAGACAGTTTGAAGTATTACTCCATTTCTTTTCCGAATTATGATCTTGCATGCTAAGAAGGAAGGTGGAGTGGCTAATGTCAAATTAATGCACCCTCTTTACTTATTATACAATCCAAAGCAATAATCAAATTTTAAGAGGTAGGTGATTTCCCTTTCTGTTATGATCCTCATGTGTGGATTTCACTAATGTCTTGAGGTTTTCATGTAATGGTTCATTACATTCGGTATCAGAGCAACCACCCAGGTTCAATTCTCGGTACAGGTAGCTACGTCGACATTGCAGTGTTCACCTAGAGCTCGTATAAGGCAAGGTGTGGTGATTGGTCTAGCTATACAGGCACAAATCTAGCCTGGGGTCCGGGCTACAGAAGCGTGGCGGGATGTTATGATCCTCATGTGTGGATTTTACTAATGCCTTGAGGTTTTGGTGTAACGGTTCGTTACACTTTCATTGGGTTTTCTCTTGCACCAAATGACATGACCAAGGGCTACATTTGAGCTCCAAAAGCCCCAAAGAAGTTTTGTTCACTAATCTTATAGATATCCCTTTGTACTTGAGCTACCATTTTGCAAAAAGGGGAGGACCTTCTCAAAATACATAATATTTACACGTGAGAAAAACTGGGTATTAAAATTTGTGAAGAGGATAAAACAGGTCAATTTGATCTAATTTTTAGCAAACTTTTATGAAAGACTTAAATAACTTTTAACTTAACAAATTCACAAACTATATTGCTCCTATTGTTCCATGAGAAGAGGTCTTGTTCAGTCATTTGGACAAATAGATGGCGAGCATCCACTAAACATCCGCACTTGACATCCATGCGTATAAGGGTATTTTGTAGTAGTATGTGTGTGAAAACTTAAATCCCATTTGATTAATGTGGGAGTGAATTTGCTTAACCTGTGAAAGGGATTTCTTGGAAATACAAGTCTGTAATAGTTGAAAGTAAGTATAAGAATCTACAGGGGGATTATGTGTATTTAGTTGACAGTAGGCTCCGTGAAGCTTTCCCACACTCAAGAACATCTGAATTTGGGAACAGATCAGTCATCCTCCTCATTGACCTCGACCAATTACCACCAGTTTTGGACAGTTCTCTTTGTGCAAGTAATTCTTATGGAGCAACCCTTTTGAAGGGATTTCAGTCTTACATTACATTGCAAACAATATTTTGGCAACAAGGAACAATCAATGCACATGTTTTATCCCAGAATTTACTGCAACACATGCGAGATTCAACCCCTGTAATTGAGGATTGGGAACTCTTAATGTCTCGCACAAAAACACACCTAACTAAGCAAGAGCTCAACATTTTTAAGGACGCACCACATTTTTTTTACAAAAAATGATCTAGTGGATTCCCACAACCTTCAGATGCTGAAGGCATTGAATGTTTTGATTGCCCAATCCATTGTTGAAAGTAACAGAAGGTCTGGACTAGGAAATATTGATGATGATCAGTAGAACACAAATTTCTGGTTATGCAAACAACAAAAAATCATGCTTATTGCAAATTTATGGGTTCACGCGAGCCTTGTGAATGGTGCTACAAGAAAAATCACCAACATTGTCTATGACGCATCAATGCAACCACCAACATTAGCTTTATTTGTTTTTGTCAAATTTGATAGATACAACGACCCATGTTGGGATCCCTCCAACCCTTTACATATTCCCATACCCCTTATTTTGAGAGGGAATTGAAGACAATTTCCAATTAAAATGGCCTGGGGATTAACTATCCACAAGTCGTAGGGACTTACTTTGCACAAAGAAACCATTGACATTGGAACCACATAATGACAGGGTTTGACTTTCACAACTTTCTCTAGAGTTCCCTTGCTTGCAAATTTGTGCATTTCACCTGCTTTTTCATTTGAGAGATACTCAAATATGGTGCAGGTACCAACACTTGGAGCAATAAGAAACGAGGAAGCAAGACTACTATCACTCAACCCATCATAAATACTACCCTCTACTTTGATAGCACCTCCACTACTACTGTACTCAACACCTCTTGTATCCAAAGCGGCACTGTTGTTCAAGGGTTATCAAATGTAATCATGTTTATTGAAACTAAAAAATGCCTACTAAAGACTACCATTCATGATATAAAAACTGCAAATGTATACATGTCTCATTATCTGCACTTAGATCTACATTTATTTGATGTTGTGAAATATGATATGCAACTTTAAATGTATGAATTTGTAACAGAATTAAATGTACACATACAAAATTTCTATGTAATATTTCAACTAAATTCCTACACTACAACTATCAATCACACACATCATCAATTGTATAATAAATGTTTTTCCAACAAAACACTAACCGAACAACCGATGCACAACTAACACAATAAACCCAAATTAAATACATACAACATCAACTATAAAATAAATTAACTATCGAAAACGGTATCAAATGTATTCATGTACGAATTTTTAACAAGTTTGAAATGTAGAAACAACCTTACAATTAAGTGGCCCATCTATATTTCTACACTTACGAAATCAATCACACCCCTTATCAACATCAACTACAAAAGTAATAATTATACCCCTTAAACAAATCACATATACCGTTCAACGTTTACATTACATGAAACACATGCGATTGTTAGTTATTATAACAACTAAAATACCCAAGTGATTCCGACAAGCATATTAAGTCGGCACCTTTTACTCCTCCATATGACCACTCAATTTTCGGTAGCCCTTGTTTCTTTTTCGTCCAGCTTTGTATATTGATGTGACTATCGTCATAATGGTGTTGCCAAAAAAAAGGCCACGGCACACAAAGCAGGCATGACGCCATTGGAGTTTATTTGACCATTTGGCATTCCCCATATCCCTGTCTTGCAATAGAGGGAGAAATGCTCACAGTCGTTAGAAAACAGATTGTATTTTTCAGGGGGGGATCCTTTATGGAGCAGCTCCCGTGCACGCCCTACAACATCCCCGGAGGATTGTGATTTGACGGTGGTGCACGTTCCTGCTCTGGACAATCTAAGTCGCTTAAGAGAAACACCGTAGCGATATCGGCACAGATGTCCCTTGCGTATAAAACAATCCAAGCAAGACTGAACTACTGATCCGTTTGTCCTCTCCGTCTGCAGGGCATTTAGGGCATGGAGAGGGAGGAATTTTCTTGACTGATGAAGAACTTTCTGCCCGAAAATGAATTACCTGATCGTCCCCAATATATATTCCTGCGTCACACTCGTTACTCATTAGTATTCGTGCGACCTAATTTTAAATTCTCATATAAAACAGTATGAAACAAAATCAACAAAGGCAATTTTTTTTATGTGCGGCCCCCAAAATCTGCGGGATGGGCATCTGATTCGCCCTCGCCCTATCTGTGTGGACGGGGCGAAAGACCATGAGGACTACGGGTAGAAATTCCCATTCTAGGTGCTTAGCAGACCCGGATTGCATTATTGATTTGACAAGATTAACCTAACAACTGGAGTCCTACGCCCGGTTTCGATCGGGCAGATCTGTTAAACAGAGATAAAGAGCATACCGTGATGCGCGTACAAATAATACCTCCGCCATGTGTAAACATGATCGCCACTCCGCAGCTTAGATCTCTTCACTCTGTTAGTTACACCCATGTTGGATGCAGGCAAGTTCAACATCTTCCTCAGAAAATGATTCAATGTCTCTGCCACCAAGGAAAAATAGAAAGAAGAAAGAGGAATGCAAATGCAACCAAGTCTGGCGAGTGGAAGATAAATTCAATCCTTGTGCCCCTGGTGGTCACCTCCTCACACTTTTGTCAATGTGTAATGATTCCTCATATTTAAGAAAAAAAAATAATAATAATACAAACCACACTACTAAAGCGCGGAATTCTGCGGTAAATATCAAAATCGAAGGGAAAAACATCCCCGAGTTCAGACAGCAAAGCCACCAACCCGTTGGATAATGGAGTGCAATCACCATCACACGTCACATTCAAATAGTTATGGCTCTCCGCGTGTGAAATATGTTCTTGGTCGTGATCATACAGTTGTCCCAATTTTTTTCAGACCTAATAATGTAGCTGTATTTTTAAGTCATATCTACAACGCCTTTTGAAACGAATGATATAACCATTGACATTATTGTGGACATAATGTTAACCACGGAATATACTATTACATTATACTAGCAATTGCAAATGAGTTGCAAGTTACGCCGGAGAGGGCTTCAATTTTATGTGTATAATTTTACTCAAAGAACAATTCTAGTGTAAAGATAAAGAAGGGAAAGGTGTAGAGAGTTGGTTCTTCTGTCGGCCAGCTATGGCTGCTAGTAAAGTAAAATAAAAAATAGACCCATGAGTTAACACCGCGGTCACTCATGATGTTCTCAGGCCAGCCACTCCCAAAAGCAAGGGCACCAAAGAATGGTTATTGCCTAGTCTAAAATGTCATTTAAAGGATCTGGAGTCAAAGAATAGTAAGTATCTATGACTTACAAAAATATCTAAAATCCGGCAACCTGTAAAGTTAAGCCACCGGAATTTGACACTTTCCAGCAATGTCTTCTTCAAAGTAAACACCTCCGACGAATTAATCATACTATTACATAACATTAGTCGTGGTTCTCAATTGTTCTTCTTAAACAATGTCATGATATGACAAATATTATTGAAAGGGGAAACAATAAATACACAATATGTGAAAGTGAAAGATATGAAAAAATATTTGGAAAGACAACAAAATCTAATAAGAACTTGAAGAGTTGAATAGTTAAAATTATGAAAGTATATTTTAAAGAAACAAAAATAATTCAATTATACAATAAATTTACTTTTTTTTAAAGAGTAGAGGCTTTTGGTGGAATGTGGAAATCATTAGCGAAGACACGAATTCATTCATTCCAAATTTATCAAAGTATATGACCCAGAGCCAAGTGAACCATTATGTACTTGATCTTGTTGTCTAACACTATTGGGCACATCGTCTATCTTATCATGCTTATTTTATGACTTTGGCAAAGCAAATCAAGTTTTAAAATTTGTTATCACTGGATTAAGAGGATGGTAATATAATCAAAAGTAAACAGATAGACAATTTTAGTCTTGACCTCGCTGGAACTTAAGGACCGTCTATGTTATGTATCGCCACATAATTCTTCATTTGATAGAAAATACATCATGAAATGATTTGTCATTAATTTTTGGCTTGTACATTTCTCACTCCCTTGTAAAGTAAATTTTTTCATGAAAACATATGTGGTGTTAATTTGATAGAAATTCAATTTTGTCAAAGCTGGTTGGTTTTTTAAATGTAAGTAGAAGCTTGTATTATGTCATATGATAACAACCAAAAATATAGATGTGGTGGATAGTAAGATGCAATAAAAGGACAATATAGACGTCCTTTAAACTCTTTTATATTTATATTGTAGGTGTCCAACACACCAACACACTGAGAGGTTATATGCTTGTTGGCGTGTGAACCTTGACAATACTTATGACAATCTTCGACTAACCTAACAACCAGGGTATTATTTGTAAATAAGATATTATATTTAAAGACTATTAACTACTTTTGCTTTAAATTAAAGAATACACTAAAAGACAAAATTTATTGC
Organism: Taxus chinensis; assembly: GCA_019776745.2. NCBI lineage: Eukaryota > Viridiplantae > Streptophyta > Pinopsida > Cupressales > Taxaceae > Taxus > Taxus chinensis. Next base: position 851,485,628 of record CM034147.1, read on the forward strand.
TAACTTCTTGAATAAATGTGAATATACATAAGAGTGATTGCTTGGAGGACATCAGGGTCTCATCAAATGGTGGATTAATCATTTCTTCTACTTCTCTTACATGATCCTGTAGTGTGATCATAGCCAAAGAAGACAATTTTTTCTTATCAGTTCTAGGAGAATCAACCAACAATTGTTCATGATTATCAGTAAAAGGTCGTGTAGTAGGATATAAGGAAATTTGTTTAGAGTTCTTACCATTCAAGATTGTCATATCCCCTGACCTACAATCTATCAAAGTAGCAACTGTAGTTAACCATGGTCTACCCAAAATAATGGGATAACCCAATGTTATACCTTTTGGCTGCAATATAAGGAAGTCAACTGGATATTCCCATGACTCCACCATAACCGCCACATCTTCAATAATTCCTTCTGGTTTTGCTAGACTGGTCTGCCATCTGCAAAATTAGTAGGTTGTATACCCGTTAATGGTAATGTTTTTAGAATATCCACTGGCATTACATTGATAGCCACTCCCAAATCTACCAAAACATTATGTACATCCTTGTTTCCTATAGAGACAGAAATAATAGGACTTCCAGGATCTCCATATTTGGGAAGTAAAAGTTTTCCTGCTGATAAATCAGTAAGTTTCCCATCTACTCTTATAGTCTTGGGGTATTGATTCTTCCTTCCAGGCTTTTTCAGACATAATATTTTGATTAATTTGTTTAATTCTAGAATGCCCTTAATTGCTTGTAACATTGGTATTTCAATATTCAATTTCCTTAATTCCTGTACCAATTCAGACTCTTTGATTTCTATAGCTTCTTTGAATCTCTTTGGAAATGGAGTCTCAGTAGTGTTGCTATCTGGCTCCTTTTCTTTTTATATCCTCTTTTGGAACAACAGTACTAGGAATTTCATTTTCTTCTGTCATTTCAGTGATTACAAGGGGTGGACTATTAATGATTTTCCCAAATCTAGTTTGAAAATCCTTACAATCCATAGCATGTAAATCAACTAATTTTTCTGGTTCTATTTCATGAACAGGAGTTGTTTGTTTGTTTCTTGGATTTGCTATTGGCTGTGTTGGTATTTGCATTTGGAATACATTCTCAGTTTGTGAATTTTGTGCAGGGGATCCCATGATGGCCTATTGATTTTGATTTTGATATGTTTTTCCTTGAGAATAATTACTAGGGTTCCATCTAGGTTGTGACCAAGCATAAGGATTTCCTTAACCAACCCATGGTTGTTGATGTCACTGAGCATACCAAGTTTGATTTGCTCAATCTTGAAGATTCCAAGTTGGTTGAGGTACCCAAGGTGGTTGTCCCCAATTTTGTGGTACTGACTAAGCAGCCCATGGATTAGGAACTGATCTTGGCATAAAATGCCCTTGGTTGGGTTGTCTCTGAAAAAATTCAATTCTTCTGTTGTAGATGAGGCACTGGTTTGTTTAAGTTGATTCTTAATAACTGGAAGTAAAGAAAAAATATCAGTATCATATTCTTTAGATTCACATATAAGACACATTTCTATTTTATCCAAAGGAAAGTCTCTTAGTGCATGCTTCTTCCTACATCAAGGAAAATACATGGCCAATGGTTCAGTTTTGGCATTTACTTTAGCTTGTAATCCATCCATAGTAGAGGTTAATTGCACTAAAATGTCTATTTTAAAATTTGCTAACTCATCCATTAGTTTTTTCATATCTAGATTCAGACTTTTCACTAATTTTCCTTTTCTAGGTCCACCTCTTGTTCTGGAATAGCTTCTACAGATCTCCTTAATTCCATTCATTCTTATCTAATCAATGTCTCCACCTCCTTTCAAGTTAAGGGCTTCCCTAGATTCATCATCCAAACCTTTAAGAAAAATGGTTTTACTTAATTCCTCTAAAAGAACAAATCCACATCTTCTGCTAACAAAGAGGAATCTATCTAAATAATCTTAAATGTTTTCATCTTCCTCCTACTTGATTTTGAATAATTCTTCCTTCTTATTTCTCCCTCTACAATAGTCCTGGTATTTGTCTAGGAAGGCAGTCTCCATTTGTGCCCAAGTGCTAATAGAGTTGGATGATAATCCCATGAACCACCTCATTGTTGCATCCTTTAAAGTGGATGGAAGCAACACGAGTTTTTTATTATCTGTCTTATAATCATAGGTCTGACATAGTACCTCAAAATCAAACAGAAATTGGTCAGGATCTTCAGATGACATCCCTCTAAATGTGGGTAAATGTGCAAGTGAAATATTCTTCATTGATGTATCATCATCTCCCAATTGGATTGGATAAGTAAAGGTACTATCAGGTACTCTTTCAACTTTCGTTCCATTTTAAAAATATTTTCTAAATTTTCTTCCCAATCAATGTGGTAAGCGGTATGCCTTGGGGAAGGTGAAAAATTAGGAGTAGGAGGTTCCAAATCTCCGAAGTCCAAAATCCCAAAAGTATGAAATTTTAGACTTTCAGGTTTTGGAAATTTTCATTTAACAAATTGGTATTGTTAACTTTTGAACTTCCGAAGTCTGAAAGTCTGAAATTTCAGACTTTCAGGTTTTTAGGTTTTGGAACTTTTGGTCGCATTTTCAGTAAAATTCCTTTCAAACTTCTGAAGTCCAAAACTCTGAAATTACGAAAAATTTTAGACTTTCGGGCTTTTGGGTTTCAGAACTTTTGGGGTCATTTTTGAGTTTTCAATTTCAAACTTCAAACTTTTGGGCTTTTGGGTTTCAAAAATTTTTCATTGCCAATCGCATTTTTTATCTCCCAATCTTCGAATTGCGAAACCCCGAAATTCAGAAATTTTGAAATTTTGGGATTTCAGGTTTCAGACTTTCGGAAGTCCTTCATGCAATTAATGTTTCACCAACCCTGTACGGATCAGATTTTTGCCATTAATATCGGGTTTTCTATTTAAACTCATTTTTACTTATCATTTTCACTTGACACATTTGCTCTGACATACCGTTTTCTTGTACCTTTCAATGTCATTTTCGAGGTATTTTAACTTGTTTATTTTCCTTTTGGTTTAAGATCTCTTATTTTCATTTTTGTTTGTTTTCTTTTGTTCCTCTTTTGTGTACCTCTCGGAATGAAAAAATCATTGCCCACCATGTTTCTACGTTTTGAGTTTCCAAAGGCATTCAAATTTTTCAAGGGAGCTCCTCAAGTTTTCCATTTCTCCCTCTTAGTAATTTTCAGGCTTTGGAGATTAGCATTGTTTGGTAGTTTATTTCTCGTATTTCGAGGACTTGGCGGTAGGTCACTTTTTCAGAACTTTCACTTCGGAAACGTTTTTCGGAACTTTCACTACATAATTTTTTTTTGGAACTTTCACTTCGAATTTTTTCTCTTCAAGACTATTCAGTCTGGGTTTTCGGAAGTTGATAATTTTTGGGAGTTTAGGACCTTTCTTTCAGAGTATTGTACTTTGATTTTCAGACTTTTCTTTTTTTGGGATTTTTCAACTTTGGCTTTCGAAATTTGGAAAAGTCATTACGTTTCGGCATATAGAGCATGATGTCTACTTCCACTTCAAATGGCAATGAAAAGATGAAGTATTCATTTCTTGGAGTTGCTCCTCACTCCAGTCTGTCTTCCTACTTAGGGAATATATGAGACACTGATCTAGGGAAGATTGATTTTCTAGATTTCTGGGAAAGGGTAAAGGCTCCGAACAAGAAACCATGGATGCAGGCCATCTACGACAGTGGGGTTGCCCTTGTTATCGGTTTTCCCACATGTATGCATTGCCTAGAGTTTTTCTTAGCCACAACAGCCCACTTTGACAAAAAATCCATGTCAGTCAAAGATGATGATGAGAAGGTGGTAATCCATTTGGACCCAGACTTCTTCGAAGATATACTCAAATTGCCCGACGTTGAAGATTACGCCACAATTTTTCCAGAGTCAGCAGTGGAACATTGGGATAAGGAGGAGGAAGTATGCAAGAAAATCATGATGAAAACTTAGTGGCTAAGAGCTTCACCAAATTACCCAAAACCATGCATCTGTCATATTTTATTTAGGAGTTCAATGACCTTATTATGCTACTAAGAAGAGTTTCAAGTCTCCCTTCAGCAAAGGAATTCCAAGAATGGATGTTCGTGTACATCACTACCATCAAGAAGAATAAGGATTTTATCCAATGGGGGGAACATATCCGTAGCTCCATTTGCTATCAGTTGAGAAATGCGATTTCCACAAAGAATTTCTATATGACATCCTTCTTGGATTATGTGGCCATTGTTATGGGATATTTATCTGGGTTGAATCCTAAAGGTATACGTAACACCTCCCGAATCTACGATTTCTATCCCTAGCTCACACTGAGTGAAGGGAGGAGGCATTTTTGTAGGGTCAATGATGCCTTCTTTATGGTCATCCTCTACTATTTTGATAAGGAGTTATACAACCAAAGGATTTCTGATGAAGCCTTTAAAGAAGTGCGTGAGTAGGGAGCCATCTATTTACAATTCCCTACATTCACTTACATTTGGATTCCAGGCTTCATAGGTTCCCCCAAATAATTGCCAAGGTGCCCCACTGATAAATGGGTTCTACTACCGACAATTGTTGGATTATCATCGAATTCAAAACAAACGCCATAAATCAGGAATGCATTTCCCTATTTCAATTAGAAGATACACCTACCTGAATATTCATAAGGCCAAAAATGTGGATGCAGAATTGGCCGAAGTGACCTTGCGAACCTTTCATCCACAAACTAATTTCGATTATTGGGGTAAATTTGGTGAAATGGGTCGGTCAAGTGCCCATGTACCCCAATTGGAAGATATCTGAATTCATTTTCGGGATGCATACATCATCAGACAAAGGGATTATGAGAGGTTCACCTTAGATGAGATTCGACAGTTTGGTTTGGCTGATGTCCCAAAGAATGTGCAAGATAATGATGAGATTTTAGATGTGGCATACAAAAATGATAATATTGCCAATCAACCATTTCTATGGATTGATTTATATGTAAAGGAATGTTGCAATACAAAGGAGAGGGCAGGGTCCATTCTGCAGAGAACTTACAGTTTGTTAGTTACCTTGCTAATTTCACCCAAGGGAGCAGAACAACCTAAAAATATAGAGGCCCCACCAACCATGAGCCAATCAACACTTAGAAAGGGGAAAAGTTAACCCAAAAAACCCATATGACTCTAAGAAAGACTTCATTTTCTATTGGTGGCCCATCTCTCTCCAAGGCTTCTATTTCAAAGGCCATGTCTCCTACAGCACCTGTGACGGAAGTGGTTGAGGTCAGTGACTCCTATAGTATCTCACAAGATCAATCATCTCTTCCTCTATCACTTCCAATATTAGTTTCTTCCACTTCTACAATCATTTCTTCCTTTCCATCTCCTTCTATGGCCCAGGTTTTCTCATCCCTTTGAGTTCTCTCAGCTATAGAAACTATCGGGTCACCCATTTTTTCTTCACTTCCCTTAACACTTCCATTTCCCTCCACCTCATTCCCAAACATCATTTTATCAACTCTTATGGCTGTCCTTACATCAACCTCATCCATCATGGCCACTTCTACCCACATGTCAACTAAATTTTCTAGTGTTCTTGTCATAACTAATGTTTCAAGTATCAAATCTACTATCTCGTCTTCATCAGGATTAGCTATTCCTGAATGGTTGTTTAGACAAACTCTAAAGCAAAAGAAGAAGGTGCCTCTAGGAGATTTCATAGATCTCAGTATATTACAACAGAAACCCAAAAGATAGGCCAAGAGGCCAATAAATATTTCAATTCTAATAGTGAATCCATCTAGAGAGTGAATTGTAGAGGTTGCTACTCCCGTTGAGGGAAAAACCAAGGAAACAATTACTACGGAAGATTATCGAATCTCTCAATTTTCATTGGGAAAAGCTACTCACGAAGCATCCAAACAAGATCTGCACATTTCTCTTGGGGCTCTTCTTGGAAAATATAACAAAGATAAGGCTACAAAAGATGAGCTCAAACTCAAGGTCGAACAACTCACTTCATTATTACCTAAAGTAACCCAACCAACTCCATCTACTGAAGTCTCAACTATTACGGCCATGACGGTTTCTTCTACCATCAACGACATTTCTTATCATGAGCTTGAGAAGCTATGCCAGAAAGGGAGATCAGTAAATGGATGGATCAAATGCATACTGTAGGAAGCTAATCCCTTAATCAAGGAGGCTGTCGAAATATATAATGATTTGCAGGTTTGGAAGGCTGCTATTTGCAAAATGGATGAGGGCTTTTCATAAGATAATAATAATATGAATTTAAATTTGGCAACATGGAGTGAGATCAAAGAAGAAGACCCCGACTTACTCCTTCAAGAAGAGGTGGTCGATGATGCCTCAAAGTTATTTGAATACCAAAAGGCCATGGAATTCCAGTGTGAAGTATTGCAAGATTTAATTAAGAAATTGGAAGATGAATGAGTAGAAATTATGGATGCCCTGAATGACATCTCATAAGAGTTTGATATTGCTAATTGCAAATTCTTCAACAAAAACATCGATGCTCTTCCTGAAGATCAAATTAATGAAAATTTCAAGGATTTAGTGAAGCACGACAATGAGGTTACCAAAACTTTCAATATTGACTCCATCGACCAATTGGTCTCATGCAAAAATTTCATAGGGAGGCTGAAGAAAGTTATGAATAAAATTCAAAGAGTGCCAACCAAGATCACAAAGGAGATCGAGACAACAAATGTATTGAATTGCTACGCATGTGGGCCTGGAGATGAAGAAATTCAGGCAATCATCAAACACTTCATTGAGTATAAGCATTGAATGGTTGTGTGGGAAGGAGAACAACAGAAACTTGCAGGACAGGAAGGTGTAGCTGAATAAAGCCAAAGATGAGTGGCCATGAAAGGATGGATCCAAGCTATGGATCAGTCAAAGTTACAGGGTTAACTGAGTCAAACCCTTGTAATAAATTTTCTATTTTTATGGGAGCATGTTCCCTTAATTTAATGACATTTATATTTTTAGTAAAATGTTAGTTAAGGGCCCAGATGTAATGGCTTAGCCTAGGAACTTATAAATAGTGGAATGCTTCAAGCTAGTAATGGGAGAATTTTTGTTGAGTGAAGTTTCTCTTCAAGCTTGGAAGAGTGCTTAAGAAAATTTTAAAAAACCCATTAATTATATTCAGATTTATACCTTGCAATTGGGAATCTGATTTATTGTGTTGGATGGTTGATCAATGCTTACTTTGTGAATGTATGATTCCTTAGTGTGAGTGGTTAGCTTACCTTTATTTTAGGTTATCTATTTCATGTTGTGAGTGAGTAATGTGATTATCTTTTATATCAGTTGTGAAAACCTTATTTTCCTTCTGTTGTTAAAGTTGCATTATCATTATTTGTAGTTGTTGAAATAGATGTTTGAACAATGCATATGTTCCTCTCTCATGATAAATTAATTGTGTGTCAAATCAAATTTGATCCATTCTTTACGTATGCTCAAGTTTAATAAAGGAACGTATTCCCTAGTTTGTGGCATTTTATACCCTTTTTAGGTTACAATAGGTGAAGGTGGATAATGATGCAAGCATCTTACCCACATTAACCCTTCTAAATATTAAACATCCCTTTATTTGGTGCATCACCATCCTTAGTATAGTTTTATTTATGCAAGATCTCTTTACTCAAAACTCATGAAGATTTTAGACTAGGACTAGATAGTCATTTTACTATACTAGGAAAGAGTACAACACTTAGTTTAGGAAAAGGAAGCCGGCCTTCTCTGGAGGTTCACCTCGAGCCCAAGTCCCACAGCTTGAGAGGTGATCCCATGTGTCCCAATCACAACGAATGTCCTATTCACATTTTGGCCATTTGGAGGGTGCAGTGATTTGGTGACAATAGTGTGGGACCCTTGTAATTGAGAAAACCCCCAGAGAATAAATGTAACTAACTTCTTCTGATATTTTAATTCCAAGGGACCAGGGAGAGAAGAATGCATGAAATGTAAATCCTAAACTAATGGAGGTGATAACACCAAAACAAGACTAGAAAGATTCTTAGTGAGTGAAAGTGGAGGAAAATGGGGTAGAAGAGGGAGGATAGAAACCTCCAATTTCATGGAAAAAAATGAATTTGAACCCTGCAAAAGAACACAATATGCACAATATACCTACAAATTGCAATACAAGGCAAGGAATGGAATAAAACTTGAGATAGGGCAAAAAAATCCACATAACCCTAATTTTATTCTTAAAATGATGCACAATTAATTACAAAATAGGCATGAGGACAACATTGGTGACATACCTCATTAAACTGTTCATTGAGATAACCTACATGATGTTATTAATTCCTAGCTCGTAGCTGACATTCCTTGCCGATGCCCAATAGGAACCACTAGATGACGCACAAAAATGATAGGATGAGTCACCAACCAACAAGGGACGGATTTTTTATTTGATATCAAGAAACAGTTGACATGCGACGATAAGGGAGGATTTACATGTGACCAGCTAGAATGTTTTCATGCAAAAATGAAGGGGACATGACGGGGAAGGAGGGATGATGTGTGACAAAAGGGAAGATTGTCACACGACAATGAGGAATGATGATACACAATAGGTGGGTGACGATGCACGACAATAAAAAGTAGTTGACGCACGTTAGTAAGAGGAAGATGACACACGTCAGCAAGAGGTAGTTGAAACAAATCAGCAAGAGGCAATTGACATGCGTCAACAAGAGACAAATGATGTGTATAAGAAAGAGGAATTTGATGTGTGTTAGCAAGAGGTGGTTGACTTGTGTCAGCAAGAGGCAGTTGATTCCTATCAGCAAGAAGTGGTTGATGAGCATCAGTAAGAGGTGGTTGAACAACATCGAAAAGAGGATTTGAACCTTTGTCAGGTCCCCTTATGTTTCACAATGGTTTTGCTTCAACCCATTTTGTGAAATATTCAGTGGCAGTAATGATGAATTTGTGGCCATTAGTAAATTTTTTGTTAATCATGCCAATAATATCGAATCCCCATAACGAGAAAGGCCATAAAGGTGTGATGGGTTGTAGATCATAGGCAGGTGCATGATGAAGATTGTCATGTTTTTGGAATTTATAGAAAATTTTAGCATATTCAAGGAATTATTGTTCCATGGTAGGCCAGTAATATCCCTGATGTAGGATCTTGTGAGACATGGCTTTACCGGGGAAGTGACCACTGAGTAGAATATCATTAACATGTGAAATAGTGGTGGGTATATCATCAAGCCTAATACAATGTAATAAATGACCATCAAAGGATATTTTTAAAAATGTGGCACTAATAATTATGTACTATGTAGCTTGACGTTGTAAGTGACAAGCTTCATGGGGATGACAGTCATCGGGAATGGTTTGTTGATAGTAGTAGTTATATATTGGATTAAACCATTCGAGATTATCTTGACTACGTGTTATGACACAAACATATATAAAGTGGAAATCTGAGTAGATGTTTTTCGTAAATGTCATATTATGAATGTAGCATGGTCATCAGTGATGTCTTGTGGTATAAGTGATACAACACTAGCCACAACATCCACATGACAATTATCTTTGCGAGGAATGGTTGTGATGGAGTAAGAATCAAGCCTAGCTAAAAGATTTTTAGCCAAATTATTGTAAATTACAATATTTCTTCTTTTATATAGTATGTATCATTCACTTGGCTGATTATAAGCTCAGAATATCCATGTATAGAAAGGTTTCGAATGAGCATTTTATGAGCAATTATGAGGCCGAGGATGAGAGATTTGTATTCACTGATAATATTAGTGCATGAGAATATTAGCCAATATGCAAAGGGTAGGTTTTCACCATGAGGAGTGATAAAGAAAATATTGGCCCTAGCACCAAAGTGGAAACGAGACCCATAAAAATGCATAGTTCAATTGTCTATATCGATGTAGTAGGAAGTGAAATCATCACAAAAATAATCAGAAATTGGTGGTGCATTAGAAATAGGATCGTCTTCTAGTTGATCAACAATAATTTTCCCGTTGATTTTTTTTTGTAAAAATTTGAATTTGAATTTAGTAAGGAGCATGACCCATTGTGCGAAGAAACAAAAAAGGTGTGGGGAAGATAGTAAATAGCACAAGATATTGACCTGAATAATTATGTGGACCTCATTGTTGAGTAAGTAATGGCGTAGTTTTTTCAGCAACAACCACCAATCCAAGACACAATTTCTCAATGTAATTTTATTTACACTCATAAGGGAGTAAAGTGTGACTAATGTAATAGATGGAGTTTTCACATTGATAGTCATCATATTGTGCTAGAAGAGCCCCTAGGACATGAAAATTCGCTGATATGTACAACAAAAAAGGATGGTTAGTAAAGGGGGCACAAGAATAGGTGGATTTAGAAAGTAAGATTTGATAGGGTCAAATGCTTGTTGACAGTTGTCAACCCAGACAAAATTTGTATCTTTTCTCATGAGGCATGTAAATGGTTGTGTTTTATCAGTGAGCTGCATAATGAACCGGTGAATAGACTAGATTTTTCTTCTTAAAAAACGCAACTGATGTAAATTACGAGGTGGAGGCATGTAAGTAATTTCTTTAAGCTTGTTGGGGTCTACCTCGATACCATGCTACGAGATGATGCAGCCTAAAATTTACTAGTGGTGACACCAAAGACACATTTCTTTGGGTTGAGATGAAATTTATATTTTTGTAAGCGATCGAAGACGGTGCAAAGATCGTGGAAATGAGTAGAATAGATTTTGGATTTAGCCAAAATATCATCTACATAATCTTCAAGGATATTATGAATGTAATCATGAAAAATGTGTGTCAGGACACATTAATAGGTGGTTCTAGTATTTTAAATTCAAAATGGCATAAAGGTGTAGTAGAATGTACCCCATAGCATAGTAAAGGATTTTTTTCCTAATCTGTAGGGTAGATTTTAATTTGATTATATCCTACAAATCCATCCATGAACTAAATAATATCGTAACTGGTAGTGGAGTTGACAATAACATAATTATGCAATAACAGAAAACTATCCTTAACAAAAGCTTTATTAAGATTACAGAAATCAATTGAGCAGTGGACACATCCATCAGGTTTTATAACTGGTATACTACGAGGCACCCATTCTGGGTAATCGATGGTGAAAATGAAGCCAACATTCAAAAGTCAATAGATTTCTTCTTTGATTGATAGTTCTAGTTTTGGATGAATTTTTCTTTTTTTTAGTTGTATTTTCCTAGCACCAGGTTAAAGGATGATACTGTGCATGGAAACCAAAAGATAAATACTAGGCATGTCACTATATTTCCATGAAAAGATATTAGAAAACTCGTGAATGAATTACTTAATATTTGTTAATTCAGAAGGTGTGAGAGAAGAAAATAATAAGATAATTTATGGGTTCGCATCAGTGCCAAGGTTGTAGTAGATAGTTTTTTAGCAAGGTGGAATGATCCTCAATGTAAGGATCCATGGGGATTGTGTCAAGAGCATCAAAATCTAAAGGAGTTGTATCGGATTCACCAAATATGAAGTAGTAGTAAAGAGATGTTGAGAGTGTTTCTTATGGTGAAATGAAGGGAGATGATCATAGGCCCCCATGTGTTCTAAGAGTAATTCTTGATTGGAAAATGTATCTAAATTAGGATAATCCATGGGAATGGAGTGACTAATGAGTTCAGGATGTGGTAGTGGAAGTGATGAAGTATGTAATACCATATAGACTTCTATAGGAGCAAAAGGGTGAAATACTAGGCCAAACTTATTAGATTTAGAAGGTAGAGTGATTGGTTATTAAATCCCTTGACCATGTGGGTCTAATCCAATACTAGAAAATATATATCGATACATTTATTGATATGCCATGCCATATTTAGAGAATTCATAATGAGGCATGAAAGAGTTAGAACTATCAGTAGAATGTACAATGGAGTTACAATATGTGAATGACGATTAATCTACTGATGCTACATTTATTGATCCTTGATATAGAAATTTTAATTTTTCATGAAGAGTGGAAGGAAATACGTGCATGGCTTGGATCCACGAACGACCAAGAAGAATATTATAATTGATACTGTTCAACATGATGTGGCATGGAGTCTGTAAAGTACATGAACCAAGCGTAATGGGAAATGTAATGGTGCTGATGACATTCTTGGTGATGATGTTAAAGCATATAATAGAAAAATAATAAGGAGCCCAAGAAGTTTCAGAGATGCCAATTTTATGGAGAAATGCTAAGTTACAAATGTTTAGGCCACACTTTTTATCAAAAAATGCACACTTGACTCTGTTGGGTTTCTGATTTGCACTTGGAATGAAACCACATTCAGGAGACAAGCAATTCCCTTCTCTTTAATGGGAGAGGTTCCCTTATTGAAATCAGGGCAAAAACCTATAGAAAAATACACAATCTTTCATTCAATGGTGGTTTCCCGATATCTTGAAATGTGTTTTATGCCTGGAAATTTATCAATACATGAGGATAGAAGACTTAAAGAGAGGAGGGAGGTAGAAGAATACAATAATTTCAGGGAAAGAGATGAAAGAGAAAACCCTTATATGTATTGAGTAAACGAGATATAAAATAGAACCATTCATGTTTATAACATGCACAATCCGTAGACTAAAAGTTCCAGAGATTGTACAGACTAGAACAACAAGTTTCTAAGCATGCAAGGATTATATGATTCACATATCAGAGTAAGAAGGAAAGAGAAAATAGAGGAAAATGGGGAAAACTATTGTATTGATTTCGTCAGACTCGAAATTACAATTTCAGAAGATCAAAATTCCAACCCCAACAACAAAATGGAGAAGTCATTAAATAGTTTCAAAGAATGGCTACATCAGTTACAAATATGTTAAAAAGTGATTCAAGAAACCGGTGTCTAATTTTCTCCAATGCTGCAGCCATTTCCATGTATGGTAGCAAAACCAGATGCATTGAATCGCAGCCATCCACCCTGCCTTTGCAAATTTTAAATTTGAACCGTCCACATCGGAGAGATTCAAACTGAAGTGGGCCTGAGAACACCTTGACTTTCTATTTGGGCTGAAGATTCAACCTTATCCCTTTTTCTTGGAAGGGTTGTATATCTGATCCTAGACACATGGCGAACTATCGCTTGTTTGAAACCTACCTCTAGATTTTTACCTTTGAAGTTGCGCCAGGCTAACACGTGAAGGCATCTTCCGGTTCTTTTATACTTAACTGATTTGGGCCTATTTCTTGTTTGAATTATGTTGAACACTAGACATGTGGAGATCTGGCACTCATTTGAGTTTCCGCTTCGGAAATGTCTACTAAAATTGTGCCAAGCTGACGTGTGGCTCCTTCTGCCGGTCTTGGACTTTTCAATGGCCAACTTTTTCCCTCCATTGACTTTGACCACGTGGTGAGCTGGCGCTCATTTGGAGATTGGCTCTATGGTCTCACCTCCAAAAGTGCGTCGTTTCGTCACGTGGAGGCATCCGCTGACTCGCCCATACTTAGTCAATTTTGACAATCAACTCTATCCTGTTTTTGGACTTGGGACACATTGAAGACTGGAATAATTTTGATAATTTCCCTCGGCTTTGATCCTTGAAGTTACGTCGATGAATCATGTGGCGCCGTCTGTTGAACCTTCCATACTTAGTTGATTTGGGTTTGTTTTACTTTCATTTTGGACCTGGGACACGTGGAAATCCTGCACTTATTTGAGGACTTTCCCCTGGGTCCTACCCTTGGAGTTGTGTCATTTGGACACATGGAGGCTTACATTGTTTCTTAAAACATGGCCTTACAACATCCAATCAAAGATGTCCACATACTGCCTGTGGATGTTAGGGAAAAACTTGATGAGGATACGCCTATCATTCCCGACTGCGGGAAGAAAATAAAAAGAAGGGGAAAAACTCCACTGTTATGCTTGGTTTTCAAATTGTTCTCTATGGAATGGAAAATAGAAAACAATACTAGGCTCAACGTGATCCAATACTCCAAGGTATTGACTCAAAAATTATGGAACTTGACTCCAAAAGAGTGGAATTTTGAGGGCGACAATAGCTGGCTCTTTTTGGGGATGACTTGACATAGGAACGAGGCAAGATCAAGAACCACAAGAAAACTTGAGGAAAGTAGACCAGTGCCTTATCCATTGGGAAAAATAGAGTCAAAGAAAAAACCAATACAAGGCAACACACACAACAAGGAACAGGAAAGGAAACAAGCCAAAACTAGGAAAGACCCAAAACAAAACACAAAAGAACAGCCGAAACCAAAACACTGTACACAATATATAGAAGGATTGCCTAGTCACCTAGGACTTGAACAACTTTAGGTACTACTCACTATAAGGAAGTGGGAGAGGAGATCCATTCATGTAATCTAGATACAAATATTTATCTCCAGCAAAATGTCTGATTCTAAAAGGACCAAGCCAAAGAGAATCAAACTTACCATGGCTTCCTCGTGGCTCATGTCTTCTGTCCCAAAGCAACACAATTTCACCTACTTGAAAATCTCTGGGCTTGGATTTCTTGTCAAAAAAATATTTTACATTCATTTGATGAGCCGATATCCTATCAAAAACATGCAACCTATCTTCATCAAGCTTCTGAAGGTAAAAAATTCTCTTATCCAAAGAGCTACTGAAACTTGAATCTTCAATGGTTTTCATCAGATGCAAGGCTGGAAATTCCACCGTGACTAGCAGTTCAACTTCCACACCATACACCAATTGGAAAGGAGACATTCTAATTTCTCTCTTGGGTGTAATTCTATCAACCCAAAGTGCATCATATAGCTTCTTATGCCAATTCTTCTGAGAATCATTTACAAGATTTCTAACTATGGTTACCAGATTCTTGTTTGTTGATCCTTCCTGTCCATTCCTTTAGGGGTAGTAATCTGAATAATGAACAAGGGAGATCCCATACCTGTAGTAGAATTCCATCATCTCAACAGAAGAAATATTTGAGACATTATCAGTCAAAATTTTGTTTGGTACCCTAAACCTTTTCAATATGTTCTCCTTAATGAAGTTGTAAACTACCTTGGAAGTAGTGCTCTTGACTGGGATGGATTTCACCCACTTGGTGAAGTAATCTGTGGTAGTCAACACATTGGTATGCCCAACACTCGAAGATGGATTGAGTGTTCCAATGAACTCTAAACCACATTGTTGAAATGTCTCTTCAATCACTACAGGCTTGAGAGGAAAAACAACCAACTTAGGTCTTCTAACAAATGTTTTGCATGCTTCACATTTACCAACCCATTTTGATGCATCTCTAAACAGAGTGGGCCAATATTAACCAACATAAAGTATTTTATGAGCTGTTACAGTGGAGGACAAATGGCTTCCACAAGCCTGGTCATGAAAAGTAGAGAATAACTTCTTTTGTTGCTCCATGTCTACACACTTCAAAAACCTTCCATATATGCTCATTTGAACAAAGAATTCTCCCATAACACATATTGTGTGGAACTTAGTTTGATGACTCTCTTCTCTTTGGCACTCAAGTGAGATGGAAACTCTCCATAGGTCAGAAAATGAGTAATGTCAACATACCATACGTCTGTCGACCTGAGGAACAGTAAAATAGGGACATCAACTCCATCTTTGGTCGACTCCTTGGCAGCTTCCTCAGCAATGAGTTCACACAGGCCCTTACCCCAAACAAGTTTTGTTGCCCTGATGTCAAGATCATAATCTTGCACCTTTGCTACCCAATTACCTCTCTTGGTTCCAAATTCTTACTGATTAAGAATGGATTTGATTGTTGTATCATGCACCAGCACCATAAAATGAGAATTAAGAATGTAAAACCTAAACTGCTTGACAACTTTAACAACTAAAAAAGTATGTTTCTCCATCATGGTGTACTTCAACTCATGATTTTTCAAGACATAACTCATGAATGCAATTGGGAGCTCATGATCTTCAGCATTCTTCCAGGCTAACACAACAACTAGGGTATTTTCAGTAGCGTAACAATAGATAATGAAATCTTTGCTAAAGCCAGCGCATGCCAAGGTTGGAGTCTTTGCAATGGCCTGTTTAATGTCCTCAAATGATTTCTTCCCTTTAGAGGACCAACCAAAAGTTTGCTTCCCTTACATCATGTGAGAAATGCTCATATTAAGTTCTACAAAATAGGGGATGAATCTTCTTAGGAAATTGATCTTACCAAAGAAATAATGGACACCTTTCTTACTTGATGGAAGAGGAATTTGTTGGATGGCCTGAACTCTCTCCAAATCAATCTTGATCCCTTCCTTTGAAACAATGTGTCCCAATAGATTTCCTTCGATGACACAAAACACAAACTTCTTAGGGTTTAAATAAATCCCATGCTCTCTACACTTCTGAAATATTGTTTCGAGGTGTTGAAAGAGGTACGTTCTTTTTGTAGAAAACATTGTCAAGTCATCCAAATACACAGTGATGCATTTCCCTTTCAAATTACCAACAGCCAAGTCCATGGCCCTTTAGAAAGTAGCACCAGCATTGATGATACCAAAAGGTATCCTCTTGTATGCAAAGGTGCCCTAAGGAATAGTAAAGGCAGTCTTATGTTGATCTGTAATATTCACCTCTACTTGATTATACCCCAAGAATCCATCTAACATAGATAGCATCTCCGAGCCAATGACATCTTGCAATACTTGGCCCATTATAGGAAGAGGATATTTTTCCTTCAAAGAACCCTAATTTAGATTTCTAAAGTCCATACAGGTTTGGATCTCACCATTCTTCTTTCTGACAGGCACTATATTATCAATCCACATTGAATGGTGGATGGGGAAGATGATCTTAGCCTTCAAAATATTTTGTATTTCTTGGAAAATTGTATCAGCTATATTTGGATTATATTTCCTTTGTTTCTATTTGAAGGGTTTGATCCCAAACTTAAGGGGAATGAAATGTTGCATTTCTTTAGGATAAAAAGCCTTAAGATCATCACAAGAGTAAGACAGAACATCAACATACCTCTTTAATAGATTCAACACCTTCTTTTTCTCTTTTTGAGTGTAGCATTTTCCAATGGTGACCATTTTTGGATCATCAAGACTCCCAATATTCACTTTATCAATTTCAAAAAATTACCGGGCTCCTTGAGAAACTTTAGATTTCATATTCCTGTCATGTTTATCAAAAAGATCCCACAAACTCACCAACCCTTTAGGGATTTTGTTTCCTTTCAATTTTATGCATCTATCTTGATCCATCTATTCTTTGACACCCTCTTCATTTGATGACACACACTCTCTAGGAAGATTATCATAGCCATTTGGTGGGTTTTTCCATATCTAGTGGTTGTGTCTAGGAATAAAGTTGATTTCTACAATTTATTGTGTCCCTACAACTGATTGAGATATGATTTTTTATATTATGTTAGGTCTCACAAATACATGAAACCCTTTGTAATCATTTATAATGACCCAAAAACCTTACCATGAGTAAAAACCCTATAAAAAGGTTAGTTTTTCGTTGAAGTGGATTCTATACACCACTTACCCTAGAAATTTTCTAAAGAGGCCGCAAATTGTACGTAGTTCTCCACATAGATATGTGATGTTCGTATATCCATGAAACTATATTTGATTATATTATTACTTAATAAGGGATTTCTTTCTTATACTTGACTTGGCTTTAAGGGATTTTGGCTTGGGAATATTGACACTAAAACCAATTTTGGAGTGCTCTATAGCTCTATAGGAGCTGATCCTAATGCAAGTTTCTTTTCAAGGGATATTTATGAGAACTTTGTATGCATTTTGAGAGATAATTATTTGAGGAGCTCTTAAAAGTGCATGGCAATTGTTAGGTGAGTAAATGAGTACATTTGACTTGCTATATATAGGGTTAGGTAGTTATTATTTTACATTAAGTATGACCCATAAGAAAACCAATGACCCATAAAAGATATCAATAGAAAAACTAACTATTGGAAGGCTCTAGATGAATGTCATTAATTTTAGACCAAACTATTGGATATTTTAGTCCTTGTTTGGTTGTTTCACCCAAGAAGTAGATGAGGTGTTGTAACGTTATGTACATGGAAATTGTGACTAATAGGAATCTTTAGATTGATGTGATTTTTTCGATGAGAAATCAAGGAGTGTAATAGCGAGAACAATTGTCACAATAAGACTAGCGATATAGAAATTAGGCTTGAAATAGGTGCACAAGGGATTACACCAATATTTACTTTATCAAGTGATTGCTTTCTAAATTTATGTGTCTACACATACCTCATAGAAATGGCAATTCACCAAAGATAGACAACAAGAATAAATACCTCACCACTATCCTAAAGGAATTTATTCTTCAAGACCAACATCTTCTTTTGAATATTAACTTTTGCATTATTAGATACTAAGGGAAGGTTTGAAGATGCAAAAGGAGAGATACATTACTTTTGAAGCATGAATTTATGATTCAACTCATCACAAAAATTTTGAACATAGTGCCACATTTTCCTCTTACTGCTAGTTGGATAATTGAGTAGGGGAACTTAGTCACTTACATTGCATCTTTCCATAGACACTTCAACAAGTAAAATTTCAGGATTCAAAAACAATATAATCTTGGTTGAGATAAATAATACCTCTCAAGCTAAGTTGTTTAAGATTCATTTATCTATGAAAATATTGATCAAATAAAACATAAACTCAAACTTGTTGCATGTCATCCTCCCCAAGGAGCTTAGATTCATACCTGACTACACTAAATCAAAGTGAGGGATCAATATTTGAAAGATTCTTTCAAATCATTGTATATGGAAAACTACTCGGAGAGAAGATTAAATCAGTTATAGTGTCTCACATGGCCCTATTACCAAGATAACTAAAATCTCCTCAACCTTGTTGTATCATTACAATCTTATGTTTTATGTCTAGGAATATTTGCAAGAGCATGCCCAATATTTTCAAGAATGCATTGCTATATAGTTCAAAACAAGCTCAATCCTTCTCAATGGCTCTGTGATGCTCTAATTTGGTTGGAGTAACATTTTGTGACAGTGTAGAGCATGTCCTATGAAGAAGAACTAGGGCTGTATTTTTTTCTGGATGTCAATTTTATAAGGTGACTTACTTAGTTGGCCATATATTCTTCAAGTGTATTGTGAAGCCCTACAAACTAATTCATTAAGAAAATACATTAATCTTTGAAATACTAATTTTATTCCTAAAGTGGGAGATCCCATTATTATTGCTAATTATAGACCTATTACTTTGTCTAACTATTCTTTTAAAATTCTACTAAACATTTAACACTTTGTGGCCTCCACATAACTATTGTAGATTTCCAAATTGAATAAATGGAGTTTATCAAAATTTATTATATCCTTGATAACACTATTGTAATTTGGTAAGGGGTGGAATAGGGTCTGTGTCCCTCGCTAATGCATTTTTTTACTCAAATTAAAATTTGAGAAATCTTATGATCTGAGAGGACGAACTTTCACCATCACCATGCTTGAAGCTTTAGGATTCAAATTATTTCCCTCTTAGTTATATAAACTCTATTCTATAACGCCTCCAATTGTTTGACCATTAATAGCTACAATTTTGAGGTTTGATAATTTTTATCTCCACCATGTAATGCTATAATTTAGATCTTGTATTATATATCCTACTTTGCCAAGTCTTTGGTTATCTTTTAGCTCATATGGCTGATTAAGAGCTCAGTAAATCTATTGTAATTTTTTGTATTGATAATGGGTATTTTGTGGATGAATCCTTCCTCTCCATCACTAATACTGAATCTTCATTCTATAAAGTTATGGCATGCCTCAACATTTTTTCTAAGAGCTTAAAGATATAACATGTAATGGTCAAAACCCCAATGCTTCAGCAAAAGTATGATGCTCATGCTTTCTTGGATGGCTACTTTTTAGTGGAAGTGGATTAGGAAAGGGGGAGAAGTTATAATTCCTTGGAATTATTTGTTTCTTTTGATGGCTCTCCTTATGACATTTGCCAATACATGTTGTATAAATTTGAAAAAATATTGCATCATTTATTTTGAAACTTTTTTCGCTATTAGGGAAGTTCAATATTTTAACAAAAGGTTTGGCTTCAACATGTCTACTACTCTTCTTATTGGGCACCCTCTAAATATTTCTATAAAAATCTTGTCAATATATTTACATAATTCATCTAGCCTAATGTCAAGAAAACATGAGGATTCTACAATTTTGTGGGATGCTTATTGTCTTTGAAAACACAAAGGAGCCATGTGTATAACTAACATGTACAAATTACAAATTAATCATATACAAATTACAAACTTCCATAAGTGTTAAGAGGGTCATTCACTCCATCGAATTCCAAGAAGAATGAAAAATTATCTTCAATATTACATTGTTGTAGGGTTTCCATATGGAAAAACCTACTAGAATAATATTGTTATGAAGTTTTTGAACTACCACTACTATCAAGCCATCAAAGTTGAAGGGTCCTTGAAAAAATAATTTAGAATTAGCCTTGAAGAAGTTAAAACCTCTATCAAGTGAATAGGTGATGGGTTTTATCCTCGTATTTCACTTAAAGATATCAAACTTTAGTTGTCTCCCATAACCTCTAGCAACTCAATCTAGATTTTATTAAAACATTTATTATACAGAATCTTCATATCTTTACAAAATGCATTTGTATGGTGCAATACCTAATTGTTTCTCATTACATTATTCCTTCCCTATTTTACAAAAATTCATAACTTTATTGCTTTTGATACGAGATATATCACTTGCATTAAGGATATGGTGCAGGATGTTTTGATGTACAAATTTGGGCTTCAGATAATTGTTGCTTGGTGGAAATATTGGTGATAGAACTGTAATGCTCCCTTCAAAAGCTACTTTTCTAGGTTATATTTTGTTGGTTTTAGGATGGAAGAAGGTAAGGCAAAAAAACAGAGAAGAGAAAACCCAAAAATAATATGAAAAATAAATTACTTCTATTATAATTTTGAATTAGCTTCATTGCTCAAATTTTCTCATACAAAATGCATACAAATGCCTCAAATATATAGAGGTATTTCAAACTAGATATCTTCTTGAGAAAGCTAGAAAACATTAAATTTGACTTGGGTGGGAGAGAAAGAATTTACAATTAATTGAAAATATTCTCCAATTATTTTATGCTAACAAAATCTATCAGACTTAATTTGGTAGTTGAGATTACACAAATCCCAACACTCCCCCTAATCTTAACTACCATGGAGCAACACCTAAACATTCTCTAAGATACACAAAATTATCTTGGGGTAAAGGCTTCATGAAAATTTTTGCAAACTGGTCTTCAAACCTATAAAAGTCGAGATATATCTCACCATTATTGACAAGCTCCCCGATGAAGTGATATTTGGTGTTGATATGCTTGCTTCGCTTATGGAAAACATGATTCTTTGATAGTGCAATTGCTGAATTTTTGTCACAGAAGATCTATGTGTTGTTTCTTCTTGATAGTGTTACAAATCTGTTAGAACTCTCCTCATCCATACTTCTTGATTAGGTTATTGTTGTGGCTGCTACATACTCTAACGTTTGCAGATGAGAGAGTGACAATGGGTTGCTTTATTAGATGCCCATGAGACTGCACACTTGAACCAAAATGAAATACATATCCAAACATGTTTTTCCTGTCATCAATGCTACCTACATAATCACTATCCATGTATCCCATTAATCTGAAATCATCAGATGGTGCATACCAAATTCCATAATTTGTAGTACCGGCAACATATCTTAGTATTCTCTTTCCTGCAAGCTAGTGTGATTCTTTGGGATTATCTATGAACCTTGAGATGAGACTAACTCCATACATGATATCTAGCCTTGTTTCTTTAAGTACATTAGACTTCCAACAAGTCTTTTGTACAATGTTGGATCAACATTGGATCCCTTATTCACTTTTGCTTAATTTGAGACCCATAACAACTGGTGTTGTTCCTAGATTACTTTTCAACATATTGAATCTCTTCAACAGATCATTTCAACATACTTGGATTGACATATTAATATACATTCTTCAGATTGAGTCTCTTCTATGCCTAAAAATTATTTCATCAACCCTAGATCTGTCATTTCAAATTCCTTCTTCATGGTTGACTTAAACAAGTCAATAGATAGATTTCCAATGAATATGAGGTCATCAACATACAAAAAAACTATTAGAATCTGACCTCTATTGTTCATCTTGATGTATAGTGTTGGATCACTTCTGATTTTGTTGAATCCATTTTGTAGAAAATATGAATCTATTCTAGCTGTACCAAGCTCTCAAACCTTGCTTTAGGCCATACAATGCCTTTTTCATTCTATAGACTTTATTCTCTTGTCCATATATTTCATATCTAGGTGGTTGTTGATACATAAACTTCTTCTTCCATAAAACCATTCAAGAATGTATGACTTGACATCCATTTGGTATACTTTCTAGTTGTTCTGAGCTGCTATGGCTAAGAAAGTTCTAACTATGTCAAGTCTAGCCACTGGTGCAAAAGTTTCATTGTAATCAATTTTAGGTTGTTGTGAGAACCCCTTTGCCACTAACCTTTCCTTGTGCTTTTCCACATTTCTATATGCATTGAATTTGGTCTTATAGACCCACTTAACACCAATAACATCCTTGCCTTCTGGTAGATTGACTAAGTCCCAAGTTTGATTCTTCTCAATAGAATCAATTTCTTCATCCATAACTTTTATCCATTCTCATTTTCTATAATATCTTCAAAATAAACAGGATCACCTTGTGAAAATAATGCAAAATCAGAGTAGTAACTCTTCATCTTTACTTAGCTTGATCATATATCTCTCTCATAACTTCTTGTCTTCTTGGAAGCATTTCTGAAATGAGACTTGAGTTTTTCCAATGTTGGGTTGGATGAATCACTATTCTAATGGACTTATAGTTCCTGCATGCCCTGAGGCTTCACCAGGCTGAGAGTTTGTTTTAGGTCTCCATACTTCCTATGGAGTAGGTGTCTTGAAATTGTCTCTTGAGTGATTTCTTTGAGGGTTGTGAGCTATCACTGCATTTTAAGGAGTTACTACAACACTCTTTTGACCATTAGGGCCACAAACTAGAGTTGCTGCTGGAGCGAGCCCTTTTGGAGCTGGTTGATTGACCTATGCACCATTTTCTTCAAATTCATATTCTTCATGTGATACCTCTACAGAGATACCTGGATTATTTATCAATACTTCCATCCCAGACTTCATTCTCTATAAAATCAACATCTCTACTGATAATAGTCTTCTTGGTGATGGGATTATATAACTTATATGCCTTTGACTGCTCACTGTAACCTAACAAAAAAATAATTTTTCACCTCTATCATTTAATTTTATTTCTCAATTATTTAGTCACTAGTGCATACACAACACATCTAAACACTCTTAAGTGTGCAACACTGTGATTTCTTCTACTCCATGCTTCTTGAGAAACCTTTTCCATGACACTTTTTTGTTAGGCACCTGTTTGATAGGTAGGCTACACATGCAACCACTTCTACCCAATACTCATTTGGATCAAGTGTTTTTCCTTTAGTAGACTCCTGGCCATGTCCATGAGTAGTCCTATTTTTTCTTTCTATTACACCCTTTTGCTGAGGTGTATACCTGGTTGTCAACTTCTTGTGTATTCCATTTTCCTTTAGAAAATTTAAAAATTCATTTGAGATATACTCGCCACCTCTGTCTGATCTCAGCACCTTGATAAAATGACCACTTTGCTTTTCTACGAGGGCCTTGAATTCCTTGAAAGTATAAAAAAACATCTGATTTGTTCTTTAGGAAGTATACCCATGTCTTCCTACTGAATTCATCGATGAAGGTTAGGAAGTACATGCTTGTGCCTATTGAGGGTGTCTCCATAGGTCCACATAGGTCTGTGTGGATGATTTTAATAAGATCCTGAGCTCTATATGCCTTTCCAACTATAAAATTTCCTGTGTTGCTTAACAAGAATGAAACTTTGGCATGTCATTTCAAGTGGATTGATCAATGGTATTCCATTCACCATGTTATTCTTGTGGAGAAAATTTATGCCATTAAAATGTAAGTGTCCAAGCCTTAAATTCCAAAGCCAATACTTGATTTTCTTGATTGACTTGGAGTGCATATGGAGATGTCATGCTTGGAAATCCTCTTTTAGTGAGGCCTTAGACATTCCATAGGTGATTTAGAGTTAGCACCCACTAGGCTTAAAAATCCTCCTTGAAAATATTTTTCTTCACCCAGGTTGTTGAAAGATGCCTAGCACCCGTTAGGCTTGAAAATCATTCCTTGAGAATGTTTTTTGTGCATCATGACTTGGGGGAACCTTAACGCATTCTAGGGTTGAGGAACACCCTTAAGATTTTTTTTGAATTTATTAGCTTAGAGGACCCTTAGCACCCACTAGGCTTGAAGACACCTCCTTGAATTTTTTTCTTCCTTTCTTGGATGAACCCTAGCGCCCACTAGGGTTGAGGAACCTTCTTCAAAAAAAAATTGATCTTATTTTTTTCTTGAAAGAACCTGTAGGGTCCACTAGGCTTGTAGGAACCTCCTTGAAATTTTGTTTTTTTTCTTGACTTAGAGAGTGTCTAGCACCCACTAGGCTTGAGAAACCTTCTTGAAAAGATTTTTTGCAACTCCATATTTTTTGAGAGCTAGCAACCACTAGGCTCCGAGATGCTCCTTGGTGAGATATCCATGACCCATACAAGAATAAGAGCTACCCGCCCACTAGGCTCAAATCAATTTGTATTTTTAATGGGAACATTCTATGTTTCTTGTCATTTTCACCTTGGCTATTAACCTATGTTGCTTGGATTTCAATCCTTGAAAATAATACATTCTCCTTTCTCAAAATACACTTTGTATCCTTTCTATATCAACTGACCTATACTCATGAGGTTGTGTTTCAACCCAAGGACATAATAAACATCAGGAATTAATTCTTTTCTCCTTCTTTTATCTTAATATTTATGGTCCCTTTTCCAATTATTGAAACTTTTTTGTCATTACCTAGTTTTACCTTTGACTAGATAGATTCGTCCATGCTAGAAAACAATTCTTTTGAACCTGTCATGTGGTTACTACAACCAGAATCCAAGAACCATACATCTTTTGTGCTCTCTTGAGTGACATGACAAGTTATAAACATAGAATCAATGATTTGAACTTCCATAATTACATTCTTTTAAAAAAATTGCACTTTTGTTTACTTAAATCATATTGTCTTTTTCAACATTCAAGTAGCATAATGCCCATACTTTTTGCAATAATGACATTGTATATTAGATTTTTCATACCTTTCTTCCTTGTCACTAGTTATGATAATGATTGTGAGAGGAACTTCTACCTCTGCCTCTGCTTGAAAACTCATTTGAGTTGGATTTGGATTTGTATTGATCATTTAAATGTGGAGATCTACCTCCTCTTACATGAAATCTTCCTCTTTCTCTTCTATTTCACAAATATTCATTTACCTCTGCTAACTGAAACTTGGCTCTTAAAGGCATGTTCTAAGGAGGAACTTATAGATCTGTTAAGTCTTTGTTCATGAGATAGCAAGAGATCCCATTAGCTCATATATAAAGAGCTGAGTCAAATCCTTAGACTCTTCAATGGAAACAACAATGGAGTTGAACTTAGTTGGTGGACTCCTAAGTATTTTTCTATGATCCTTTTGTCTTCTAAGGTCTCTTCATGGGACCTAACCTGATTTAATACTCCCATCACATGGGTAAAAAATGAATCAACACTATCAGACTCTTTCATCTAAATATTCTCACAATCTCTCCTCAACATTTGTAGTTTGACAAGTTTTACCTTACTAGTGCCTTAATAGGCAGTTTCTAAAATATCCCATGCTTGATTAGACCTAGTAGCTGTGACTACTCTAGAGAATATAGACATGTCCAGACCTTGTTGTATGAATAATAGATCTTTTACATCCCTTTTTATATTTTCCTTCACCAAATCCTTGTATTCTTGTGATAAAACATTATATAATGCTTGATCTGGTGGTTCTGGGAAGCCATTTTCGACAAGCTCCTAAGTATCTCGACTGTAAAAAAAAATTTTCATTCTAATAGCCCAAAAATCATAGTTTTTTCCATTAAAAGTAGGTATTTTGGACTGGATTAGATTGCTACTAGTGCAAGCCATGGATAAAAATAAAAAAAACATAGATTTAAATTAGAAAAATCACACAGGTTTAAAAGAGTAAAACTATGACTTATGAAAAAATGGGAACAACACTTGCGTTGGTCTAAAATTGTGTGCCCAGACTGAGGATTTTCACTCTGATACTAGATATTGGTTTTGGGATGCAAGTAGGTAAGGTAAAAAATAAGAAGAGAAAAATAGAAAAATAATAAGCAAAATAAATTGTTTCTATTATAATTTTGCCATAGTTTTGCCGCTAAATTTTTTTCTTACAAAATGCATACAAATGCCTCAAATATACAGAGGTATTTTAGACTAGATAGTTTCTTGAGAAAGCTATAAAACATTAAATGTGCTTGGGTGGAAGAGAATATTTTGTAATTAATTGGAAATATTCTCTAATTCTTTTATGCTGGCAAAATCTATAAGACTTAATTTGGTGGTTGAGATTACACAAATCCCAAAAATGTTCAAATTAAGAGGGATTTCTCCTTGGCTATTGAAAATATCAATAGTTGATGGGGTCTAAATTATTCCCCTTGAATGTAGCTTTCTTTTCTTAACTGGATTTGGAGCTCCAATATTGAGCCCTAGATTTCTCATTTTCTTTGGTGCTGGATTTATCACGACTTTCTAATAATTAAGATTATTATACATTTTGGTATTCCTCATCCCAAGTTACTTGCATGTAATAGACTCAATATCTTCAAGAACTTAAATTCAAGATTCACACTCGAGATCATTAAACATGGGAATAGATTCATAACCTTTTCTTACCCTTCCATATAGAGTCCATCACCTAGAGAATGACTCTATATTGATACTTTTCTCAATGGCCAACCTACATGATTTATTTTAAAAAAAATTCAAATCGATTATTCCTTTTTAGCTTTGGAAAGTGAGGAATGCTCCTATTTTCAATCATGAAAACATTGATAAAATTCATTATTGAAGTTGTGGATCTTGATTGCAAGTTGAACTGGTTGTTTGGTTTTCTTGTTTCTATTTTTTGGGAGGAAATCATGGTCATGGATAAAAATAGTAAATTGTCTTATTAATAGACTGGAGTTATCTTTATGTTTATTTTATTAATAACCATGTGATATTTGGGTTGTTTGTGGTTGAAGCAAACTTTTACAAAGAGGTGTACAAGTTATATATATGTGCATGGATTTACTCTTTAGTGTATGAAAAGAAGAGAGAATTGTATTGTACTCCTTAGGAATGAATAAAGGAGAAGTCTGGCTTGTTTATGGTGGATGTAGGCCAATTTGGGTGAACCACATTAAATCTTGGATTTATCTTGCAATTACATGATTCTTTAATTTATGTGTTAATTTTTTTTATTACTCTCATCTGTATTTTGATCTTAACAGCTGTATTAGAGTAGGATTTTGTTTTGGCAGAAAAATCTCAAGGAGGGTTTCTTGTTTGAGTGGGTGCAATGGTAGAAGATAGCAAGTTCAAGGTTGATAATTTTAACGGCCAAAACATTCAGTTATGGAAGATGTAATTGGAGGACTACCTATATCAGATGGACCTTTATCTACCATTGAAAGGAAAAGATTTGAAGTCATCAACTATGAAAGATTAATAATGGGATGTTCTTGATCAAAAACCATTGGGAACCATACGGTTGTTCCTAACGGCAAAAGTAGCTTTCAATATTTCTAAGGAAATGACAACAGTAGAATTGATGGTACACTTGGGTAAATTACATGAAAAACCCTCATCCTCCAATAAGGTATTTCTCAGGAAAATTTTGTTTGATATGAAGATGTCAGAAGGTGATCCATTAAATAATCATTTGAATGAATTCAACATGGTTGCTAATCAATTAAGCTCTATAGGAGTAAATTTTGATGATGAAGTTAGGGATCTTTTGATTTTGTGCTCATTTCCTGAAAGTTGGAATACTTTGGTTATGGATATGATTAATTTTGTTTATGGTTCAAACATTTTAAAGTTTGATGATGTTATTCATGTGATTCTTATTGAAGAGATGAGAAGAAAAATAGCATGTGAGTCATCTGGTAATTCTTTGAGTGTAGAGAACAAGGGAAGAAAGAAGAAAAAAGTAAAAAGTTTTGGACACCGTGAAATATCTAAGAAGGTCATATCTAAATCTAGAAGTAGTATGGTTTGCTAGAATTGTGGAAAAGAAGGACATATAAAGAAATATTGGTTGTCTTTAAAATTAGGGAAAGATCAACAAGAAGGGAACAAAGAGACAAATGTAGTAGGTGATGTGTCACAAAATTCTCTTATTCTTTCTTTGGAGAGTAAATTAGAATCTTAGGTTTTATATTTTGGTGCTTCATTTCATGCAACTCCTCATAGATAGTATTTTCAATATTATGTTCAAGGGAATTTTGGGCAGGTATATTTTGGTGATGAAGAGCCATGTAAAATTGCTGGAAAAGGCAGTGTTCATGTCAAATTCCAGAATGGTATGTTCACTTGGGTGTTGAAGAATGTCAGGTATGTTCCTAACCTGAGGAGGAATCTAATTTTTGGCAGGACAATTAGGAGATGAGGTTTTTATGGTTATATTTACAATAGATTCTTAGAAATTTAGCAAGGGTTCTCTTGTGGTTACAAGAGGTAAGAAAGTAGGTATTTTGTATTTATCCATAGTTATCATTTATCCCTCTTCTATTTTAGATACTACATGTATATACACAACTTTATGGCATCATAGACTTGACCATATGAGTGAGAAGGGGATGAATATTTTACATTCACAGGGAAATTTTTCAGATTTGAAAAACATAGACCGGGAAATTTGTGAGCATTCTTTGTATGGGAAACAAAAGTGTTTGATATTTCTCATGGTTAGATCAACCAAGAAGGGGCATAAGGTAGAGCTTGTTCATATGGATGTGTGTGGGTCGGCTTAGGTATCTTCTCTTAGTGGTTCAAAGTATTATGTTACTTTTATTGATGATGCTACTAGGAAGGTTTGGGTTTCTTTTATAAAGAAGAAATATGATGTATTTGATACTTTCAAGAAGTGGAAATATTTGGTTGAGAATGAAACAGGTTTGAAGTTGAAGTGTCTCAGATCAATTAATGGTGGAGAGTACTACAACAATGAATTTAATAACTGTTGTTCTCAGAATGCAAATCCATAGAGTGAAGAGAGTTCCTAGAACACCACAACAAAATGGTGTGTTAGAAAGGATGAACATGACTATTATGGAGCGTGAAAGGAGCATGAGATTGCATGTTAGATTTCCCTTACATTTTTTGGCAGATGATGTATATATTGTTGTTACTTGATAAACAAAGGACCTTCAAGTGCTTTAGAAGGTGGAGTACTAGAGGAGGCTTGGATTGATAAGGAGGTAAACTATTATTTTTTGAAATTTTTGGTTCTGAAGTTTCTGCTCACATTGATAATGAGAATAAGACCAAGCTAGAAGATAAGTGGAAGAAAATTTACTTTCATTGGGTATGATAATAATTATTTTGGACTATGGTTGTGGAGTTTGGATGAGAAAAAATTCATTAGGAGTATGGATCTTATTTTCAATGAAAGGGTTATGTACAGGGAATAACTACATGATAAGAAGATGGAAAAGTCTGAGTATGTAGCACTTGATGATATAAAATATAGAGAAGTCCTAAAAGGGATGGAAAATCAACAAGTTGGCATCAATCCTTACATATTCGGTGTTAAATTTGTAGATGAAAAATCAGCAAAAATAGCTAGAGTTTCAAACTCTAAAACATCTTGTGAGATTTTCTACTAAGGTAAGTAGACTCCTACTATATTATCTTCTTATCAGATTTACTATTTTTTAGTACAGGATGGTGGAGAACTAGAACTTTTTGAAAAAACAATGTAGGTAGAAACATGAAAAAAGGGGGAACATGACATGGATGAGGAGATGGACTCCTTGGAACACTACCAAACTTGGGATTTGGTTCATTTTCCTACAAGAAAGAGATAATTGCAGAACAGGTGGGTTTACAGGTTAAAGGAAGAAGAAGGTGGCAAAAATAGGTACAAGGCAAGACTTGCTGTGAAGGGATTACATAGGAAAAAGGTATAGAATTTGATGAAATTTTCTCTCCTGTTGTTAAAATGACTTCCATTAGAACTATTTTAAGTTTGGTAGCCATGAAATATTTGCATCTTGAACAATTAGATGTAAGGACTACTTTTCATCATGGTGATTTAGAGGAAGAAATGTATATGGAGTAGCCATAGGAATATGAAGTCAGGGGGAAGGATAATTTGGTGTGTAAGATTGAAAAAAAAATTATATGTCCTTAACCAAGCTCCAAGATAGTGGTATTTGATATTTTATAAATTCATGATAGAACAAAGTTACTCTAGATGTTATTTTGATCACTGTGTTTATTTTAAAAGACAATAAAGTGGCGTATATATTATCTTGTTGTTGTATGTGGATGACATGCTTATGTCAGGGTCAAACATGTAGGATATAAATGAGCTAAAGATCCAATTAGCCAATACATTTTCCATTAATGATTTAGGTGTGACATAGGAAATTCATGGCATGAGAATCGATAGAGACAGAAAGAGTAGAATATTGATTTTTTCTCAAGAAGAGTATGTGAACAAGGTTTTGGACAGGTTTAGGATGCAAAACTAGTGAGTACACCATTGGCAGGGCACTTCAAGTTGAGTAAAGAACAATGTCCTAAAACACATGAAGAGATTGAATATATATCCAGATTTCCATATGATGTCAGCAGTTGTAAGTTTAATGTATGTTATGGTATGCAAAAGACCAGACATTTCCTATAGAATGGGATTTTTCAACAGATATGTGAGTAATCTAGGAAAGGAGCACTGGAATGTAGTCCAGCGGATTCTTAAATACTTGAGAGGGACCAGTAGTAGATAGTTGTGTTTTAGAGGGTCATAGGTTTCTTTACATGGATATGTTTATGCAGACATGGCTTGAGATTTGGATGGTACGAGGAGCACCACATGTTATGTATTCACTATTGGTGGCACAACAATTAGTGTTATTTCTAAACTGTAGAAGATTGTTGTAATTGTCTACTACAAAGGTAGAGTATGTTGCTGCTACAGAACCAAACAAGGAGATGATATGGATGTAGCGGCTTATGGAAGATTTGGGAAAGAAGCAGGAGGATTACAGGTTATTCAGTGATAGCTAGAGTGAAATTCATCTTGCAAAGAACTTAGCATTCCATTTGAGAACCAAACATATACAACTCATAGGTATCAATTTATTAGATCATTTTTGCAGGATGGAAAACTGAAGTTCGAGAAGATCCTTACCAGTAAGAATCTTGTTGATATGTTTACAAAGGAGGTGAAAAAATAGAATCTGGAAGGTTGTTCAGCTTCAGTAGGTCTTCAAGACTGATCTTGAAGAAGAGAAACAAGTGAGATAAGGGTTTGAGAATGAGCTATAATAGTGGGTTAGCAACAGATCAGTATTCCAAGTGGGAGATTAGGTTGAAGTTGTGGAATGTGATTGCAAGTTAATAGTGGCAGTTTGGTTTTCTTGTTTCTATTTTTTGGGAGGAAATCATGGTCATGGATAAAAATAGTAAATTTTCTTATTAAAAGACTAGAGTTATCTTTATGTTTATTTTATTAATAACCATGTGATATTTATGTTGCTTGTGGTTGAAGAAAACTAATGTACAAAGAGGTGCACAAGTTATATATAGTTATATATATATGCATGGATTTACTCTTTAGTGTACAAAAGAGAGAGAGAATTGTATTTTATTCCTTAGGATTGAATAAAGGAGAAGTTTGACTTGTTTATAGTGGATGTAGCCCAAATTGGGTGAACTGCATTAAATATTAGATTTATCTTGTGATTCCATGCTTATTTTATTTCTGTTTTAATTTTTTTTATTGCTCATAATCTACTTTGATCTTAACATTAATGTGATCTCCTCTACATTAATTCGCAATTCATACAACATGTGAAAAAAAA
Organism: Taxus chinensis; assembly: GCA_019776745.2. Lineage (NCBI taxonomy): Eukaryota > Viridiplantae > Streptophyta > Pinopsida > Cupressales > Taxaceae > Taxus > Taxus chinensis. The sequence goes on from CM034147.1 coordinate 851,517,738, forward strand.
TTCTATGGAATTCTAGCATGTCTAGGAATTTCTCAATGATGTGAATCCAACTGTAAGAGGTTGAAATACCTCCAAAACACACATAAAAATCTTTGCAAATAAAAACTAGGAGTTTTAAAATAGCTTTCTTCTCATTTTAGAATCCACACTAATCTTTTACATCTTTACAATCCTCCTTTTATTTCACGTCTACTCTAAAAACCCTAAAATGCCAAAAAACCCTACTAGTAAAAACAACTTGGATGGGCCCCAAAATTTACATGCCAAATATTCCTTCATAAATTAAGGATCATGTGAAATTTTGATTTATTCTAACAAGTAAAACAAAAGTTATTAAAGTTCTAAGACCTAGTCAAAAGCGAAAAAAACATTCAGAGCCAATTTTAGGCCATTAGATGAAGGAATCCATGCTAAAAAAAACGTTCCAGTATATGACCACAACCTTACAATAATTGTAGACCCCAACATATTACTAATGTATATCTACCACCCTGTAAAATTTCAAAACAATCCAATGGTCGGATCAACAGTTATGGTCTTTGTAAGTTGTGCTCTCGCATCATTCTCCCCTAGTTGAAAAGAATTTAGCTCCTACGAATTCATTGATCGAAATTTTAATACTTTCAATATTCTTCAATTCCCACTCAAGAATCCAAGTATTTTATTCTCGCTGCAAACCTTCCCACTATACCAAATATTTTTTGTAGATCACATGTCTAGTAGTGACTGTCTGTTGGTCCAAGACACGCATTACCCTTTTTTCTTCTTCAACTCTGCTGCTCCCAGTTTATTTCTTCCTTCTGCATCATTTCCTATCATGACCTGGAAATTATATAATTCAGAAACATGCTTAAAAAATAGTGAGATAGTAAAGATGTGAGGTAGCATCCATCTTGTAGGCATTACCTCAATCTCTTAAGTGAATCCTAAACGGCCCAATCTTTCTTATACTTGACTTTATTATGTCCCTTTTGGAAACCTCTCCTTTCTAAGGATGAACCATCACCATATCTCCTTATTAATACACTTACTCTCCTACTAGCATCTCACAGTCTAATTTATATTGTGCATTACTCACTTTTAGCTCTTCCTTCACTTCATCCTGCAGTTGTAGAATCCATGTTCTGTAAATGCTTCTGCATCATCACTAGTTTTATCTTCACCGAGGTAGCACAATTAGATCTATGGATCCCATGTCCTGAGCTATATAAAATCTTAGAAATGAGACCTCCTGTTGACCTATTTACTAAGCTATTATAGGACAAACTCAGCTTAAAGTGGTAAAGCAAAGGTCCCATCATTTTGGCTTTTTCTCAAAATATGCAATGTAGGAGATTTCCTGAAAGAATTTTTGTTCACTACATCGGGAACATGTTTGGCCATCAGTCTGGGGGTGATATGCAATACTGAACTATAGATTTTTCAATCCAGTTTCCTCCACACAACGTCTTTCAAAAGTGACTCAAAAAACTCGATGTCCCGACCTGAAGTTATCACTTCTTAGAACTCCATGCAATCTAACCACTTCTGAAAAAAAAATCTGCAGACTCTGGAAGCATCATTAGTTGTTTTACAAGAAATGAAATGTTTCATCTTATAGAAGTATATAAACCACAACAAATATATAATTATTCCACTCGTTGCGTGTTAGGAATTCCTAACACTGCAAAATTCATACTCAAATCAACCCATGGCCCTGTAGGGACAGGTAATGGCATATATACAACCCACATATTCTGTGCATGGCCCTTAGCCATTTGGCACACTCTAGTTATCTTGCTACAATCCTTCTGATGTCAAGGATCTTTACCTTTGGCAAATAATAGACTTTTTCTACAACAAGAAAACCATTTCTTACTTATACCAAAGTGTCCAGCCAACCCCCCACTATCCAATTATCTTATAATATTTTCTCTCATCGAACCATCAAGGATGCACAATTGTTTCCCCTTAAATAAATAACCATCCTGCATCAAATAATCAAAAGAACCACTACCTATTATAGGGTCCTTAAGTTGTCTCACAACATCACCAAAATATGAATCACCTTCATACAATTCCTTAACTACCTCAAACCCTACTACTTCATTTTTCCATTGTTTTCAAAAGTGATACACACCAACTCAATGCATCGGCAGCTTGATTATGCTTACCCGACTTATGATTTAATAAAAAAGTATATTCTTGCAAAAATGAAACACATTTTTCATGCCTACTATTTATTTTCTTCTATGCATTTACATACCTCAATGCTTCATGGTCAGTGAAGAGTACAAATTCCTTTGCTACCAAGTAATGTCTCTGGTGCCTTAATGCTTGAACAATAGCATAAAATTCCACATCATAAGTAGAATATTTCCTCCTGAATTCATTTATCTTTTCACTGAAGAATGTTATAGGTCATCTTTCTTGACTTAGTACAGCTCCAATCCCGACATGTGAGGCATCACAGTCAACCTCGAAAACCTTGCTAAAATCTGGCAATGCCAGAACAAGTGCTTATGATGCTTTCTTCTTCAAAAATTAAAAACTATATGTTGTTACCTTAGTCCATACATACTCCCTCCCTTTTTTACACTCTGTTATGGATGTAGTAATTCTACTGAAATTCCTAATGAACTTAATATTAAAATTTTCTAATCCATTAAAACTATGAACCTCTATCACATTCCTTGGAATAGGCCATTCCATAATTACCTTCACTTTTTCCTCATCCATCCTCTGATATCATAAACCCCCCTAAAAAAAAGAATCTTTTGAAGAAATCTACACTTCTTTAAGTTTTCATATAGACTCTCTTTATGTAATAAGTCTAACACCAATTTCATATGTAACAAGTGTTCTTCCACTGTCTTATTGAATATCAGAATATCATCAAAATAGAAAACAAAAAACTTACCATTGTACTCTTGGAGTACTCTGTTCATCAGCCTCATGAATGTACTGGGTACATTAGATAGCCCAAATGGCATCACTATCCACTCGTACAACCCTTTTTTTGTTTTGAAATCCATTTTCCATTCATCCCCTTCATGGATCTAGATCTGGTAGTACCCACTCCACAAGTCAATCTTGCTAAATTATCAGGCTCCATCTAGCACATCCATCATATCATTCAATGTTGGAATTAGGAACCGATACTTAATTGTGGTCTTATTTATGGCCCTATTGTCTACACACATTCTCCATTCTCCATTATTTTTAGGAGTCAATAGAGTTGGAGTTGCACATGAACTCATGCTTTCTCTCACTAATCCTTTCTGTATTAGATCTGTCACTTGTCTGTTCAACTCTTCACTCTGTGTTGGACTCATCTGTTAGGTTTCCTGGTTTGGAAAGGTGGATCCTAGGATCAAATCAATATGGTGTTGAATATCTCGCTTCAGAGGTAACCCATCTAGTAGCTCATCTGTTATGACATATTTATATTCTTTTAATACATTTGCTATAGCAACAGGTATATTAAAGTCCTCTATTTCCACCTTCTTTAACATTAGTGCATGACACCATCCAACTTCTTCCATTTCCGTAACAAACTCTTTTGTAGCCAACAAGCCCTCACTCTTCTCTTCTTCCTTGAAGGGTAACAAGACCACCTTTACACCATCCTTCCAAAAGGTATATGTATTTTTTCCTCCATCATGTGTAACCTTCCTATCATAATGCCAAGGCCTCCCCAGTAATATATGTCATGCATCCATTAGGATAACATCACACCACACCTCATCCTTGTAGCCATTCCCAATCAAAAAATTTATAAGGCATCTTTTTTCTCTGGTTACATCATTCCCTTTCTTGAACCATGATATACAATAAGGATATGGGTGCTTCTAACATTTCAGATTGAGTTTATCAACCATCACACTCGAAACCATATTTTCACAACTACCACCATCAATAATAATTTTACATACCTTTCCTTCAGAGGTGCATCTTGTTTGAAATATATTTGTTTGTAACCATGAATCAGCACCAGCAACATCTTATTCTTTCTCCTTCCTTAGGAAAATCATCATCCTCCTTATCATGAGGGTTTCACCCAAGTCTGCAGTAACCTCCATTTCTTCTTCCTCTTCAATTTCAACCAGATTAACTCATGGTTTTTCTCCTTCCCATATATCTTGTGTAGGATAGTGAAAACACTCAAAGTCTCTGTGACCCTCTTCACCACATTTGTACAACATAACATGTATATTGCTTTTGGGGGCTATTCCAGCTGCGTCCTCCATTATAACCTCTTCTCCTATGAAACCCCCTACCTTTTTGGTAGTTACCATAGCTTTGACCAAAATCTTCATGCCCTTCTGCATTACAGGATTCACCTTTTGTAGGTTCAAATCTACTCATGCCTCTCATTAGAGATAATGATGGCCCTTTTTTCACACCTCTTCTAAAATTATTCCTCTTATTCTTTTCTTCTGCCTTTAATGCAAGTTGATAAACATCATCCAAGCTATGGCTCTGAAGCATAATCAACTCATCTTGTATGGTGTAACTCAATCCATTTATATACCGTGTAGCCTTCTGTTCTTTAGACTCTCCCTTTTTAACCTTGATAGACAACTTATAAAATTCATTGGTATAATCCTCAATGCTGAGATCCTTCTGTCTTAGGTTTTGGAACCTTCAGAAGAGTGTATGAGCATAATCTACAGGAAGAAATATTTCTTTTAGCTTCTTTACCATTTTATTCTAGTTTCAGATCTTTCCCTTTCCATTCCTTTGTCTTTCATTTTGTAGGTGATCCCACCATATCAATGCATGCCCGACCAACTTAGTGCATGCAAACTTAACCTTCTTCTCTTCTAAAAGGGTTTTCCACTCAAATAATTTTCCAATGCGATTCAACTAGTCAATCAACTCCTTTGGTTGTAACCCTCCACCATAATCAGGAACATTAATCTTGATGTCATCATTCTTTCCCTCTAAAGCCTAGATCAGTCTCTCCTCAAATGGCTCTTATTCAACATTTCTTCATCTCCCTCATTTTCTTCTTCATCTACTCCTTCATTCATTAATGGAGGCACTTCTTTAGTATCACTATCTTGGGCTGCATCCCCATTTGCATTTCTCCTTATAAGCCGGGTTACTTCTCCTATGAGCTCAGCAACCTGTCTCTGTAGCTCTTGCATATGCCTATTCATCTGGACATAACCTCCCCTCCCGCATCTAGCCATGATTATATAAAATAGAGAGAAAAAAAATTACACAAAAAAATGTAATATGTTACCTTAACTATTTCTGCAAGATCAAAATATGGCTCTGATACCAATTGATGTGAATCCAGCTGCAAGAGGTTGAAATACCTCCAAAACACACATAAAAAGCTTTAAAAATAAAAATGAGGATTTTCAAAATAGATTTCTTCTCATTATGGAATCCACACTAATATTTTACATCATTAGAATCATCCTTTTATTTCCAATCTACTCTAAAAACCCTAAAATGCCAAAAATTACCTACTAGTAAAACAACTCGGATGGCCCCTAAAATTTTCCTGCCAAATATGCCTTCATAAATTAAGACTCATGTGAAATTTTGACTTATTTTAACAAGTACAAACAAATTTATTAAAGTTCTAAGACCTAGTTAAAAGAGAAAAAAAACATTCGTCGCCAAATATAGTTCACTAGATGAAGGAATCCAGGCCCGAAAATGTGCCCAAATGGCCACAACCTTCCATGCAAGATTGACTCCAGCATAGTATGAATGATTATTTAGGTAAGTGCACCAAATGGTGGACATAAAACTTTAAAATTTAGGTACAGCAAACATGGTTTATAAACCACGCTCGTGGTTTATAAACTGCGCTCCTTCAATTCTTTTTATAGGATCGGTGATTTCCGAACCTAAAATCATGATCATGGTTTCAAACCATGATCACGGTCCTCTAAGACAAAAAAAATAGACCCACGAATCCTCATTTTCCATCATTTTTCCTTTCCAACTGTGATTTATCCTAGACCTTTGGCACTCGTGCTTTGAATACCCCCTAAAAATTACTCTTCAGACTTGTGGATTGCGATAGTTTTAACGATGCCACCAAGACAAAGAGGTAAGCCCTCGATTTTGATCAATTTGTTTGCATTTTAGGTTATTTTTTGTGAGGGTTTTCAATTATTTTTTTATGTATGCCATTTTTTTGTTTTGTCAGTTGCTCGGCAAGCTCGTAATGTTGTAAACCCTCTAGACAATCCTCAAAATGCTCCAAATATTCCACAAAAACCTCCTCCAAACATAGATCCACCGCCTGTGGCTCCTTCTATCCCCACGGAATAGTCTTGCCCCATTTATGTCTTTAAAAATCTGTTGATTCACCACCTCTGTCATTTTCTCCTTCCCCATGTTTTTCTTTGTTGGCTTATTGCCATTTTTAATCTGCTTCTAGGTTGAAGATCATGTATGGGTCCATATTTGTCTCCTCATTTCTTTGTTCCTCTAGAAAGGTCTATATTTTGAGTCCCCCGTGCTCTGTCCCTTCAAAAACTCACATTTTCTCCATTTTCCACAGTCAAGATCTGTTGTCCTTGTCATTCTTTCCCTAAATAGTTGAAGAAGAATGAATTTTATGTGTCCCTTAGGATCATGTTTGAGCCTTGCAACATTTCTAAACTCTCTGTCCTTTGAGAAAATTTCATTTGTAGGCTCAAATGGTCATTTTTTCTATATTTTATGGTTTAACGGGCATTTCTCCTGGTCAAATTTACATCCTTACATCAAAAGGGAAACGTTGCATCCTTTGGTTGGATGTGGCTTGGCCGGACACTTCAAAAATGCTATGAAAAGGCCTCAACTTTAAAATGTGTCCACATGGAGGAGCAACGCTCATTTGAGAATCAACTTTCTGGCCGGGCTTAGAAATAGTGCCGGGAGGATGCGTGGAGGGTTGGTAGGATAGAGACATGTGGAAGCTTCTGCTAGGTTTCCCATACTTAGACAAATTTCAAAAGATTTTTTGGGAAGTCTAGGACATGTGGCGAGCCCGCGCTCGTTCAGGGTCTTCAACTTGGGCATCATTTTGAAGAAGCGCCATGAGGACACATTGGGCACTCTGTTCACTTTGCATTTTTGCTTAGGAATTTTCAATGGCCAAAAGGGGACTGCCTTGGAGCTTGATAAGTGGTGCCTTCTGCTGAACTTCAAGCCTTCAATTTTTTTTTGCCAGAGCAGGACACGTGGCGAGCCCTTACTCGTTCGGGGATTGAAATCTTTAGGAGCTCCTAAAGGTGCGCCATAGTGAAACATGGCAATTTGAAAAGTCATAAGGGGTGGGGAAGTGGACCATCAAAGGAAAATTAAACTTTTTGCCTCTTTACATCATAAAGGTTAAAATATCAAAGAAGGGGCCACAAGCCCGACAAAGGAAAATGTCCTGATATGTTTCTAGTCAAAGGGGTGAGAAGGTAGATCATTTGGAAACTTTTCCCCTTGTATTCAAATGACTCAAAGTATCAAAAATTCTTGAGGGCCCAAAGGAAATAGACATTGTTTTTCCCCGGTCAACGATGGAGGTGCGGGATTTCAAAGTGAAAAGTGAGAATTTTTCCCTTTTGAGGGAAAAGGAGTGCTAAAGGCATAAAAAGACCCGAGGTCCCGCTGGGACTCACAGTCAGAAACTTGAAGCATAACAGGGCGCAGCTGTGGGGAAAAATTGGAAAAATTTTCCTTTTTTCAAAAAAGAGTCAAATGGTGGATTTTTTCCACAGTTCGTTTAGGACCCACCTCAGGACACATGTCAAGACCCATTTTCAAAAGGTGGAGGTGTGGAGAAAAATGTTAAAATTTTTAACTTTTTTTCAAAGGGTCAGGAAAAGGTCAAAGGAAGCCCCCCGAGCCTGTTTTTATATCTTCCACATGGACTGACCCATATTCAAATCAAAGACCAATGGCTACTGAGTGTCAAAATATGATTTTCCCCCCATTTTCTTTATAAAATGTCTGGAAGTGTGAAGTCTCCAACATTTATTGCTATTTTTTACATGCGCAAGATAGAGGGGTGAGTTAAGGTTGACATCTGAAGTTTGGTGGGAAGATCTAGGAGAATGTCTTTCAAAATTATAATGGCTCTGATCTCTCAAACCCAATCTGGTTTTCCACTTTTCTTCTCCTTTAGCATGAAAAGAGCCAGATTTGACAAAATAAGGGCAGGAGGTGGTTGGCAAATGGATGGAAACGTGTTGTTGTTTGAGAAAGGAGTTGAATGCGGGAGGGAATCAAAGAGATTTGCCCCCTCAAGCACCTAGTAGACTTCTTGTAGATCTGATTATGTGAATCACGAAAGAATCATGGTGAGCACTGGTGCATTTATTTTTTTTTGTCTTTTTGGAGGATGGGGATCTGTTGTAAACATTATAAATGGCATGAATTATTTCATACAAAAGGTTGGAATTTTCTTTCAAAAAGGTTAAGACTGATTCTTCGCCAGCAGAGAAATCTTGACAGAGCCCATCCATTTTGAAGAATTCGTTATAAGAAGCCTGTATCTCTCTCTTTTTATTAAGTTTAATCGTGTTAAGGTGGTTGCAAGTGTACAAGCAATTGATGAGCTTTGAGATTATTCTGTGAAACTTTCCCCTGCTAATAGACTTAATCAAACTTTGAGTTATTCTCTGTGTTTCCTTTGAGCAAAATGTGATTGTATTTCATCCCTTAATGTCATTCAAGTGGTTTTTCTTATTTTTGTTGCAATCTTGTGCTAAATTTTGGTCAAATAACACACAGGTCTTAGTCCTTGTGATATTTTAGTGGCATCTAAAATTCCATTTCTAAGAAAAAGCCTTCATTTGGGAGCATGGGATAAATGATTTAAAATCAATTTTCTTTCATCTTGTTGATAGAGATTCATCTGTAAGGCTTTGGGTGTACCTTAGGCATGACCTAGTTTAAATCTTTGTGCTTTATTGAGTCCTCTAACTCAAGACTTTGTGATAGAATCCCACAGGTTGTGTGAAATATTGTTAATCTAGTGCCTCCATTGAAGCACATATTCTAGTTGACGAAATAATTTAACTTATTTTTAGGCATTTTGTTGATTGAATTTTTCCATTTTTCATAATCTCTTAAGGATCTAGTGTTTCAAGTCCATCCTATCTCCCCTCCCATCAAAAATCTATTTAAAACAACTTAATTCTACCCATACTACCTCTTATTTTTTCTCTGTTTACCCACATGAGACTAAAATCCATTTACTAAAGTATGCAGAACAGATCAGGTTCTCCAAATTTCTTTAGTAACCTTTTCTTTATTGTGAAGATATCCTCCATAATCTGGAAGTCGACAACTCGTGAGAGTCAGATTTGGTGCGTTGATCATATTTTCCCCCATGGCATTTTTTATGAAAATCTTGCAAAAGAAACGTATATGTATCTCGTTTCAAATAACAAAGGTTACGAAAGTAGGTTCTCTTACCTTGGTTGATAGACACAACCTAAAATATTTAGGACAAGATCACATCCTTTTAAGATGCTACCCACTCCTTTTTACAAGACCTAAATAACTAAAGGGATCAGATAGATTTGCTTCCCCGGCTACGAAAACGACACATATAAAAAATCTATCTGCCTCTGAGTCTCCCTGTTGAATCTGTGATGTCTGCTTGGCCTTGAAAGGGAGATTAAGTTTGGGTACCAACATCAGTGGCACCAGTACCGGGGACTTGTTTCGAATTGTTGGAGTACTCATTTGCATTGCTGAGACTAACATTGCAAGATCCAATGTTATAGTTCATATCTATTTGTACCTGTCAACAACACCAACATTAGTGTGCAATTGTTACCGTGTTCACTTGTTTTTAATTTATGGGAGCTCAGTTTTGCATTACTGAGACTAATTTTCTAATCCACTGCTAGTTCAGATCTATTTGACCCATCAACAACATCCAACTATTTCCACTTGCTAGTCGTTGCTAGGGACTACAGTTCACATATCAGAATTTAGAAAAACACTTCTTGTATGCTCTAACTATTGTGTGTAATTCTTTCAGTGTTCACTACTAGTGCACTAGTTTTCATTTGAATAATCTGGGTAAAGAAAAGGTAAAATCCTTCCAACCCTAGTTTCCAGCACTGACAGACATTTGTCAGATCACATTTAGTGCATTTACACGACTAAGGAAGGAAATCCTTAGTGGCGACTCCCTGATTGATTTGATTTTAATAAGGACCAGTGTCTTAGGAAACTCTGTCCAAGGTCATATTTGTTACTAATATTTGTAAAGCTGGAAGGAAGAAAATCCTGGAGAGTTATTGGTGATCAACAAATGAGAAGAGGGATCTCTATTGATGAAAGTTATCAACCCATCATTGAATATTACCATTCAAGTGACTTTGAATCATGTAGCCTCTTTGTGGAATTGAATTCTCCAACTAGAGAGGGGACTTCATTTGATTTTGAAATATTTACATCACATTTTGCACATGTTTTTTTTGAAATAGATATGGATTTCCAAGAAGGAAGGCCTATGGGGGGATGTCCATTTTGAATAGCTATACTCATATGTTCCAAGGATCCTCTTACCCCTCATAAATTTGTCACCCCTCCAATATTACCTCCTTGAATCCAATATGGCTCAGCCCCCACCCAGACCCCCATTTGTTGTAAATACCTTTGGGCCTATAAATTTTGTGGGAATGGCTAGTTTATCAAAATGTAATACCTCAGGATGTGAGGAACAAACTTCCAAAGTTCCAAGGAAACAATTCCATAAACTGGAGAACAACATCTAAATCTCTTCCTCAATATGATGGAAGACTTTGAGATAGAAAATGAAGATGTGCACATCAAATTTTTTGTTCACACTCTAGAAGAGGATGCAAGGGACTGCTATAAAGCATTTCTAGATAACTCCATTGATTCATGGGTTGAGATGAACAATGCATTTATATTGTAATATGGTGATAGAACTAACCCTAGGTTTATTCTATGATAATTTGATAACATCAAGAAGAATCCCAATAAGTCAGTGCAGGATTTCAACACAAGGTTCAATAAGACCTTGAGAACATTGCCTGTTAGAATAAGGCCTTGTGAGGAGTCATGCTTAATCAAATATATTAATGCATTTGATAAAAAGGCCTACATATTACTTAAGAGACAAGAACCCCTACAAATTTGAGGCATGCCTTCACCATGGCTATGTAAATAGAGAACAACATCAAGGAAATTGGGAAGCCTCCAAAGAGAGATGGTGTGAAGTTAGATAACCCAGACAAACCTCAGACAAGAAAGGATGCTGATTTAGAAGAAGTTGTGGAGATTTTGGTAGGGGCTGTCAAAGAGATCTCTTACAAACTAGCCTAAGATGAGAAAGGAGTTGGGTAGAGTTCCCAAAGACAACATATGAAACAAGGCCAATATAGACATAAAAATCATCAAAGAGATCTGATGACATAGGCAAGTGAATTATTGTATTTGGATACATGCAGCCCCAAGGTAGAGAAAATAGAATGGTGCCTGATCCTTTTGCTGATAGAATTGCTATTGTGGAAGAAACAAAAGTCATTGATTGGTGTGATCAAGTGTTTCATGCCCTATGCTCCTTGTGAAGAAGATCTTCAATAAGAAGAGCAAGTTGATGATGATAATGATGATGATGTTTGCATGATGGGGTGCTCCACTAGCTCAAAACAAGGGTCAACCTCAACTGAGGTGATAAGTGCTAGAACTACTAGCCACCTTTTTGGGACTGCATTCATAGGGTACCTATTCTTCCTCTCTCTCATACTTTACAAAGTAGATAATGTACAAGATTTTGAATTTCCCAATAATGATTTTGAATATCTAAGGGCTTTAATGATAAAAAATTATGATGGAGGAATCCCATCTGAGGAAGATAGGCAATTGTTAATGAATGTTGTTGTTGCCCAAGAGAAGGAATATAACACAAGGAGTAGGGTTGTCAAAGGTGTAGGGCCTCAAGCCAAGCCAAAAGCTCCCCTACTTTCAAACATTCCTAAAGAGGCTCCTAGGAAAGATGCACCTACCAAGAGGCCCTGTAGTTCCAAGAAAAAATCACACTCCTCCTCATGCTCAAGCTATCAAGAGTCTTGTACCACCTAATGAGTGTATTAGCCTTTCTTCCAATGTTACCTTCCCCAAGAATGTCCCATATGACATTTCCCAAGTTTTAAGTCAAATCAAAGTCTCTGTTCCAATTGTTGAGTTGCTTAGGATTCCTGAGCACAAAAGGAGAGCATTTGAATACTTGGGATTGAATGAGAAAAGGCTTCCTTGGGAAGAAATGTGAATATTGTGGAGAATCCTCCAATCATTAAAGGGTCTGAGACACCATTAGCATCAGAAGAGCTAGCTGAACCACCTGAGGTTTATCTAGGGACATCCTTGGTAGATTCTTAGCTGAATGTGGATCCATTTTTCACCACTTTGATCATCAAGGATAGACTACTCCATAACTGCATGTTTGACTCAGGGGCATCATGTCAATGTCATTCCTTTGGAAGTCATGAATGAGTTGAACATATTAAAGTAAAAACAGCATATGGGAAGTGCACTACCATGGACTCTAGAGAAGTGCCAGTAGTGGGATGTGTGAAGGGATTGGTGGTGCAGCTTGTAGCCTACCCTAGGTAAAAATTTAAAACTTGATGTTGTCATAGTTGATTGCCCAGCCAAGTGGGGTATGTTGCTGTCAAGAAAATGGGCTGCAAGTGTTGGTGGGAGTGTCCAAATGGACATGTCTTATGCCACCATTCTAGTTGAGGGTAGCCTTGTTAGGTTATATGGGTAGAAGAAAATGTTGCACCTTATTAAGGATCCCAATAACACGTCATATAAAGTATTGTACACAAATATTGATGCTAAAAAATTTGTGGGATTTGTTGAGGGAAGGGAGAAAAAGATTGAGTATAATTGTCTTGAGTAGGTAGGATCTCCTTGGACCCTATTGTTTGATGGAGCTTGCTCCAAATTCGGAAATGGTAACGGTGTTGTTTTGATTTCTCCAAGCCAAGAAAGGTTCATTTTTTCCTTCAAACTCAATTTTGAGCGCACTAACAACATTGCTGAGTATGATGCATTTTTATTAGGTTTAAGAATTGCTTGGAAGTATGGTGTTAAGGACATCATTTTCAAAGGAGACTCAAATTTGATTGTAAAGCAATTTAGAGAATTGTATGCCACCAAAAATTCAGTGAATGAAGCAATATAAGCATGTAGTTTGGGACTTTCATTGAGATTTTTGAATCCTTCAACATAGTGACTTCACAACAGAGAAGTTCAATGACTTGGTAGAAAAGCTTGCAGTGTTGGGGTCCCAATTTGACAACTCTGTAACATCCCCTTATTGTGAATATGAGGTCTAGATATTAACTAAGAACCTCTTTCCCTGACAATATAAAACACTTGTAGGTTTTTTAAGATGATGCTCAAATCAGAAGATTCCTGCAGAACAAAGGGGAGATTTTCTTATCAAACTATTTATTGGGAGCCAATGGTTTGTATACATACAGAAGGAAAAGAATCCTTTTTTGGCAGAGGCATCATCCAATTAAAGACCAACACCATTCCTAGAGGGATGGTTGCTCTCGAATCAAATTTTGATATTGTTGAGTCTATTATCAATAGGTATATGGTAGCCTCAAGGTATGTTGAGGAGAATGACCTTGGCATATAGAAAAAACCAAGGAAGATCTGGTTAGGCAGTAGTCTCAGTAAGGAGGAAAAGCATAGTTATACATCCGGTTGTTAAAGAAATATCAAGATTGTATGGCTTGGACCTATTCTGAACTCAAATCATACAAAGAAGACATGTTCTACCATGACATTCATTTGGAGCCTAATGTAAAACCATTTAGGAAGAAGAAGAGGCCAATTAATCCTCTCTTATCTATCAAAATGCAAGAGGAGCTAAAGAAGCTAAGAAATTGAGGGATTATCCAGCCCACAAGGTATTCCTCTTGGGTTGCCAACTTGGTGCCAATAAGAAAGAATAATGGTGACATCGGGTTGTGTGTAGACTTTAATAATCTAAAGAAAGCTCCAATGATGGATAGTTATCCTTTATCTAACATGGAACACATGCTGCAGATGGTGAGTGGTTCTAAGTTGCTTTCTACTTTAGATGGCTTCTCTGGTTATAACCAAGTCATGCTAAAAGAATCATAAAGGATAAAGACAACCTTCAATACTCCATGGGGAACATATGTATATGTCAGGATGCCCTTTGGTCTGATGAATGTTAGAGCCATTTTCTAGAGATCAATGTATGTTTCTTTTTCTGGTTACATCAATGAATTTATTCTTGTTTACCAAGATGATGTAATAATGTTTTCAAGAAAGAGAAGTGACCACTTGCTGCACTTAGAGAATATGTTGATTAGATATAGGGAATACGACATTTCACTCAATCTAAAGAAATTACATTTTGGAGTGCAGAAGGAAAAATTGCTTGGTCACATTGTGTCACATGAAGGAGTGATAATTGATCCAGGGAGAGTGAAGGCCATCAGTAAAGTCCCAATTCCAAGAACCAAGAAAGGAATTCAGTCCTTCTTTGGGAAAATAAAATTCATTAGAAGGTTTATATCAAACTTATCTCAGTGGACCATCCCGATCACTTCCATTTTAAAGAAGGATCAAATCATCAAATGGGAGGAAGCTTCCACCCAAGCTTTCAATGGAATCAAAGAGGCATTGAAGCATGCCCCTATTTTAACAGCCCTAGATTACAAGAAACCTTTCCAGCTATTTTCTTTTGCTTCAGAAAACACTATTGCTTATTTCTTGCTACAGAAGGATGATGAAGGGGCTGAGAGGCCCATTTCATTTTTCAGTAAGGCTTTGCAAGGATCAGAACCAAAATATACCATTATGGAGAATAAGGCATTTGTCTTGGTCAAAGCAACAAAGGTTTTTAAGCCTTATATTTTAAGTTCAAAATTTGTTGCTTATGTTCCACATACCATGGTAAAGGACATCTTATCAGAGATGGGAGTCTCAAGAAAAATATGTAGATGGGTGAACAAGTTGCAAGAGTATGATATGGTCATGCAAACCACGATGTTGGTGAGAGGTTTGGGGTTAGCTAAGCTCATGGATGAGAGAAACTTCCAGACCATTGAGGTAAATGAGGTTAAATAAGAAAGGTCAGTTGTTTTTGACAAATTGATAAATTCTGAGTGGTACAAGGATGTAATTTTGTATCTCAAAAATTTAAGTTGCTCTGAGCATTTGAATAAGAACCTAAAGATAGCTCTTAAGTTGGCTTCTTAGAAATATGTCATTATTGATTTTGGGTTGGCATGGAAGAACCCAAAGGGAGTCCTCTTAAGATGCATCACTGAAGATGAAGCCCCCAAAATAATTGCTGATCTCCATGGAGGAGTTTGTGGGGTGCACTTTGCTGAAAAAGTCACATCACATAAGATCCTAAGTGCTAGTTAGTGGTGGATAACTCTTTTCAAGGATACAACCTTATTAGTCAAAAGATGTGAAAGTTGCTCCAGCATTTCTTTAGAATACTAAAAGCTTTAGGCTCCCTACCTTTGCAACCTGTATCAGTTGAAGCCCCATTCAAGAAATGGGGAATGGAATTCATTGGTGAGATTTCAGAACCTTAAACTTCTAGCCATAGATGGATCCTTATCGCCATTGATTACTTTACCAAGTGGGTGGAAGCAATCCACACCAAGAAGGATACACACCAAGTTATCATGGATTTTGTGTTAAACAATATTATTTTTAGGTTCGGAGTACCAGTCGAGATTATAGTTGATAATGCTATGAGCTTCAGAGCTAAACCTTTAGTGGAAATGTGTAAAGAGTATGGGATACAACTTGACCTATGCCTCTAAATACAATCCCCAAGGAAATGGATAGGCTAAGTCTAGTAATAAAAATTTGCTAAAGATCTTTAGAAGAACATTGGAGCAAAAGAAGAGAAAGTGGGGTGAATAATTAAAGTTTGTTGTCTGGGTGGGTAGTATTATTGTCGAGAGGGTCACTAGAAGGAGTCCATTTGAGTTGTTGTATGGGACTTAGGCCTTGTTGCCTCTTCATATGCAATTATCTTCATATCAGTTTATGCAACAGCTAGAAGATCAAGAGGTGGGTACTTATGATGCTCGCATTAACCAGATTGTTGAGCTTGAAGAAGAGAGGAGGGAATCCCACCAGAGGCATATCCAGTTTAGAGAAAAGCTAATGAAACTGTTTGACAAGAAGGTCACTCCCAAAGCATTTAATATTGGATATCTT
The DNA here is from genome assembly GCA_019776745.2 of Taxus chinensis. NCBI lineage: Eukaryota > Viridiplantae > Streptophyta > Pinopsida > Cupressales > Taxaceae > Taxus > Taxus chinensis. Next base: position 851,533,950 of record CM034147.1, read on the forward strand.
GTGCTACTATGGGTTAGTAGGCATGAGGATAAGGGCAGGCATGGAAAATTTGACTCATTATGGATGGGCCCCTACTACATTGACATCAGAATTGGTGAACACACTTTCTTTCTCAAGGACTTAGATGGTGAAATGCTCGAGTTTCCTATCAATGGCATGCATTTGAAGCATTTCTTGTATTGATTCCCATGAATCAAGGCATAAATCCTCTTGTACAGTGTATAGCTTGTTGTTTTGTTTCCTATTTTTGTGTTTTAGTTCATTCTGGTCCTTGGTGACTTGTTTTGCTGGCTTCTCTATGCATTTTGGAGGTGGCTCTTCTGTTTCTCTGCTCTGCGAGCTAACTCCGCTGTCACCCATTTGATATTTTGGCACCTAGTCTACTTTTGTTCTTGTGGCACCTGGAGGGAGTGCCCATCCCCGAAGTCAGAGCCAATGTTTTTTCTTAAAATAGTCTCACCCCATTGGTGCCTTTGCAAATATATCGATTCACGGCCTATTCTCATTTTCTCCTTCCCCCGTCTTATTGCCATTTTTAATCTGCTTGGTTGAAGATCATGTGTGGGTATGTATTTGTCTCCTTATTCCTTTGGTCCTCTAGAAAAGCTTTGTATTTTGAGTCTCCTATGCTCTGTTCCTTCAAAACTTACATTTTCCCATTTTGTCCATTTTCCACAGTCAATATCTGTACTGTCCTTGCCATTTTTTACCTAAATACTTGAAGAGAGAATGAATTGGATGTGTCCCTGAGGAGTGTATTTGAGTCTTGCAACATTTCTAAAATCTCTGTCCTTAAAGAAAATTTCATTTTGCAGGCTCAAATGGTCATTGTTTCTCTGTATTTTATAGTTTGACGGGAATTTCTCCCAGTCAAATTTACATCCTTACATCAAAAGGGAAATGTGGCATCCTTTGGTTGGACGTGGCTGGCCAGACACTTCAAAAATCCTATGAAAAGCCTCAACTTTAAAATGTGTCCACGTGGAGGAACGATAGCTCATGTTGAGACTTCCATTCGGTTTCCCATACTTTTTTGGTTTGACTTGGGAAGTCTAGGACACGTGGAGGACACTCATTTGAAGATCTGCTTTTGGGTTTTGCCTTGGATAGTGTTGGGAGGACACATGGAGGCTTCCACTGGGTTTGGGCCCATACTTAGACAAATTTACAAAAGAATTTTAGGAGAGTCCAGGGACACGTGGTGAGCCGACGCTCATTCAAGGTTTTAAACTTGGGCACCATCTTGAAGAAGTGCCATGAGGACACGTGGAGGCCTCCGCTTGCTTTGCCTTTTACTTAGACTTTTCAATGGCCAAAAGGAGGCTGCCTCAGAGCTTGACACATGGCAGTGCCTTTTTTGAGTTTCAAGCATTCAGAAAAACTTGCCATAATAGGACACGTGGCAAGCCCACGCTCGTTCAAGGTATCAAATTTTTGGGACCTCCTCAAGGTGTGCCATCGTGGTGACACATGGCAGTTTGAAAAGTCATAAGGGGCGGGGAAGTGGACCAATGGAGGAAACTTAAATTTTTTTCCTCTTTACCTCATAAAGGTTAAAATATCAAAATTGGCCCACAAGCCCAATGGAAATAGTCAATGTTTTTCCCCAGTCAATGGTGAAAGTGTGGGCATTCGGAGTGAAAAGGTAAAAAAAAGTCACTTTGGGGGATTTTTTCCTTTGAGGAAAGAAGTGTTAAAGGCATAAAAGGACCCGGGGTTCCGCTGGGACCCACATCATAAACTTGAAGCGGAAGGGCAGAGCTGTGGGGGAAACTTGGAAAATTTTCCTTTTTCCAAAAAAGGGACAAATGGATAGAATTTTTCCACGGTTCCTATGGGACCCACCTCAGGACACGTGTCAGGCCCATTTTCAGAAGTGGAGGTGTGGAGCAAAATGTAAATTTTTTACATTTTTCAAAGGGTCAGGAAAAGTCAAAAAGAAGCCTCGAGCCCATTTTTGAATCTTCCATGTGGACAGCCCATATTCAAATCAAAGGATCAATGCCTACTGCGGGTCAAAATCTGATTTTCCCCCCATTTTTACTGTAAAATGCCTGGAAGTGTGAGTCTTCATCATTTCTTGTCTATTTTCTACATGCAAAATAGAGGGGCAAGTTAATGTTGATATCTGAAGTTTGGTGGGAAGATCTGGAGGATGTCTTTCACCATTAAAATGGTCTGAATCTCGAGCCCGATTTGGTTTTCCATTTTTCTTCTCCTGAGCACGCAAAGAGCTAGATTTGATAGATTAGGGGCAGAAGTGGTTGGCGAATGGATGGAGGCATGTTTTTCCCAAGAAAGGAGTTGAATGCGGGAAGGAAATTGAAGAAATTTTCCCTCGAGCACCTGGAGACTTTTATAGATCTGATTCTGTGAATCACGAAAGAATCATGGCGAGCACTGTTGTGTTTAAAGTTTTTTGTCTTTTTAGGAGGAAGGGGATCTGTTGTAAAGGTTATAAATGGCATGAATTCTTTCGTGTAAATGGTTGGAAGTTTTTGGAAAGGTCAAGATTGTTTCTTTCCAGCAGAAAAAACCTTGACTAGAGCCCATCCATTTTGAGAAGCCATCTGAGAATCCTGTATCTCTCTCTTTGTGTTAAGTTTTATTGTGTCAAGGTGGTTGCAAGTGTACAGCCATTGACAAGCTTCTAAGATTGTTCTGTGAAACTTTCCCTTGCTAATAGAATTTAATCAAAATTTGAGTTATTTCTGTGTAAATCTTGAGTAAAATGTGTTTGTTTTATCTCTGAATGCATGTGAGTATTTTTCTTGTTTCTGTTGCAATCTTGTACCAAAGTTTGGTCTAATCACACATGTCTTAGTCCTTGTGATAGTTTAGTGGCATTTGCAATTTCATTTCTCAGAAGAGCCTTCATCTAGGAGTGGGATAAATGGTTTAAAATCACTTTTCTTTCATTTTGTTGATAGAGATTCTCTGTAAGCCTCTGGGTGTACCTCAGGTGCATGACTTGGTTTAAATCTTGGTGCTTTATTGGGGTCTCTAACTCGAGCCTTCATGATAGAATCCCACAGAGTTGTGTGAAAGAGTGCTAATCTGGGCCTCCATTGAAGCACATATTCTAGTTGAGGAAACAATTTAACTTTTTGTGGCATTTTGTTGATTGAATCTTTCCATTTTTGCATAAGGCTCCTCAAGGATCTGGTGAGTCAAGTCCACCCTATCTCCCCTCCCACCAAAAATCTATTTAAAACAACTAATCCTACCCATACTACCCCTGGTTTTGCTCTGTATACCTACACAAGACCAAAATCCTTTTACTAAAGTATGCAGATGTAGATCAGGTTCTCCAAATGTCTTTAGTAACCTTTTCCTTGTTGTGAAGATATCCCCATAATCTGGAAGTGACAACTCATGAGAGTCAGGTTTGGTGTGTTGATCATATTTTCCCCAAGGTCCTTTTCTATAAAACTCATGCAAAAGAAAGGTATTTGTATCTCCTTTCAAATAACAGAGGTTACAAAATAGGTTCTCTTACCTTGGTTGAAAGGCACAACCTAAAATAGTTAGGATAAGATCACATCCTTTCAAGGTGATATCCATCTGTCCACAAACCTAAGTAAAAAAGGGACGGTTAGATCTCCTGCCCAGCTACAAAAAGACATATATTTATGATCTATTTGCCTCTAAGATCCCTTTTGAATATATGTTGCTGCTTGGCTTGAAAAGGAGAACAAATTTAGATACCAACAGTACTTAAATTTTGAATTTTATTTGATTGTGCACTTTTATTATTATAATATTTCACCTGTACATGTACATATTAATATATGTTTGTCTTTTATACATGTAGGAGCCTGGCAGGTTATCATCTGCTTTGGGAACTGAGGCTATTAGCATGCCTCACGTGAATTTTATGCAGGTTAGTTTCTCTTTACACTTTGCTTCCAATTATGGAAGTTCACGTGGATTATGCTTTGACTCTATTATGTGGCAGTCATGTAGATTAATATTAATTTGTACATGTTTTTTGTATAGATTATGACTGCCAGAGAGACTCCTCCATATATGCAGACTGTAGAGGCTACTGTAAATACTACCATAGCATCTACAGATCCACTAACTGAGGTACAATTTTTCAAATTTGTTAAATTTATTTAGGAATTATTTCTTATTACTTAAATCTACAATATCAAATTTTGTACATGAAATATTTAATTCAAAATTTAATTATTTGCATGTAGCTTACCTCTCACGAGTCTACTGTTGTCCCTGCCATGCATCAATGACAAATGGATAGGGATCATGACATTGTGGTAAGATTTCACATGCATTTTAACTAAATTCTAAGTTTCTAAGTTTTGAATGTATTTAAAAAATATGGGTGTCAAAAACTTGTTGTTTATGAATGTGCAGGTTAGGTTGCAGGCCTACTTAGAGACGCCTAGGACCACACAGATGAAATCCGTAGTGGCATCTCCCTCCACTACATCCTCGGGTCGTGGACATGCTACTTCTAGCAGGGTGAAGAGATGGAAGATGTTTCATGATTATAATCATAGGACGTGGAGGTACATATATATATATATGGGCCAGCTGGTCCTAGTTCATGATTCTTCATAGGACATTGTATATATAGCCTTATGCGACCGCATGTGGTCCTATATGTATGACACACTTGGTTCGAGATGTACACATGTTATGAACTTATATAATTTTCAGAGACGTGCATTCAACATACTTAGTTTGATACATTATATATACATGTGTTGGTTTTCATAACGATATTACTTCTATGTTTTATTCGAATTCATTACACATGATATCCTTCTATGTATGTATATTAATTCTATATGTATGTTTGATTTAAAATTAAAAAACTATGGTGCATCATATATGAATATAACGTTACTATGGTGCAACATTTCATGGTACAATTGTTAAGAAATTTAGGGAAGCATGTGTATTCCTCCATCAACATGGGAAACTTATCATTTTCCTCTTAAGTCATGAAAAAATATTTCATACCTTGAATCTTAAAATAAGATGTCTTCCCTTGGGTCATTTGGTTTTTGAACTGTGAATTTAATTTTATTTATTAGAAGGATATTATTAATTTTACCATTGATGAGTATGGTGGTGTATGACCAATCCATCTTTATATCCCCACCAATATCATGATAAAAACTTTGGCTCAATAATATACCATACATAGCTAGCATGTCCTCCACAAGTATTTCCATCTTGATTTTCTTATCAGGGAAGTCTACAAATTCTAGCTTGAGAATCTTTCACCTTGCCGAAAAGAGGTAATTATTTTGTTTTCATGTAGTAACAATGGCCAATAGCAAGGCTGAGAGTAATACCAATAGAATTAGCAAATTTTATAAGCATGACATTTTCAGAGGCGTCAGAGTCAATAATGCAATTATTCAATTTATAGGTCCATTGACCAACAAGGAAAGATAGAAAGGTTCTTATTTCCTAGAAGAGGAGGATTTTAAGGAAAGAAGTTTCTAGGAATGAGTGGTTCTAGGAGTGAGAAGTGATACTTTAGTGTTGGTAGGATTCTTGGAACATGTATTTTTACTACTTCCTTTAATAAACTAGATGAGGATTAAAGTGTTTTGCTTGGGAAGTAGATGAAGAGGCTTATTTATTTTTTTATGAGTGCGAGAACACTATACAAGAGTAACTATTCATATCATCTATCCAAGTTATTCAGGATATTTATTGGGTGAGTATTCACAATAACCAATAATTTCATAACCATCTTCTTCTTCTCTTTCAATTTATGATTCAACAATTTCTTGAAAAAGTTGTAATTGTTGAAAAAGTTGTAAAAGTTGTAATTGTTGAAAAAGTTAAAAAAAAATTGTAATAGTTGAAAAAGTGGGTTATGGCACCGAACCGACTGTGTGGACACGTCTAGGTGACCATTTGAATGCTAGAGGAGGTGTCATTTCGGTGCGCGATAACGTCATTGCTTCCGGGCTACCTCATTCGGGCAAAGTCCCTTAAGAGCCCTGAGACCAAAAAATCATTCAAATTTGACGGGTGACTACACAGACTCCGTGGCATCTAAGGAAATCTCATTTTTTCCTACACCTTATTTTAGGGACCCTCTATAATAGTGTGTCTCAGTTTTTTCCTTCTCTAATTGGTGCTCTCACTACCCTATTGTTTGCAAACGCGCCGAATAGTGTAGTTTGAGACAATGAAAGGATGTCAAATGGTATATTTTGTAAACAATGGATCATGACACCGAACTGACTACCTGGACACATCTGGGTGGCTAGGTGAATGCTATAGGAGGTGTAATTTTGGTGCGCGACAACGTCATTGCTTCTGGGATACCTCGTTCGGACGAAGTCCCTAAAGAGCCCTGAGACCAAAAAATTGATCAGCTTCGACGGCTGACTACACAAACTCCATGGCACCTAAGGATTTATCATCCAATTTTACACCTTAGTGTAGGGACCCTCTACAATATCCTATCTCGGTTTTCTCCTCTTCCAATCGGTGCTCTCACTACCCTATTGTTTGTAAACGTGCCAAATAGTGTAGTTTGAAAGAGTGTAAGGATTTCAAACAGTATATTTTGTAAACGATGGGTCATGGAACCAAACCAACTACACAGACATGTTCGAGTGGCCAGGTGAATGCTATAAGAGGCATTGTTTTGGTGTTTGACAATGTCGTTGCTTATGGGCTACCTCGTTCGGGCGTAGTCCCTTAAGAGCCCTGAGACCAAAAAATTGTTCAACTTTGACGAGTGACTACGCGCACTCCGTGGCACCTAAAGACATCTTGTTTGATCCTACACCTCATCGTAGGGACCCTATGTAATATATTGTCTCGGTTTTTTCCTTCTCAAATCAGTGCTCTTGTTGCCCTATTGTTTGTAAATGTGCCGAATTGTGTAGTTTGAGACAGTGTAAGGATGTTAAACGGTATATTTTGTAAACGGTGGGTCGTGGTACTGAATCTACTATGCAGACAAGTCCATGTGGTCAGGGAATGCTAGATGAGGTGTAATTTTAGTGCGCGACAACATCGTTGTTTCTGGGCTACCTCATTCGGGCGTAGTCCCTTAAGAGCCCTTAGACCAAAAAAATGTTCAACTTCGATGGGTGACTAGGCACACTACGTGGCACCTAAGGATATCTCGTTTGATCCTACACCTTGGTGTAGGGACCCTCTACAACATTTTGTCTCAGTTATTTCCTTCTCCAATCAGTGTTCTCGCTGCCCTATTGTTTGCAAACGCGCCGAATAGTGTAGTTTGAGATAGTGTAAGGATGTCAAACAATATATTTTGTAAACGGTGGCTCATGGCACTAAATCAACTACGCAGACACATCCAGGTGGCCAGGTGAATGTTAGAGGAGGCATTGTTTTGGTGCGTGACAACGTCATTGCTTTCGGGCTACCTCATTCGGGCGTAGTCCCTTAAGAGCCCTGAGACCAAAAAAATGTTCAAATTTGACGAGTGACTACGCACACTCTGTGGCACCTAAGGACATATCGTTCAATCCTACACCTTGGCGTAGGGACCCTCTACAATATCATGTCTCAGTTTTTTCCTTCTCCAATCGGTGCTATCGCTGCCATATTGTTTGCAAATGCATCGAATAATGTAGTTTGAGCTAGTGTAAGGTTGTCAAACGGTATATTTTGTAAATGGTGGGTCATGGCTCCGAACCAACTATGTGGAAACATCTGGGTGGCTAGGTGAATGCTATAGGAAGAATTTTTTTGATGCATGACAACGTCATTACTTCCGGGCTACCTCATTTAGGCGTAGTCCCTTAAGAGCCCTGAGACCAAAAAAGTGTTCAACTTCAACAGGTGGCTACGTAGACTTCGTGGCACCTAAAGACATCTCACCTAATCCTACACCTCGGTATAGGGACCCTCTATAATATCCTTTCCCAATTTTTTCCTTCTCCAATCGGTGCTCTCACTGCCCTATTGTTTGCAAATGCGCTAAATAGTGTAGTTTAAGCAGGTGTAAGGCTATCAAATGATATATTTTGCAAACGGTGGGTCATGGCACTGAACTGACTATACTGACATGTCCAGGTGGCTAGGTGAACACTAGAGGATATGTTTTTTTGGTGTGCGATAACGTCATTTCTTCTGGGCTACCTCGTTCAGGCGTAGACCCTTAAGAGCCTTGAGACCAAAAAAAATCGTTCAACTTCGATGGGTGGCTACACAGACTCCGTGGCACCTAGAGATGTATTTTCTGATCCTACACCTTGGCATAGGGACCCTTTACAATATATTGTGTCAGTTTTTTTCCTTCTCCAATCAGTGCTCTCTAATCGGTGCTCTCGCTGCCTTATTGTTTGTAAATGCACCTATTGTTTGAAAACGCACCGAATAGTGTAGTTTGAGCCGGTGTAAGGCTGTCAAATGTTATATTTTGCAAATGGTGGGTCGTGGCACCAAACCAACTGCATGAGCATTGTAAATTCATTCCTGACATGTCTAGGTGGCTAGGTGAACACTATAGGAGGTATCATTTTGGTGCGCGACAACGTTGTTGCTTCCATGCTAGTCTATTCACTTCTTCATTTTCTCGTTCAAGCGTAGTCCCTTAATATCCCTGAGACCAACCAAAATTGAAAAAATTGTTTGACTTTGATGGGTGACTACGTAGACTCCGTGGCACCTAGGGATGTCTCATTTGATTCTACACCTTAGCATAGGGACCCTTTACAATAGCCTGTCTCAGTTTTTTCCTTCTCCAATTGGTGCTCTCGCTGCTCCAAATATGTTGTACACCCATCTTGACATGTATCATACTCATCCAATAAAACATTCATGCATTCTTAAACTAAGACGTGTAATTATCTAACCTATTGTTTGCAAACACACCTAATAGTGTAGTTTGAGAGAGTGTAAGGCTGGAAAATTATATATTTTACAAACGGTGGATCGTGGTACCAAACTGGCTATGTACACACATAGGTATGTTATGTCTTGTAAACACTTGGGGAGGCATCGTTTCTATTCTCTAAGCTCTAGGTCCTTCTGGGCTACCTCCTTCGGAGCCAAGACTAATTTTAATTTCTAGATGCTCTTGTTCAAACTTACAAAAAAATTGAGTTTGAGTCATAAATAAAATCAAATCTAAGAAAATACTTTGGATGTGGTTCCCCCTCCACATAGTACCATAAATCATTGTTAATTGCTTCTCTTTTCTTGTAAAACCATGAAATCTTCTCTTAGCTTCGAGAATTTATGATTCTCTACTAACATTGCCAACCTCATGAAGGTGGAAGATTTTTTTGGCATTTAAAATTTCAAAATGATTATCCCCACTAACATGCATATAAAAGTGTTAGTAAAAGAAATTTAAGTATTTCAACATCACGAGTATTTAATTCTTCTTCAACATTGACAGTAAAAACATCTTCATCACTAGTATTTAATTCAACTTCAACATTGGCAGTAGAAACCTTACTTGGTTCCTCATTGCTTACAATAGTAGAGGTTAAAGATGAACCTCTTGTTGATTCATGAAGATTTCACATTCGCTCAGCATTTTGAAATCTGTTTTGCCTCTAATTCGTTTGGTGTTCTTTTTACTTAATGATTTCCTTTTTTGAATTCGTTTCTTGTCTCCCATGATGTTTTACAGTGATAAGAAAAACATGTAGCAAATGATAGAATTTTACAGTAATCCGTATAAAATCAAACAATAAAAATCACCTGGTAATTAGAAAATTGGGATGCATATAAATATGATTTATACCAACTGGGCTCGTAGTTTATAAATGATCGCGTTGTTCTTGTTTAAAAATCCATGATTGTTGTTTGTAAACCGCGATCATAGTTCTATCTATATAATCAAATCCGACCCTAAGGCTCAGGAAATCTTTGTTTTGCCCCAACCAAAGCTATGGAAGGTCATTATGAATTTAAAGGGTCAAAATACTTCAAATTTACTCTTCCACAGACTTGAACCTTAAAAACTGAAAAAATCACAAAAATGGTGTCATGGCGTAAGGGAGACTATTAGCTTCGTAGAAATATTGATTTTAAAGTGAATAGAATAAGATAAATATCATTTTATAGTTTTTTACTAACAATGATAAGAAATTTTTTCCCTCGAATGTTCATGTTTACATTTAAGACAACTTTGGTTTCTTATCAAAATGTGATAAAACTTATACCATCCAAGCATGGAGAAATTCTATACACGTTAAAAAATATATATATTTGATTTCAATATTTTTTGATATAGTTATGACGGGACAAACAGAAAGGCATGTTCTCTAAATCTTTTTAGACCACTTTCACGGATATTGCTCGAAAAAAATACAAAATAAAATTCATTCCAGACAACTACATCTAACTTTTCACCAAAGGAAGATTTGGCCATCCAAATCGCAAGCAAATGGACTACAATCTTATAGGTTTTTTTAAAAACAAAAACCAAGTCATATAATTTTAAGTGTTTAATATAGTTAAATCCATTTTTTTAAAAAAATAGTATTTTAGAAACTATTATGGATGCTAGTATTTTCTTGTGTATTGTCTCAAAGTCTTCAAACACACAAACATGGGATTTTTTTAATGGATACCGTTGAAGCCAAGTTCCAGTAACTACCACTGACCCTGTAATAATTCATTTATTAGAATTGATGGCTCTTGGATTATGGTACTCTTGTGATCTTATCTTTACCATCTATAATAGGAGAAGTCAACTTATTTCTTTTCTCGATGCAACAAAATAAGAAATAGGAGAAGTCAACTTAACATTTCATATATTATATGCTTATAATATATATTTTGAAAATGAGCACTTACACTTTCTCAAGGAATTGAATTATTTTAATTTTACTAATGTTATCTTAGTTTTTTGCTTGCAGCTTTTACTGCTGTTGTATTCTCTGAACATCTTCAATATTATAAATTTACTTGCTTACCAACTCATATATACAATTTTCATATGCATAATATAAATTTCTTGAATATTTTATTTGAATTTAAATCCAAATTACTCCTCCAATCAGAAGTTCAAATTAAATAGAAAAAAACTGAAATTTGATTTGATAAATCTTATTCCTATAACTTGTAGGCGATGAAGATTCCTTGAAATTTCTTGTTAACTTTGAAAATGTTATTTGGAAAAGCTATTACGATGGCCATCTATTATCATGCAGTTTTTGCAGTGGGCGGTCCACTAACATAATTTAAATATAATTTTTCCTAATTTCTCTTAACAGGAAATGTCGATAAGTTATTGATAACAACTAATACCAATCCTTAACGTTAACAATTGCAGAATGTTATTTTGTTAGCTTGGAAAATGTTTGTCCATTTGCTAAGATTAGATAATAGTTATCTTATTGTTGAGTATGAATTAATTAGTTTCTAATTTTTGATTTCCTTTAGTGACACCTTGTTGATGCGCTAGAATTAGCAGGAACTTGACAAGGTCATAACTTGAGCTCCGGGTGTCCGTTTGAGTCCTTTTTTTTTGAAACCACGTGTTTCGATGAGACGAACACAGCGGCAACCAGCCCTACCAGTTGGGGAAAGTTTTGACACGTTTTTGGGCCCTAAATCCGCCATCTTGAGGCCGAAAATTAGGATTTAAGTTATAGTTCAATTTTTTCCTATTTTTGGGCATTAGTTAATTTTAGTCTAATAATTGCATTATGAGTTAGAAAGTTGGCAATTCCTCTAATTTAGGGATGTAGAAGATGCGTGGAAATTTCTGTGCCCGTATGAATAAGCATGCGAACTTACTAAGAATAGCAGGTTCTAGTAAACTGTTAAAAATAGTAATTTTCGCCACCTAGAGTAGATTTAGTCAGAGTTAGTTAGAGTTTACTTGGCAACTTGAGTTGGGAGTTGTTTTCCTATTTAGGAAACATTGTAATTCATTATTCAATAATGAAGAAGGAGATCTATTTTCTTTGGAGTTCATATTATTTGCAGTAAATCATGCTTGGTTAGAATTTGGCTACATTATCTGGTATCAGAGCTGGTTCGAGTCTTTTATAAAAAAAATGGCAGGAAGAGGAAGAGGAAGAGGAGGCGGTATTGCCCAGATGAATAGAAATATGCAAGATCTGCAGAGGCAAGTTGTTGCGCTTGCTGCAATGATAACACAAAGAGGAAATCAAGGTGGAGATGACACAGATGAAGAAGAAGTTTGTGAAGAGGAGGAAATGCAAGCGCCACCATTAGCTTTTGAAGAAAGGATGCTTCGCGCATTAGAAGGGAAGAATGATGGGATAAGAGTTGATGTTTCAGAGTATGGTGGTAGTCTAAAACCAGAGGAGCTGATAGACTGGTTGACTAGCATGGGGAAATTTTTTGAGTGGAAGGCTATGTCAGAAGAAAAGAAGGTAAAATTTGCATGCACAAAATTGAAAGGTCATGCTATGTTATGGTGGGATCACCTACAGAAAGAGAGGTCAAGAAAGGGGAAAGAAAGAATTAGGACGTGGAGTAAGATGGAGAAGAAGCTGAAGGATAAATTTCTCCCTGTGGATTATGCACAAACCCTTTACAGGAGGTTTCAGAATCTCAGACAGAACCTACAAACCAGTGCAAGAATACACAAGATGAGTTCTACAAGTTGTCCATTCATGTAGAGCATGAAGAAACTGAGGAAAAAATGGCTGCAAGGTATGTAAATGGATTAAAATTTTCTATTCAAGATGAGATAAGTATGCATAGGATTAAGAGCATGGAGGATGCCTATCAATTAGCCTTAAAGGCCGAGGAAAAACAAAATTGTCAAAGTTTTAGGAGATCACCTGGAATGAATAGGGGGGCCTCATCTTCCTTTCAGGGACAAGCTGGTTTCAACCAAGGTAGGGGAGAATCATCTCATGGATTGGACAAGCAAGAAGATATGAGACAAGATTTCCAAAATCAACAAAGAGGCAGAGGATTTTCTAGGGGTAGAGGATACACTGGCGATAGAGGATGGGAGGCTCCACGAAGACCATTTGTTTGTTACAGATGTGGTGAAGAGGGGCATCGGGATTTTGAATGCCCACATTCTTATTCACATGACAAGAGACAAGGAGATGCACCAAGAGTAAATCTTGTTGAAGCTGAACAAGTAGAAGATGAACAGGACCTAGAAATTCCACCAGATGTTGGAGAAAATTTGATGATCAAGAGGATGATGATTGCTCCAAGAAAGGATATCAAGGGGGATGCATGGCTGCGTACAAATATTTTCAGAACAAGATGCACTTCTGGAGGAAAGGTATGTAATGTTATTATTGATGGTGGTAGTTGTGAGAACATGGTTTCAAATGAGATGGTCGAGAAATTGGGTCTGCATTGTGAGAAGAATCCTAACCCTTACCGTATTGCATGGTTTAAAAAGGGTAATGAAGTTACTGTTGATAAGAGATGTTTAATAAGTTTTTCTATTGGGAAAATTTACAAGGATGAGATTTGGTGTGATGTTATTCCTATGGATGCATGTCATATGCTACTAGGAAGACCATGGCAATTTGATAGGAAAGTTATTCATGACGGGGGGAAGAATACTTATACTTTCTAGAAGGATGGCACAAAAATAGTTTTACTACCTCTCAAGGAAGAGGGGAAGGCTGAAAATATGCTTTCTGCAAAGGAATTTGTGAAGGAGGAAAAGGCAACCGGTTTTTGTTATGCACTAGTCGCCAACAAGGATGAACTGCAAGTGCACAAATACCAGTAGAAACAACATAATTAATAAAAGAATTTTCTGATGTTATCCCTGATGAGCTACCAGATGGATTACCACCCAAAAGAGATATTCAACACCATATTGATTTGATTCCAGGGTCTTCACTCCCAAATCAAGCGGCTTATAGGATGAGCCCGACATTGCATGCTGAGTTGAATAGGCAAGTGGCAGAGCTCATGAGAAAGGGTGTCGTGAGGGAGAGCATGAGTCCGTGTGCAACCCCAACTTTATTAACACCAAATAAGGATGGAACATGGAGAATGTGCACTGATAGCAGAGCAATCAATAAAATTACAATCAAGTATAGGTTCCCAATACCTCGCCTTGATGATATGATGGATGTGCTTGCTGGATCTAGGTATTTCACCAAGATTGATCTTCGAAGTGGTTACCATCATATTCAGATCAGAGAAGGAGATGAGTGGAAAACAACATTCAAGATAGGAAATGGATTATATGAGTGGTTGGTGATGCCATTCGGGTTATCCAATGCACCTAGTACTTTTATGAGACTGATGAACACCATGCTGCGGGAGTATAATGGTAAGTTTGTTGTGGTTTATTTTGATGATATCTTGATCTTTAGTAAAACTAAGGAAGAACATTTGAGGCATCTAAGGGTGATATTCGAAGTGTTAAGGAAAGAGAAACTATATGCAAATATGAAGAAGTGCACATTTATGCAAGAGAGTTTGGTATTCTTGGGCTTTATTATTTCAGCAGATGGGGTACAGATGGACTCAGAAAAGATAAAGGCAATTATTGAATGGCCTACTCCATGGAGTATAACAGAGGTAAGAAGCTTTCATGGTCTAGCAACATTTTACAGAAAGTTTATTAAAAATTTCAGTAGTATTGTAGCACCTATAACAGATTGCACAAAAGGAAGGGAGTTTTTGTGGATGAAGGCAGCTGAGGATAGTTTTCAGTTCTTGAAGAAGAAGGTGACAGAGGCACCTATTTTGGCACTACCAGATTTTGATAAAGTGTTTGAGGTTGATTGTGATGCCTCGCATGTGGGTATTGGTGCTGTTCTAAGTCAAGGTGGAAAGCCAGTAGCTTTCTTTAGTGAGAAATTGAATGAGGTAAGAAAGAACTACTCTACTTATGATGTGGAATTTTATGCAATTGTACAAGCATTAAGGCATTGGAGGCATTACTTAGTGCCTAAGGAGTTTGTGTTATTTACAGACCACATAGCCCTGAAGTATGTGAATACACAAAAGAAGTTGAATAGTAGGCATGCAAAGTGGGTATCATTTTTGCAGGGTTATACTTTTTCTCTAAAACATAAATCAGGAAAACAGAATCAAGTTGCAGATGCATTGAGTAGGCGTGTGACTTTGTTTACCACTATGGAAAATGAGGTGGTGGGTTTTGAAGCAATAAAGGGTTTGTATTCTTCTGATATTGATTTCAAGGATATTGTTGAAAGGTTAACTTGTCCATTGTCAGACAATGCAGGAGATGTTCTGGATGAATACATTTTACAGGATGGCTATCTATTCAAGGGATGCCAACTATGTATTCCAGTTGGGTCTATGAGAGAGAACATAGTAAAAGAGTTGCATAGTGGAGGATTGGCTGGGCATTTTGGTAAAGATAAGACGATAGCCTTGGTAGCAGAGAAATACTATTGGCCAAAGCTGAAAAGAGATGTGGTAAGATATGTGGAGAGGTGTCGAATTTGTCAAGTCTCGAAAGGCCATGCACATAATACAGGGTTGTATATGCCGTTGCCTGTTCCTAAAGGGTCGTGGATAGATCTGAGTATGGATTTTGTTTTGGGATTACCAAAAACACAACGAGGTAATGACTCAATTTTTGTGGTTGTTGATAGATTTTCTAAGATGGTTCATTTTATTACCTGCAAGAAAACAAGTGATGCGACAGGTGTAGCAGATTTGTTTTTTAGAGAAGTTGTTCGTTTGCATGGTGTTCCAAAAACCATTACTTCAAATAGGGACACAAGGTTCTTAAGTCACTTCTGGCGGAATTTATGGAAGAAATTGGGAACTCAATTATAGTTCAGTAGTGCCTATCATCCTCAGACTGATGGGAAAACATAGAAGTGGTAAATCGGAGTTTGGGAAACCTGTTAAGGTGCATCGTTGGGGAAAATCCAAAACAATGGGACTTAGCATTACCACAAGCTGAGTTTGCATATAATAGTTCCATAAATAGATCCACAGGAAAGTCTCCATTTTCAATTGTGTATGGGAGTAATCCAAATGGGGTGTTAGATTTGGTACAGCTACCAGTTGATGGCAGAGTCAGTGATGATGTAGAAGCATTTGCCGAACATATACAACAATTGCAGGAAGAAGTGCGGAAGAAGCTGCAAAATAGTAATGATAAGTATAAGGAAATAGCAGATGTGCACAGAAGGAGAAAGGTATTTACAGTTGGTGAGTTAGTTATGGTATATCTGTGGAAGGAAAGGTTTCCAAGAGGAACCTATAACAAGCTGAAGTACAAGAATATTGGTCCCTGCAAAATCGTGAAAAAAATAAATGATAATGCTTATGAGGTAGAATTGCCAGGGAATTTTATATTTATCCAGTGTTTAATGTTTCAGATTTGTATTATTTTCATGGGGATGGTGTAGAAGGGGATGTTCTTGATGAAGTAGTAGATTGGAGGTAGCAAGTTCCAGTGAAGAAGAAAGAAGAAGTGGATCAGATTCTAGATAAGAAAACAATGGACATGCGACATGGGAAATACAACAAATATTTGGTACATTGGAAAGGACTGGAACAAGAGGACAATACTTGGGTCATAGAGTGGGAGATTAAGAAGTTGGATGTAGATAAATGGAAGGAGTTTGAAGAAGACAACTTGTAGGAGCTGCGTTTTTTTCAAGCAGGGGAGAATGATGCGCCAGAATTAGCAGGAACTTGACAAGGTCATAACTTGAGCTCCGGGTGTCCGTTTGAGTCTTTTTTTTTTGAAACCACATGTTTCGATGAGACGAATGCAGTGGAAACATGCCCTACTAGTTGGGGCAAGTTTTTGACACATTTTTGGGCCCTAAATCCGCCATCTTGAGGCTGAAAATTAGGATTTAAGTTATAGTTCAGTTTTTTCCTATTTTTGGGCATTAGTTAATTTTAGTCTAATAGTTGCATTATGAGTTAGAAAGTTGGAAATTCCTCTAATTTAGGGATGTAGAAGATGCGTGGAAATTTCTGTGCCCGTATGAATAAGCATGCGAACTTACTAAGAATAGCAGGTTCTAGTAAACTGCTAAAAATAGTAATTTTCGCCACCTAGAGTAGATTTAGTCAGAGTTAGTTAGAGTTTACTTGGAAACTCGAGTTGGGATTTGTTTTCCTATTTAGGAAACATTGTAATTCATTATTCAACAATGAAGAAGGAGATCTATTTTCTTTGGAGTTCATATTATTTGCAGTAAATCATGTTTGGTTAGAATTTGGCTAAATTACTTGCAACCTATTTGGTTATGGTTGTTAAGTTGTTATGTATCTTAGCCGTCGATTGAGAATCAATCTCAGCTATTGGTTTACCAATGAGAGTAGTATAAAAGGAGGTCATTGGGAATTTGGAGAATACAATTTTGGAGAAGCATTTGCAGTGATAGAAAATAGTCTTGCAGTGTTAGCAAGGGCGCAATGATAGCATTGGGGATAACAGTGGGGGAATATCAGTGGGAGAAGTTGAGAGATTTTAGGAGTTCTGCCAGTAAGAGGCAAGGAATATTTGTATTTTTATTAGTGAAGTTGCAGTTGTGTTATTTTTTTATATTAGCTGTGAATTAGTTTTCGGCAGTTAAATAATCTTTAAAGATAGGAGATTAATAATCAATGACTGCAATAGAATTTTCACATGGTATTTGAGTTGTGTTAAGGGTAGAAAAGGTTTGCCCTAGGAAAGAAATTGAGGGTTTCTATAACCTAGTTTGATCTCTTTAAATTCTTTTTACTTTTATCCTTTGAGATGGCTTCAGCTGGTTTGAGAGATCAGGATAGATTACATGGTGCCTCGAATTTTGGTGTCTGGAAGGCTAGACTTTCTTTATTGTTTGAAGAGAATGGTATAAAGGATTATGTTACCATTGTTGTAACTATACCTACAGATGCAACACAACTTGCAACATACAAGAAAGAGGATGCCAAGGTGAGGAGGATTGTCATTGATGGTGTCAAGGATCATATTGTTCCACACATCTCTAAGTTAGATACGGCGAAGAAGATGTGGGATGCCATTCTGAATCTCTACCAAAAATGCTACCACTAATCGGAAGTTGATTCTCAGAGAAAAGTTGAAGAATACCAGGATGAACAAGGGAGAAGACATTACAAGTTACCTCACCAGGCTTAGACTCGTCAAGGATGAGTTAGCAGCTTTTGGAGATAAAACAGATGATGATGAGCTAGTAAGAATAGCCCTAAATGGGTTTACTCAACAGTGGGATGTCTTTGTTCAAGTTGTTAGTGGACGAGACACCTTACCGAGTTGGGATCGGACTATGGACTGATTTCACTCAGGAGGAGTTTAGACTAAGTCTTGTCAATGGGGCCAACAAGAGTCAGAAAAGTGAGGGAGAACAAGAAAACGTTGCCCTAGCGGGAAAAGGGAAAGCAAAGAAGGGATTTAGCAAAGGATCAAATTCTCAAAGTGAGAAGAAGAAGGACATGTCTAAGGTCAAGTGCTATGGTTGTCACGAGTTTTGACCACTATGTTAGTAACTGCCCACAAAGGAAGAAGAATGATACGAAGGGCAAGAACTAGGTGGTGGCTTTAGCAAGTGTAAAGGAGCTCTCTAGGAGATTGGAGGATGAGTTTGCACTCATAGCTTGTATGGTCAGCTCAACCTCACAGTGTGTTTGGTATATAGATAGTGGGGGTGTCATTTCATATGACAAGAGTTAGAGAGTACTTCTCTAGTTACCAGTGAGGAGGACACCAATATCCAAATTTCTAAGGGGAACTTGTCCAAGCTCAACCCAGTTTGGGAAAGGGACTGTTCAATTTCAGAGGGAGAATAGAAAGATAGTTCCACTTCATGATGTCTTGCATGTGTCAGGCTTAGGTATGAATCTTATTTCTGTATCTGTTCTTTAGGATAAAGGGTATAATTTACTTTTTAGAGGGACACGTGTTGATTAAGCACAAGGATTAAAAATCACCCGTAACTATTGGAGTTAGGAGTGGTCGCCTTTATAGGTTACAGTTTGATACTCCTAAGACACTTATGAGTAGTAGTAATCCTAGAGATCTTGGAGAGCTATGGCATAGGAGGATGGGCCATATTCATCATGGAGCACTTAAATTGCTTCGTGAGACAGTGACAGGTGTTCTAGAGGTGAGCACAGAGCATGATGATGTATGTAAGGGATGTGTGTTGGGGAAGTTTGCAAAAGCATATTTTCTAAGGAGTGACAATAGATCTAAGGGTGTTCTTGATCTAGTACATTGAGATGTATGTGGACCAATGTCGACAAATTCTCTAAGAGGATATGTGTACTATGTTACATTTATTGATGATTTCTACAGGAAGACTTGGATATAATTCTTACAAGACCAAGGATGAGGTTTGCAGTCACTTCCAAGAGTTCAAGGCTCTTGCAGAGAACTCGACAGGAAGGAAGATAAAGGTTCTTCAGTCAGATAATGGAGGCGAGCACAAAGGAAATGACTTCCAGGATTTGTGTACCAAAAAGAGAATCAAGAGAGAGTGGATGGTTCCTTACAATCCACAACAGAATGGAGTTGTTGAGAGGAAGAACCGTTTCTATTTTGGAGGAAGCAAGGGCTATGCTACATAACCAGGACATGCCCTGCTATCTATGGGGTAGAGGTGTGTAGTACAACAGTTTACATTCATAATAGGGTTCCACACAAGGTACTAGGGAAGATGACACCAGAGGAAGCTTTCACAGGGAAGAAGCCAAATGTAGGTCACTTCAGGATATTTGGGAGCTTGGCATATTTTCATATTCTAGAAGATACACGTACCCAAGTTTAGATTAGACTGTAGAGAAGGGGTACCTTGTTGGGTAAAGTGAAATTTCAAAGGCATATAGGATTTTTATTCCAAGGACTGGAAGAATTATTTTCAGACGTGATGTCAAGTTCATAGAGGACAAAGCATTTAGAAGGTCCAGATATTTTCCAGGAGATGATCAAAGTGAGCAGCCAACAAAAGCTCCAAGTCCAAGTCAAGGGCAGCAAAGCTCAAGTATAGTTACTAGTACAAGCATAGACTCAGGTAGTGAAGATTCACAGAGTATGGAGCAACTGGTGCAGCAAGATATGCATCTAGAAGATTTAAAGGTTGATATTTCATCCTCTCCAGTTGGCAGAAAAGAACCGCGAGGTTCAAAACAAAGAAAGGGATACTCAGGAGTTTGTGGGAGCTCCTAGGAAGAGTACGAGACAGAGGAATGAACCAGCCAAGTTCAATGACTATGTGGCATTAGTCAGCTAGTTGGTAGATAGTGAACCTTCCAACTATCAAGAGGCTACACAACATCAGGTATGGCAAGATGCTATGGTTGAGGAATATACTTCAATAATGCATAATGATGTGTGGGAGGTAGTGCCTAGACCAACAGATAGGGCAGTAGTTGGATCATGCTGGATCTTCAAGATAAAGCATGGTGCAGATGGTAGCATCGAGAAATACAAGGCAAGGTTTGTGGAAAAGGGGTTCTCTTAGAAGGAAGGAATAGACTATGAGGATACATTTGCTCCAGTGGCCAGGTATAGTTCTATACAAGCTATAATCTCATTTGCAACGTAGATGGGATGGCAGATCCATCAAATGGATGTCAAGATAGCATTCCTTAATGGTGAATTGAAGGAGGAGGTATACATAGAACAACCAGAAGGTTTTGTAGCACACAAAAAAGAGACCCACGTGTGCAGATTGAAGAAAGTTTTGTACAGACTCAAGCAGGCTCCTAGAGCGTGGTATGAGCGCATTGATACATACTTGCAAGAAATGGGCTTTGTGAAGAGTAAGGAAAATGGTAACCTGTACTACTTGGTGGTTGGGGGGTGAGGCTCTCATTCTTGTTCTATATGTAGATGACTTGTTTCTTACAGGTACACTAGGGCTCATAGAGGAGTGCAAGAGGGACCTTGCAGCAGAGTTCGAGATGAAGGACTTGGGACTCATGCACTATTTTCTAGGCATGGAGGTGTGGCAGACAGATGGAGAGATTTTCCTTGGTCAAGGGAAATATTGCATTGAAATCTTGAAGAGATTCGAGATGGAGGACTGCAAAGCCATGTCTACACCTATGATCACTAATTGGAGGAAGGTAGATACATCTAAGGACAAAGATGTAGATCCCACCTTATACAGGCAGTTAATTGGTTTGCTCATGTATTTGGTCAACACCAGGCCGGATATAGCATTTGCAATAAACTCTCTTAGTTAGTTCATGGTTGAGCCAAAGAGAGTGCATTGGACAACGGCCAAGCATGTGTTGCATTATTTGCGTGGTTCACTTGAGTATGGGATCAGATATGTTCGAGATGAAGGAATCAAGCTAATAGGCTATACTGATGCAGATTGGGCAAACAGTACAACAGACAAAAAGAGCACTTCAGGGTGTTGTTTCAGTTTAGGATCAAGAGTTGTTTCTTGGTTTAGCAGGAAGCAGAAGTCTGTGACTGTGATTTCATCAGAAGCAAAATACATTGCAGCTAGCATGGCGACATGTGAAGCTATATGGTTTCGGAAGTTGCTAGTGGCCTTGTTTGGTCAAAAGGTTGAGACTACTGTGATACACTGTGAAAATCAGAGTTGCATCAAGTTGTCTGAGAATCCAGTGTTTCATGATAGGTCTAAATATATAGATATCAGGTATCACTTCATCAGGGATTGTGTACAACGAGTTATTGTTCAGCTACAATACATACCTACAGAGGAGCAGGTAGCAGACATTATGACTAAGGCATTGGGGAAGGCAAAATTTATCTTCTTCAGAGATAAGATGGGTGTCGTGCAAAACAAATTCCTCGCTAAGAGGGAGTGATAGTTTGTTAGCTTGGACAACTGTTTGTCCATTTACTAAGATTAGATAATAGTTATCTTATTGTTGAGTATGAATTAATTATTTTCTAATTTTTTATTTCCTTTAGTGACACCTTGCAACCTATTTGTTATGGTTGTTAAGTTGTTATGTATCTCAGCTGTCGATTGAGAATTGATCTCGGCCGTTGGTTTACCAATGAGAATAGTATAAAAGGAGGTCATTGGGCATTTGGAGAATACAAGTTTGGAGAAGCATTTGTAGTGCTAGCCAATGAGTTTGTAAGTTTGCAGTGATAGCAAACAGTCTTGCAGTGTTAGCAGGAGTGCAGTGATAGCATTGGGGGATAACAGTGGGGGGAATATCAGCGGGAGAAGTTGGGAGATTGTCAGAGTTCTGCCAGTAAGAGGCAAGGAATCTTTGTATCTCTTAATTTGCTGAAGTTAATATAATTCCTCGTCTGTAGAACTGGTTTTCCCTTAGGGGTTTTTCCAGGGACAATTTGTCCGAAAATATTGTGTTCTTTGTGTTACGCATTTCTTTATGAATTTTTATTAGTGAAGTTGCAGTTGTGTTATTTTTCGATATTAGCTGTGAATTAGTTTTAGGCAGTTAAATAATCTTTAAACATAGGAGATTAATAATCAATGACTGCAATAGAATTTTCACACAGGATATGACAGCAATATAAGACTGTTCGATAGCAACATAAAAAATGATGCATTGTGCAACACATTTGTTTATTTACTTTTAATTAATAAGTTCACTTAAAACAACATCTCTAAGTTGTAGTTTAATGATTAAGTGGATATGTTTATATTGGACTAAATCAAATAATTTCAAATCCAATAACAGATTCAGAAGAACAGATATCAAATAGCTAAAGTACATAATTTCCATAGAAATTTAAATTTCAATGAAAACTTTGTATTTGAATATGTTAAGTCAGAATCTGAACAATGATTAAATGAGTTAAAGTCCAAGACTTACACAATTTATTGGCAGATTTAAGAAAAACGATATCAAATGGTTAAAGTGGATATATCTAGCTAGCAATTTTTGTATGGAGAGTGTTACATGGTGAATCTCCAATATGGAAAAATAAGGATCTGTTATAAAAATAAATAAATACGGTAGATTGTACATTTAAAAATATGATAATTTTTAATAATTGAAAATGTAATTATACTGTTCACAGAGATTATTGTGAAAGTTGCCAGAAAAATTAACCGAAAACATTGTAAATGCTACTGAAAATTGAAAATAAATTAACAATAACAAAATTTTCCAAATCAGAACCATTCCACTATATTTAGTAACCTTGATTTTCACATAAATTTCAATTTCAATAAAAACTTTATCATACAAATCCCAGTAATAATCACACAGATTACAGCTGAGGACATGATGTATTGGCAAATTCCAAAAACAATCGATATGTTTTATCTTTATTCATATAAATTTAAATTTTATTGAACACATTATTATATAAATCCCAGCAACAATCAAGAGAACTTCATGAATAGGATATCAAGTGGTTAAAGTGGATAAGTTGTATGTTTACCTAGTTATCAAATGTCTAGTTTGGGTTCCTTGCTCAGAGGCTGTCCATGATTTTTTTTAAATATAATGTATTCCGGGGAATTTTGAAATATAAAATTAATTATTTAAATAATCAAATAAATATCATATTTTGTCAAATAGGTTCTTTGTCCATCTGCTTTACAATCACGCCCACTACAGTAGCTATGTGTTTATATTTATTGAATGAACACTTTATGGATCCAATTTGAAAGTTGAGATCCATTTTCACCTATAAGAAGCCCTCTCAAGCTTACAAATTTCAATAAACAAATGTTATGCGATTAGTCTATCTGAGATAAGTGTCTATAAATGGTATCTAATACCTTGGCTGATAGCAAGATCGACATTGCTATAGATAAACCAGAAAACTGGCAGAACATATTTATTTTAGAAGTTTAGTGCATGTTTGAAGAAGTTTAGCCAACCCTTAGAGAAGTTTGGGGGTAAAATATGGAAATTGGGCAAGGATGATTCAAGGAGAGTTGTTCATGCAATCAAAGTAGGACTGTTATTGTCAGTAGTGTCACTGTTTTATCTGATGGAGCCTCTGTTTGATGGAGGTGAGTGGTAATGCCATCTTGGCCATCATGACTGTTGTTGTGGTTTTTGAGTTCACAGCAGGTGATTTTTTTGATGCTCATCTTATGGAATTAATTCCTGTTGCAATCTCAATTGCAACATGAATTCATTACTATAGTAGTTACTTTACCTCTTTGTGTAATTGTTAGAGGGGGGATTAAGGCCTAGGTAGACTAGGCAACTTCCTAGGATGCCAACATTTAGTGGGCATCAATTTATTTTATTTTATCACGTTTTTTATGAAAACTAGATCAATTTATTAATCATATAAGTTAGTAGATTTAGTGGCCAACGTATCAATTTGATTCTCTTCATTGAAAATAAAAAATCCTGAAACCTAGGCAAGTACTTTTGTTGTTAAATTTAATTCATATATTTGTATTTTAATACTTTGTATTGTTTTGAAAGTCTTGTATTTTAATACTTTGTAAATAGGAAATTGAGAAAAAATAGTTGAGATAGATATCAATAAAGGAGGATTATGATAGGACTATATGTTAGAGAATTAGTGGAAGAATTTAGGCACCGACAGCTACAGTTAAATTTATTGGCAATTTTTTTTTTTTTGTATGGTAGAGGCATAACATATCAAGTAATCCAATATTAAGTTATGGTTAATTAGATTTTCTACTATAAGATTCATTTTCTATATAGAAGATGTTATCTTAATATTGCCTAGGGTGCTCATAATGCTTAATTCAGCCTTAGTAATTGTAAAGCTGATAGGCAATAACATATTAGTGAAAGCCAGTATTAAGAACTAAATTATCCAAAAACAGACTAAACATATATAATTTTACAACATATTTGTGATACAATTTACCATGATCTCAATGAATTTTTTTAATAAAATGCTAGATATATCAAATGGGTATTTTACATGCTCTCAAAATATTTCTATTTCTTACCAATTCTTTCCCAATGATTTTTTTTTCATGAACTGCTAGATATATCAAATGGGTCTTTGGTTTTTGGTTTTGCAGGTGCTACATTGAGTAAGGGGCTGAATAGAGGAATAGGCACTGTGGTAGCATGTTCTCTTGCTGTATGTGTTGGTTACATAGCAGGGAAAGCCGGTGAAATTGGAGAGCCTATTGTCATATGTTCCTCTTGTTTTATTTTCGGTATTCCAACTCAACATTTGAAAAACTAATGAAAAATCACCACTTAAAATATGAATTTGTTTATTTCACGACCTATTAGCACTGACCTATTACATATTCATGGTTGATTTTTTGACAGGCACTGCAGCAACATTCTTTCGTTTCTTTCCAAATATACAGATTAAGTATGATTATGGTGTTCTGATTTTCCTTAGTGACCTTCAACATGATAACCCTCTCTGGATACCATGTTGAAAACATCTTCAGCATGGCTTACCAACGCCTTTCCACGATAGCAATTGGATGTGCGATTTCCCTCCTCATAAGTCTTTGTATATGTCCCATTTGGGCAGGAGAGGATCTCCATCGCTCCATTATTAAAATAACTCATGGTTTGGCAAACTCTCTTCAAGGTGATCACATCAATGTCTTTATCCGCCACAATAATAGCTGAGTATTTTCTTTTTGTTTATAGCATTTTGTTGAACTAATGAGCCGTTGCAGGGTGCACGGTGGAGTATTTTAAGGGCTCCCATTATTGTGGGACGGACGAGAGAGATTCAGAAAGAATTGTAGAAGGATACAAGGATGTTTTAGATTCCAAAGCTAGTGAAGAATCCCTGGTACATGTCAATTTCCATAAAATTTTCAACCTTACTGGAAAGCTCAATATGAAGTCAACCGAAAGTATTTGGTCCCAATCTATTAATACATTGATTGTTTCAGGCAAACTTTGCGAGGTGGGAGATGAGGCATGGCAAGTTTAGATCCACACATCCATAGAAACAATATGTGAAAGTTGGATGTATACTTCGTCATATGACTTACTGTGTTATTGCTCTGCATGGGCGCCTCCGTTCAGAATATCAGGTAATTACTTTAGCCTTCAAATTAAGTAAAAGCTTCTATTGATCATATAGGTTTGTAGTTCTGGGTAGTCCTTATTTATATGGGTGATAATACATATGTGGTGTTTAGGCTGAGCAGATATAAAGTTGTTATCTATATAAGAATCTGCATTGACTGTGGAACTGCATATCGCATAGAAATTCTCTAACTTATGCAAATGCAGGAAACCCACATTAATCGATTGGCATTCAAAAAGCCCTACACTTATAAGGTGGGCATGGAGGTGGCAAAAGTACTGCACGAGTTAGCAGAGAGCATAAAATGCATGAGACAGTGTCCTTCTACACAATCCATGATGCAGAATTTGCATGCTGCAGCTGAGGAGCTAAACACTTCGTTCTGTTTTCAGCCCAAAATCTGGCACGTAGTCCAGCCATTGTATAAACCAGATCAGAACAACTCCAGTAATCCTTTGGAAGCCACCAACCTTCAATTAAATTTCACTCAACAATCCTCACAAACGGCAGGAGGCTCACCTGAACATCACAACCCCGCAAATGAATTTAAAGATAATGAAAGTAGGAGCAGAATTTCAACTGAAGCCAATGGCGAACATGACTCCTGCAGCTTAGAATCGTTCTATGTGGGCGAGTTGAGTATTGAGAGTCCTCCTAAATGCAAAGCAACACATGCTGTAGGTGCCTTGTCGGAAGCTGTTCCATTAGCTGCCTTTGCATCACTTTTGATAGAGATAGTGAGCAGGCTAGAACATGTTATAGAGGCTGTACAGGAGCTAGCGAGGCTCGCAGGGTTTAATCCATAGTCAAGTCATACTTGGGAATCAAATCCAGGTTGGATATGATTGTTGTAGTAGTGTATTTCTGGGAGATGACCTCAATTGTCTCAAGGTCACCTTCTCAAAATCAACTAATATCTACAGAATTAGCCTCATGGCATTCTATGCAAAATCAGAGGCCAATTATTGTATTCTTCAAACTGGTCGACTAAGTATAATTTGATTTTGTTTTTTTGAAAAGTTTTTTGTATTAATTATAGATATAAAACATCTGTAAACATATGAATAATACGTTATGAGACAAGAGATCACATTGATCCTACAAATCAAGGTAGAGGATAAATAAGACATTTACAAATTTTTGTTCTAATTAAACATAATTAACAATTACAGTATTGCTAATTATTTAATATTTAATTACTGATTACACTATCTATTAGAATCAGCACCGATGTGTATCAATATTTATAGGTCATTTGCAAGCATTTTTAGGGTGTGATTGTAGTCATTATTTGATGTAAATTTTTTTTTAATTTAAAAAATTAATAAAAACATAAGGTAAAAGTTAGTAGTTATATTAAATTACTTCTACTTCAAAAAAGGGAAGATTATATTTCTACTATAAATTTGATACTCATATAAATATCTTAAATACATTTATTTACAAATAAATAGATATTAATTTCAAAAACAAATCTTACTAATTAATAACAAATGACATCTATTTACACAAATATATTGGACTTGAACTAATAGTTAAGAAAAAAAATCAATTAAACATGACTGCATTAAAAATCCACTAGAATTAAAAATGAATTATGAAATAAATATTTTTAAAAACACTTTCACTATCTTGGGTTTTTCAGTAGGGTTAAAAAAATTTAACGACCATAAATTGAGTAGGGAGAATGTTGATAAGGAATCCTAGGAAATAAAAAAAGCAAAATAAATTTACATAATACATAAGTTACAATTTTAATGGAATGGGAGGTGCTGAAAAGTTTGTAGTTTTAATTGGTAAGGATGATGATTGTTTATATCAATTCATTAGAATAAAAATCCATGTAGATATTTAATTTAGATAGATCAAATAAATAGAAGGGAGGTCAATAATTTACGTGTACACTTAGAGCTGGAGTAAAGTTTGGGAGCACCCTTGACAATAATTAGAGTGGACGCCCTTCTCACAATTTCACTTAATATTTTTTTCCCATCAAGAAAATAAATAAAAGTTGGTTGCATTATTGTATTTTGAAATTTGCCTCAGAGTATAATGCCCCCACTTTTCACGCAGCCTTTAGTTGCCTCAGAGTGTAGTGCCCCCACTAACATAATGCTTGCCAACAAAATAAAACCCACTTTGTCGCAGCCACTTAACATGTGATTATCCTTGGCAACAAACACTTTCAAGGTGTGACCGAAGCTCCAGCTTACCAACTTCAACACTTATGCGGTCCCAAGATAATGAAATGACCAAACAACCACCAGATCATATGTTTATGCGATTTTTTTGACTTGTTCCACAATCCCCCCATTTGACACAAAATAGGGAGGACATTGGCAATAGTCATGGATAATGGCTTCCCCTTACTATTTGCATTTACTTGGAAGCTCCTACCGCATTTAACAAAAAAGACCATTTCGTGCATATCCGACTACCATGGATCTCCATGAGATGACATCCAGTTGAAGTATTTCTTTGCAACACCTTCCAACCCCTTCATAAATACCATTCTATGCATATTAAGAAACTAATACATTTCCAAAAGACCACATTTTTTAATTTTTCTTTGGGTAATATGTAAAACCTTTCGTGTGGCTTGAGCTATCTGTCACATTTTCAAATCAGTCAACTAGAGCACTTGTAAATGCAACACCTTGGAGGAATCTAGATCCACATTTGAATATTTTGTTTGTCATCAGCAAGGGAACTACTAGCAAGGATGAATGCAAAAGGGAAAACAGAGTTTTTACGTAGAGGAAAGAGTGAAAGAGACAAAACTGGTAGAGAAATACGTGGGACAAGAAGGAAAAAAAACTTTCAATGTCTTAATGTATACAACAACTGCTCCAACTAAAAGATAATGAATAGGAAGGCAATGATGCATGAAAAGGTTACATTTCACGTAGTAATATAGTTGCTTAGAAGAACAAGAAGAAAATTCAATACAACAAGGAAAAATTCCTGATTGAAGCACCTCCTTAATACCAATGTGATTTCTCTTCTTTTGGGTACAACAAACCAAAACATAGGTAGGAAAACATTTCCTTACAGAGAATTATTGAACCCGCTTCAAATGTAGATACATACTCAGACCAAACATTTTGCAAATAGAAAAATGATCTGAGATATTGGAGTTATAGGCTTATATCCGTGCGCAAGTTTGATCAACCATATTGGACCGATTTAACCCGTGATGGTACTGATTTCTAGACATTTGTTAGTGAGAGCATAATTCCCTGTCACATTCAGTTTATTTTTTTACGAGAGTCCAGGATGCACTTGTTGCGACCATCCAACTACTGCCAAATTTCCAATGTTTACAAGGGTTTCCTCCATGGTTAATGCCTTGGAAAATCAAAATAAAGTACTTGTATTATTCTACAAGAAAAAAAAAAGACAAGTCTGACAAAGGTTGCCCGAGGATGTGTTCTTTCCGGTGTCCTGATGCGGGGTATTACATTTGGCATCAAAGTGATGGTTCACACACGCGGACGCTCTGGGTAATATATTTAATTAGTTATTAATGCTTTAATAACTTTAAACAAAATAATTAAAAACATTTCTACTAAACCGTTCTATGGGTCAAAACATCTCTTGATTAACCATGTGGGAGCAATACATCTACTAACACAATATGTGGTGATTGGTACACAAATAAATTTGATTACTTAATCTGATTAAAATAATTGGTAAAAGTTAAGAAAAAATCGTTATTAAATAGCAAGCAAAATGACTCCTTGGCTCCCATAATTGTGATTGATCTGGATGATCATGTTCTTAGTTACATGAGAAGTCACAACAACATTTAAACCCAACTTATAATATCATTTGATCATGTAGTTAAAATCATTTTGAGCTCAATTGATCACATTGTTGTTTGGGACAACTTAAATTTAAGAAAATATGTTTCAATTTGGACCTGTAGTTTAGGGAGCTTTAGTAGGAAATTAAATTCTACAACCTCTAAGTTTTAGTATTTCTACATTTCCATTGGCTGCAACAATTATATTTGAGAAAAAGGAATGGGGATTTAGTTTTCCAAGCATGTTTAGGAGGCCTCTAGTCATTTTGGCACAAAACACAAACTTGACAATAACATTAATTACTTCAGGAAATTAGGTCATAACTAGAGTTTTGGTTATTAGTTTTTCATTTTGTAAGTTGCGTTGGATATTCTCTATATATACGAGAATAGATGTGAGTTTATATAACTCATTTTCGAGTTGGGATCGCTTGTTTTCAAGACCCATTTTGTAGCCAATTTCACTAAAAATCTGCTGAAATGCAATAGCGAAAACTTTAATAGTTGGCTCCGAGAAGGTGCTTCCATGTTCGAGATTTATTCACTAGTTTTGAGAGTTTGTATGTCTTGGTTGACTCTCTATATAATAAAAAATTGACTAGAAGAATTTTTTTTACCATTTGGGTATTGGGTACTTTATTTGTAGGCCCCTTTTGATAGCCATTTTCGCTAGATCGTAGAACAAGAGAATTTGGTCTTAGTTAAACTGTTAGACTTCTTAGGGCAAACCTTTGGAGGGTTAATTTTTTTATAATATGATTATCTTGTTGTCTTACATGGTTGAATATTACAACCTTGACAAATTTTGTGCTACAAGACACTTTTTAGTGCTATCAACCTTGGTTTAGGTTGGTCAATTTTGGACATAAAAAAAGGTCTAGTTGTTGGTTTTGGAAATAAAAAGTAGGTCAATATAAGAATGTAGAATAGTTACCTTGTCATAAGGAATAGGTTTAAAGGGTGTGTAGTTAGTTTCCTCTTTAAGTGATCTTTTTTTCTTGAGGAATCTCAACCGCAATGTTAGGGGCACCACTTTTTAAACCTAATAAAACCCTTTTGGTATGGGCATAAAATAAATAATTGTATCTTGTATAGAACCACCCAATATGATAAAATAGTCTTCCACATCTTGAAATTTCATTATTATGAAATTGGAATAATTTCTACTTCTTGTTTATGTTACTAATCTTAATTTTATAACCCTTTTTATAACGAAATTTACCAAATGACCTTATGATCTTGTTGTTTCCTTTTCAAAATTGTAATTTGAAATTAAGTATAATTGGATGAAAATGTTTACTAACATAAACACCCCTAACTTGTCTCTAAACAATAAATGATAAGGGGAAAGGAAAGTCAGCGTCTCTTATTATATTCAATGGTGTTGTTCGAAGTGATATTTCATAGCTAGTTTATCCTCTTCACGTAACATAAGAAAACATTGTGCTAATATAAAACGAATCTAGTTTTCAAAACTTCAAATTCTCATCAAAGTTCTTGATATAAAATTTAAAATTATCTTCGTAAATGATTTATTTATTTTAATCCTTCTTAAGCTCGATAAACCTATTTTCATACTATGACTACTTACTAAGTTTTGTTGTAATGTAACTTGGTTAAAACCTTTGACTTTAGTAAGTACTAATGTGATTACACACCTACTCAAATTGATTAAAATGTTCCAAGTTAATCATGTTTATAACACTTGTACTTACATGTATAAATCATGGAATCACCCTCTTTCTAACCTTAACTAATGGATACTTAAAACAACATATGATATGCGAAAATAGCAACAATCTTTCATTCTCTCTCTCTCTCTACAAAAATAAGATAAAATAAATTAGTGTCAATTAATCCTCTTGGTTGGCGTTATGGTTTATAAATGTTAGTTTTGAATATGAACTTAAAAGTAATATGGTCCAATATTGGTGAATGTAATGTTTTCTAATCCAATAATATGGTATATATATATATGGTATATATATATATATATATATGACCATATATATATATATATATATATATATATATATATATATATATATATATATAAGCATAGTTGCATACATATACCTTACAAAACAACAATAGAAATGTGTAATTATATGTATTTTGGAAAACATTCATCGAATATGTAATTAAATAACCTTGTATGGACAACAATTGTATCATTGTTACCCCTTAAAAAGCTAAAATTTAGGTGATCATAAACTATTACTTCAAATGGAATAAGTGATGTTTTTAATCTTAGTTATGTGATATTCATATAATATGGATTACATGCTAAATGGTTGGTCTTATGTAAGTAACTTAGGCATGGTGTTGTCTTCCTAAGTTCTAGGTGAGAAAGTAAAAAAAAATCGAATGATTGCGAAATGGTATCACAAATTAGATATGCCTTTGGCTATTTGACGCATAAGAGACTCTTTCGGTAAGATTTCCTTCACATTAGCAAACTCTAAGTAACTTATTATAAGATAAATGATTTAAACCCTTATTGTAATAACTAAGAATAATGATTATCTATTCCTTCCACCTACCTTGGGTGAAGGACTTCCTTTGGATATTAGTATAAACACTAGTTAAGAAATGTAAATTTAGAATTTTTTTTGGGTACTTTTTAAAACATGGCCCCATTTATTGTTACCACTCAAAAGTGTCGAAAAAATTAATGTTCTTTGTGTAAAATGGATTCACCCTCTACTTAACGAGTTATATATATCTATCTCTATCAACCCAATGGGCCAATTACGACCAAATAATTGTTAAGTAAAAAAAATTAACATAAGTTGCATATCTTTATAAGCATTATACTATACCTTTACTTAAAGGAAAATGTGTGTTGATATCTTATACACTTGAAGAAGGTAAGAATCAAAGAGGTTGTTATATCCCTTTATTGTGGCATATTTGTAATTTTTATAGTATTTTGATAGGTTTGGGAAAAATTCAATTTAAATGGATTTTGCTTTTCCTAACTCATTCATGCCTTCTATTGATTATAGTATTTAAGAAACAATAAAATTTAACTACAAATTTTCATATATCTTATTGAATTGAAAATTTATTGTTTGTTGTTTCATTAAGGAGTTATGGCTTGTTTTGGGCATAGAAAGTTTAGAAGTTCTTTGTCTTGGTGAAAACATTTTCAAAAAATTTAAACAATAATCCATTAAACTATCTCTTATGAGTTTTATAAATAACAATTTTTAACCAGAAATGAGATGTTGTAGAAAAGGGTACATGTTATATAACCTTAAAACAAAACTAAACAACCAACCCTAACTCACTGACTGGCTATATATATTTCAACCAAAATTTATTGGTACTGTCATTATGTGAACACAAAAATAATTCTCAAATTAAATCAATCAATTTTAACTATGCTTGGTGTTATGTGAATCTTCATCCTTGACCTTAGGGAATAGATTAGATGATACAATCATTATTGGAGAGATTCGTGAACCTTTTCTTTCAAAATTTAAAGTAATGAGGAGCTAGGAGATATAAACACATGTAAACTTGGAAACTTTCACTCTCTTATTGTGTGGTCATTTGTAGTATCTTGGAAATTTTTCTTGAGTGTGATCGTACACAACTAGTATGTAAAACCTAATACCATTTTTAAAATAAAACTTCTGTTTTTTTGCCTCACCCATAATTATTTACCTTTAAACATAGACCTTATGTTGTACATCCTCTTGTTTCGACCCTTATAGGAAGGATAGACGATGAATAATATGAATTCGGTAGGGAAGCTATAATTTTCCTTGATTAATATTCTCCTGATTGAAAAATACAATTGACCTTAAACCATGTTATATTTGTTTAGACACATTTGTGAAGAAAAATAAAAATAAAAAATATAGTTCCTTTAAAGAGAGCTTAATATTGGTCATACATTACGTGTGATCATTTAGAGGTTTTAGAAAACGATGTTGATAACAATTTCCTTGGAAGATATAACTTCCTTAAATTAAATTAAATTAAATTAATCTAAATAAGAGAAAAACTTTAGTACTTGACAAAGTTTGAATTGGTGGGACATCCTTGTTGTGACCAATAACCACATGATATGACACAATACCTCGTGAGCTCATATCCCTATCTCACATAGTGACTTCCAGGAGGAAGTCTAATTTTAGGAGAGGGGAATGTAGTGCCCACACTTTCTAGCCTTAACTATCTACTAACTTCCTAACCCATAGTTATAATTTGACAGGGATTTTTCACATATTTTGGACATTATACTATGTTATTTGATCTTTCGTGGACATGTATGCTGATTTGAGCGTGTAGCTCGCCAATTTATTTTTGATTAGCATGTTGGCACATTTTACTAGATGTTGTGGACACTAATGTATCACAATGGTATTTGGACCTAATTGATATATGTGATGGATACTTAGTTTAGTCATATGTCTTGGTGATATAGATTATTTGATTATTGATGAGGACACACGATAGCATGAATATATGATGCATTTATATGTATTATGATGGCTAACACATGATTTAATTATGTGAAATTATGCATGTTTCTCATTTATGATTCCATTTTGATGTTGTGATATCAAAAACTTTCATGTTTATCCTTGATCATCTATTGAGTAGTTGGTTTACACTTGTATTGGAAATAGATGCATCTAATGTGTGCAATGAGTGTGTAGGTGACAGGACTCAGGAGAACATGGGTTTCAGGTAGACTACGTAAATTGTTCACAAGCGGCCCACAAGGATAAGTCCTAACCATGTTAGCTATATGAGGCCTTATAGTTTGATTTGTATTGTTGGGCACCATAAGTGACCCTTATTTGTAGTGTGGTATGTCATGTAAAACTAATTATGTTTAGGATTGTATTATTTTTTTAACTAAACTAGGTTGGGGATTTAATGGTCTCCACTTGCATTAAGTTTTGAATTTGTGTAAGTGTTGTGTTAATTAAGAGGATTAGGGTCACATGAGCACCCTTGGGTGGGCCCCACATCCTCTACATATGTGCCCAAATGTGTCACAGCTGAAATTGTGCTATTTATGGCATTTGAAGTGACCCTTTTTAGTCTTGGGAGTTCACTTAGCATGAAAATAAGCCCTTGGACCCTACCTATTAGGTAGGGGAGCTTAATTTCCAAGGCATATGAGGGAGTTTCCCTCCCAATTTAGCCTCTCTTTTGTTCCCATACATGTAATATGGATTGGAATGTGTGTGTTGTAAAAAGTTGCACTAACTTGTCTCATTTTTTTTTGGAAAAATTGGGAGAAGGGTGTTTAAATGTGAGTTTATATTTTCTTATTTTTATTTTGATAATATTTGACTTAGAGGCAAGAGAGGGGTGACACATGTCACCCCCTCATCGGTGAGGAAATTTGTTGGTTTCTCTTCAAATACTCCCTGATGTGGGAGAATGAAAACTTATTTTATTTTGGCTTTTGTGCTTGGTGCTTAGAGAATTTCCGGAAGTTGAGATCTTTGCTTGAACAAGGGATTGTAAAAAGCTTAGAGTTTTGGAGAGCTTGTGGAGGTAGGCTCCTTGATATTATGTTATGTAATTTTGGCATGTTAGTTTTAGTTTTTCATATGGTTGAAATATTGTTTTGTTGCATGTGTGGAATGGTTTACTTTTTGGGATATTATGTTATTTTTTTCCATCCATCATATGGCTTGATGGATTTTGGAGTTTTATTGGGGAAGAGGGAGGTATTTTCCTCATTAAAACTTGTGGCTTGATGGGAAAGCCATGTTGTTTCTTTTAATTCTCCTCATATGGTTTTGAGGTGGGGAAGGTGGTTCATATGGTTTGAACCCCCCATTCCTCATCCTTGGAGAGGAAACCCAATCGGTTTGAAAATCCTCCCAAGGAGTATTTGAGGCGAACGGGTGGAGAAATACAGGAGGGATTGTTATCTTGGAGGGATAAGGAGGTTTTGTGAAGAATCTTGTAAGTGTGCATCCTATGGTTGGACCACACTCTTTAGAATTTTGGATTTCTCATCTACTCTTCCCCATTCTTGAGGATGAATATGGTTTTCTCCTCTTTTCTTTTGGTTGGTAAATGTTGTTTTTCTTTAGTGTATGTATTTTTTGTATGTGAATATGGTTGTTGTTTATGTCTCCCTTAATCTTGTGCACATTTTTGGAAGCTATCTCTCTCTCCCATGGGCTTGGGGGAGGATAACATGTCTTCCAACCTTTGGAAAGACATTTAATGATTCCTATAGGTTGCGTGGTAAAACAAGAACTTCTCTATGTGTTGGTTTCTTGGAAAAGAACTCAAAGTTAGAGCTCAAGTTTTTGAGATAGTTGCAGTTTCTTGGCATCTTGGCTTCTCATTGTTTTCTTAACATTTTGTGAACTCTATTCTCATTGTAATCTCATGGATATGGATATGTGGAAAGTTTCTTTGTCTTGTAAATTTTTCATTTTGTGATTTGGGATTGCTTGTAAACTAGTGTCACATTATTTTGTGTAACCTTCCTTCAATCTTGGAAAGAAGACTTGTAATGTTAATTTCTTATGTATGTTAAGTATTTTAGAAATATGTTGTAATTGTGATCTTAAGCTCCTTGGAAAAGAAATATTGTAAAATAGATGGTCTCCTTTAATATAAAATTGTTGGTCCATTCCTTGAATAAATTTTTTTGTTTATTGGAAATATGTTTTTCCACAAAAAAAGCAGAAAATTGGTTAATATTCAGTTAGCACTAAAAGAAAATGTAATTCCACTTCCTCTTGTAGAAATATGTATTTGTATTTAGAATTACATTTGAAAGGAAATTGAGTGTTATTAAAAGTTTGAGGATTAACATTGAATGGAAAATATTATCTTTCTTTTAATATATCTCTTTCTGGTAAATTTTTGGTAACATTATTGAATGCAATAAAATTAGTTTTTATTTCTTTCCATGTGAAACTTACAAATTTATCTTTTAAGAAATAAAATGTGAATTAGTTTTCTTCCTTACAAATTTTCAAACATATTCCAAGCCTCTCTTCTATTTGAACTATTTTGAATAGATTCTTCTTTTGACACATAACAAGAGAAAATAATTTTAGGATATAGCATTGTAATGTAAAACATTAGGTTCCATCCTTCTCAACAATAACAAAAAAATAAAATAAATAAAATAATAACCCATTATTTTACAAATTGTAACAAATTTTTTTATAGTCATAGGATTGTTGAAAGGATATTTAGATATAGTTCATATAGTTATATTTTCAAAATGCATAACTATACATGAATTCTTGCTAAGATATACATTATATTATATATGTTATTATTAGTTATGTATTGTAATTCTCCCTATGCTAAAATATCATGAATATTAAAAATAAAATAAAATAATAATAGTAATACCATCTTAAAATAGATATATTGATAGAAGGTTATATGAGTTAATCATAGTATAACAATAATGCCTAAACATATATCTATTGTTCTACAACTTAAATAAACAAGTTTTACGACATTGAAAAGCAATATTTCGGTGAATTGGAAAGTAAACCAAATAAAAAAACAAGTTTGAAATAATGGTTAAAGAACTTTAGTGGAGGAGATTTCAGTTGTTACAGTAAATAAAATAAACGAAACAATAACTTTTCATTGAAACTCTATGGTGGAAAGTGATTTAGGGGCGAATCAAAACAAAAATAAATAAAACAAAATGCTGCGAGGGCCAAACCACACCCACACCACCGCCGTTTCCTCCACACCCTCCCACACCCAAATCCCTTCCCATCCTCCACGCGGCCTTCCTCTCCACCCTAGCACACTCCATACCCCACTAAATCCTAATCCCCATACCACCCCTCTCACTGTCGACTCCTAACCCCTCCCAAACTCACGACCAACACCAAAATTTGTCGATTCCTGGATTACATTAAAACCTGCGATTCTTTCATCTAGGTTAGTTCATATATGTGTGTGTGTGAGAGAATTCTCACGTAGACGTGCATCTTAGACACACAAACACAAATGTTTTCAGGTAGATTTGCCTTATTTTCAACAAAAACACAAAACTGGAGTATTTCAGGTAAGAAAAAAATAAAGAATAAATCGGTAAAAGAAATACTCAACAAATAAATAAAACATGATAGAATAATGAGGTTTACAAGTAGAAAACTTGAATCTCCATGAATCCAAAAACTCCTTAGCTTCTTAATCACCACCTACACATGCAAGAAAACAATAATGACAACTACATGGAGAGAAAAAAAAAAAGATAAAAAGTTGAGTTTAGATCAAACTTTAGGAAAAATTTGAAGATCAAGGGTCCAAGAAGTGATTAATCCTAGGGCCCCTATTTAATCGATACACACTTTAAGTCATGGAAATTTGAAACAGTGAAGCAGGCATTACTATAAAGGAAGGGTGTTTAGTTAACTTAATTAAAAAGGGGGAAATTTACCTAATTAATTTAAAAGGGGTGTACACTTTTATTCGAGACCCTAACAAATTTGAGACCCTAACAAATTTTAGACCCCTCGCAGGCGTATAGTAGCATTACACCTTACTTGGAGCATTGTATGCATAGAATTGATAATGCAAATCTCTTCCATGCACCTTGCTTTCAGAGAATTCAGATCGCATTTGCTTGGGTCAGATAAAATAGTGGCAGCCATAAAATTGATCTCTCAAACAAAAATAATATGGTATTTCCTATGGATGCCAAACCTGGAAGAAATGTTCATGGAAAATTTTTTTTGAATCATTTTCATATTGTTTTAATTAACAAAATACAACAAGCGTATTTACTATTTTAAGTTTTTTGGACATGAAAAAACATCGGCATAAATGATGCATGTTTCCTACAAACACGGAAGGATGTTGGAGAACACTCCCTAAAAAACGGTTTGTTATCATTCATAATTTAGTATTTTAGTTTTTTTGTTGAATCAAATGTTTTCATTTCTAGGAATTTATTATGATGTAAGAAAATTTACAGATATCGGTGGATGCATCAATTGTAGTCTAGTGTGAAAAGGGGGCCATATTTTCCCTGGCGTAGAAGATATCCTTCTTAGATTACATCGTCTACTAGGTAACATGTACTTTAAGCTATCTTAAATGAGAGTATCTAGGATAGGCATGTACAATGAATTAAATGATTCAATGTGAAACAATTCTTTAGGTGGTCTCTAATAACAACTTCTCTAAAACGTTTGGATTGATGACAAGATTAAAAAAATGTCTAAAATACTCACCCTTAGCAAAAAATATAAGCCAACTGATTGCAGGATATTAAACTCTCAAAAACCTCTCTTTGAAGAGCTTCATATTCATGATAATAATAGCATATTGGCCTATTCGAAATAATAACTCAGCAAGCAGTTTCTGATCAATCTCAAAACAAATTTCCATAGCCTACTATTTTAGCTTAAAGTGGTTGAAGTTTCTTCTAAATTCGGTGAATACCAACATTCCCCTCAAATAAACATGTGATAATAAGCTTAGAGAATGTCTCATATAGCCTCAACATTTACAATGATGTAAAATGTTAGATGCAACAAAGGAAATCTTTCACTAGAGAAATGCTTCATGGAGATTGGAACCCCATGGTTTTAGGGGCCTTACACTAAATGATGAACAATTCATATATGTTCTCGAAGCATCACTAAAGATATTTTTAGTCTAATGAACTCAGATGAGTGTATTAACTTGATTTAGTAAAGTTGTGATTTTGATTCTACACACTGAGCATTCATCTAAATGTTCAGTAGGGATTTTCTATACAAGAAATAGATTCAACATAGACTGGGTATAATCTTCAATTTTGTCTCTTAGAATCATGAATACCATTTTTTTATCAAACCACATTTCAACACTAGGAGTGTACACTTCTTGAAGAATATTTTTCATACATATTCTTGGCAAGATATATCTGCCGTAATCTTATGCAGGTCTCAGAATAGAATAACTACTTGTCGAAATTTTGGTTAATAGAAACTTTAGTTGACGTCAGGGAAGTTATAGATTTTGTATATTTAAGAATTTTTTGTTGTGCAGTTCTAAAAATTTGAACAAAAAATATTCTAAGGTCTTAGTTGCTGGGAATTTGTGTAATCTCAACTACCAGAATTTAAGTCTGACATATTTTGTCAAGCATAATCGGACCCAGATAATATCTCCAATTTATTATAAAATATTCTCTTCCTTCCCATGCACAATTAATGTTTACTCCTCTTTCGTACCTTTCTCATGAAGCTAACTATTTTGAAAGACCTCTATAAATCTGGAGGCATTTGTATGCATTTTGTAATGAAGAAAACCTGAGTAGCGAAGCTCTGGAAAAATTCTAATAGAAACAATTTATTTTATTATTGTCTGTTTTTCTCTTCTCTATTTTTACCTTACCAGCTTGCATCCAAAAACCTTCAAATTTCACGATTTATTTCACTTATAAAAACTATATGATATAAGAGTGTCTGAATTCACATAAAACTTGCATAACCCAAAATAGATAAAATAACAATAAGGTAGAAGTGTGCAACCTTTTGGTTGATGTTAAGACTTACATATTTACACAAAGTTGAAAATATTTTCACACCTGCACCTAATATTAGTAGAAACTGTGCGTAAGCATCTTACATATACTATCTTGTAAGTTTAATACACTCCTTGCATAAAGGTTTCAAACTAAAGTGAAGGTTTTTTCTTGTGCCAAGGATTGGCCTTGCACTATTCTGCATAAAAAAATCATGAATATCACTTCTCATACAATCACTTGGGGAGCTTCTTGTGCATAACCCTAGTTTTCCACACACTCATATAATGTATGTATCCATGTTTGGATCTCAGTGACGTGTCAAATGCATAGAAGAATCCTAAGTGTTACATTTGGGTTCTTATTTTTTGAATCCTTTAATTTCCTTGTGAGTGACTAGCAATAACACCTTTGGTGTTATTAACAGGTTGACAAGCCTATTACTTAATTAAGATTAAGTTTTAGAAAAAATAATGTTAATTTTAAAAAATAAGATTTAAAATTAATAAAAAAATAAAATGGTGAAAGAAATTTTAATTTTTTTACAAAAAACAAAAATTATAATTAAAATTAATTAAAATTATAATTTCTTAAAAAAATTAAAATTGACTAAAATGGGTTAAAAATTAGAAATTTATAATAAAATAATTAAAAAATCAAAAAATTAAATATTAATAGAAATTAAAGTTTAATAAAAAACATAATACAATTTTAAAATTAATAAAAAAAAATTAGAAATAAGATATAATTGAATTTGATGGAAATTTATAAAAAGTTAAGAATTAATAAAAGTTGATGAAAATTAAAAAGTAATAAAAAATAAAAAATTAATAACCCAAAATTAAGTAAAATTAGTATATAGAGAGATTTTTTTGATAATTTTTCAATTAAGAAAGAATTTTTTGATATTTTTTCAATTAAGAGAGAATTTTTTTAATATATTTTATTTACCATCAATAAAATTTATTAAATGTATAAGTTATTTTATATCTTCACAACTCTTTCAGTGAGAGTCGACAATGTTGTAAATTATTGATCTTCTGTAAAATATTTATGCTTTAGTTGGTTGGTGGGATGACATAAGAACTATGAGACAAGTATTGGAAGACATGGGTTCGAGAAAATTATTGGGGTGGAGCTGGATTTGGGTTAAGAATTAGAAACATACATGCATTGTTAAAGATTGAGCACATCCTCTAATTGTTTAAATAAGCTAGCAGGGTTTGTGTGTCCAGATGAAAGAAAGGATCTTATGTACCTGATAGAAATGGGTTTTATAGAATGTGTAGGAAGAGGGAAAAAAAACAATCTTGATGGCCATAGTGAGAAGTTCGCAATTTCATTTAGGCTCATCAACTTATACCCAAGGATAGGGACACCTCTCCAGATCATTAGAAATCTCAGGATTTGTTCTGATTGCCAAAATTGTTTTACAAAAAGTTTCTTCAGGGATTCCAAAAAGGTTTCATCATACCAAGGGTGGCTTGTGATCTTTTGGTGTTTGCTAATAATGGTAGATATGGATCAAGGTAAGTAATGATCTTATTCTTAAGCACCAAGGAAATTAACGCTTGTTATTTGGCAACTCAAGTGACAAGTAATGTTATCTCCAAGAAAGCTTGACAACAAATACTTTATGAAAGAGGAAAATTGAATACATCAGTTCAAAAGGAAATTTTATTTCTCTCTTGCAAAGAATATGGGTGATGGTAGAAGAGTGATCAACAAACAAAAGCCTATCAGTAGTTTGGATGCCTTGTTATCTTTGCTTTAATAAGCCACAAGTTGTAAGAGTTTGATTGAGAAAATACAAGTGCGTTTAGCTAGATGGAAGGTAAAGTGGATAAACTTGGCTGGTAGAGTTGTTCTCATTAAATCAATGTTTTATGTATCCCTATTTATCTCTTCTTGGTTTTGTAAACTTGGGTAGGAGTGATACATAAAATGATCAAAATAATGTCATTTCTTATGGAGTGGAAACAAGGAGAACTAAGAGATTTATCGTACAAAATAAAGAATTTTTTCTAGTTAAAATAAATTAGGGGAATAGGGATTAAGAGTTTAAAATTGTGTAACTTGTCTCTTAGCAATAAATTAGTTTGGTACATTTATGAGGAGGATTCAAGTTAGAGTAAAATATCGAGGGGAAAATATTTGGACAATGGGAGACCAAAGTAATTTTTCATAGCATAAAATCCACCTCACGGATCACATATTTGGAATTTCATTATCACTATAAGAAAGGTGGTCTATGAAAACCATACTTGGGATGTTGGAAATAGTGAGCTAGAATTTTTTTGGGAGGAACCTTGGCCAAATAAATTTTTTCTTGTCTAATGAAGTGATTTGGATGATATTTCAAGATTTCAAGTCTTGATGTGTGGTTACAAAGTGAAACATTATTGGGATGAAGAGGTGGTTCCCCAAGCTATTTGTGG
The DNA here is from genome assembly GCA_019776745.2 of Taxus chinensis. Taxonomy (NCBI): domain Eukaryota; kingdom Viridiplantae; phylum Streptophyta; class Pinopsida; order Cupressales; family Taxaceae; genus Taxus; species Taxus chinensis. Next base: position 851,576,501 of record CM034147.1, read on the forward strand.
AAATGGAAAAGTTTGGAGTGTTATGAGGGACTAGTTGAGTATATATTGGCTTTGATTCATGTTCTTGGATCTAGGAGGATTCCTAGGATGAATGATTTTTTTTGTAACTTCAATTTTTTTTAGTGGATGATTTTATATTTGCTGGGTTCATTAAGAAAAGGGTTTTGTTTAGAATGGATTTGATGCACAAAGCATCATCTGTAAATATTTCATTTTCAAATTCTTTAATATAAAGGGTGAAGAAATTGATAACCCTCCTCTCTCTCTCTCTCTCTCTCTCTCTCCTCTCTCTCTCTCTCTCTCTCTCTCACTCACTCTCTCTCTCTCTCATCTCTCTCTCTCTCTCTCTCTCACACACACACACACACACACACACGCACGCACGCACACACACGCACGCACACGCACACGCGCGCACATGCACACGCACACGCACATGCACACGCACACACACACACACATGAGAGAGAGAGAGAGAGATCACATAGTGGATCATGCATGGAGTTTCTTCTAAATAATTCTTTGGATATATGCATGTGTTATTGTGACTTACTATAGATTAAACCCTACTATCCTCTCTAGCTCTTTTTGTTGGGGTTAGCACACTGGTTGTATAGATATATTAATTAGATCTAAGCATAAAAGCAATCAACAAGGAAATAAAAAAGAAGGAACAATACACAATATTTAACATGGTTCACACAGTGTGGGTTATGTCCACCAAGAAACAACCAATTTATTATCACAGAGGAAATACGATGAAGATTTGTAATCTTCCACACCTTCTTGGATGTCCTGTACTTTCTTCTCTACAAATTTCTCTCTTTCTCTCTAAAGGAAACTTCTCTTAAAATTCTTAATTAATTCTTACTTCTAAACCCTAACTTTATGCTTATATATGCATCTACAATCTTAGGGCACTTTAGCTATGCAATTACAACCCTTAGATTCACTTTATAACTAAATATAGATCTAATTCACACAACTTAATTATAGTAGTCACGCATAGGAAAACGACGCTGGTTAGCCTTAACTGATGTCGGTTATCCCTAACCGATATTGGTTCCTCCTTTCCTAACTGATATCGGTCCATGGGTGACTGACGCTAGTTTGTCAATCGATGCTAGTTACTATGTATCTCAAAAAGTCTACCAAAGCATGTCAGTGAAGAAATTAAGATCCACAAATCAACAATCTCCCACTTAGAGATAATTTTTTGCATTTTGTCGTACAACTCCTTCCTTTGATCCTTTCCTTGGCATGTTTCTCCCTCCTCAAGTCTCAAACTTGAAGACTAACATAAGTGGAGTAGAGCTCAAAATTCTCCTTTGCCAATGGCTTCGTTAGCATATCCACATGATTTTCCTTTGTATGAATGTTTTTCAACTTCACTCCCATCTTCCAATACCTGTCATATGAAGTGATATCTCAACTGAGAGTGTTTCATTGTAGAATGAAACACTAAGTTCTTTACCATAATGAATCACACTTTGACTATCATTGAACAATATGCAATCCTCTTTCTCCTTTCCCAACTCTCCCATGAACCTGCTCATCCATATCATCTTATTTCTAGCCTTTATATCTGCAACAAACTCTACCTCTGTAGTAGAATAGGGCCACAACCTTCTACAATCTTGAAATCCAGCTACTTTCATCCTAACCACATGAAAATATATCCAGTGATGTTCCTCCTACCATCCAAATCACCAGCCATGTCAAATCCACATAGCCACGTAAAGAAGTATCCAACCCTCCATAGCATAATTATATGTCAGATGTCCCTCTCAAATACCTGAGAATCCATTGGACTACTTTCCAATGCTCTTTACCTAGATTAACCATAAATCTACTCACAACTCCCACTACCTGTGCAATGTTTGGTTTGGTACAAACCATAGCATACATCAATCTCCTAACTACTGAAGCATACAGAACTTGTGTCATGTACTCAACCTCCTCATGTGATGTAGGACATTGATCTTTTCTCAACTTGAAGCGTTCAGCCATAGGTTTACTTACAGGTTTTGAATTTTGCAAATTAAACCTTTCCAACACCTTATTTATATAATGCTCTTGAGACAAATACAATTTCTTGTTCTTCCTGTCTCTATGAATTTTTATGTCAAGGATTATCTTTGCAGCTCCCAAATCCTTCATTGCAAATGTGTGAGCTCAATTTTCTTTAAGCTCACCAATATCTTGCATACTAGATCCAACAATAAGCATATTATCCACATACATATAACAAAATAATATATCTCCCATTTCCAAGCATCTTGAAATAAACACAATGGTCAGATTCACATCTCAAATAACCATTCTCATGCATGAAATTATCAAACCTCATATATCATTGTCTTGGAGCTTTCTTGAGCCCATACATGATCTTTTTCAATCTTCACACAAGTTTCTCCTTACCCTTGACTTCATACCCAACCAGCCAATTCATATAAATATCTTCATCTAAATCACCATGAAGAAATTTCGTCTTGACATTAAGTTTCTCTAAATGCAAATCCTGTACTTAAACTAAACTCAATACAGTACGAATATAAGTCATCTTAACAACAAAAGAAAATATTTCACCAAATTCAATACATTCTTTCTGTGTGAATCCCTTTACTACAAACCTTCCCTTGTATCTCTTTTGTCCATCCTCTTCTTCCTTGATCCTGTAAACCCACTTGTTCTACAATGTTGTTTTACCTGCTAGCAACTTAACCAAATTCCATGTCTAAGTTTTTCTCTAAGGATTCCATCTCCTCATTCATGTCATACTCCCACTACTTGTGGGTTTTATCTTGCATTGTTTCTTCAAAGCTTTCTGGTTCACCACTATCAATGAATAATAAATAAGACAAGGAAGGTAAAAATTTCTGGAGGTCTACGTACCCTTTGTGATCTTCTCATTGAGATTTTGGGTGCCAGGGGCTCAATCTATTCATCTTGTAGATTTTTATCTACTTCTAACATTGACCAATGCCATTCACCTTCTACCAACACCTATTAAGCTCACTGATATCGGTCTGTCTCTTTTGTAACTGACACTAGTATAAGGGACTGATGCCAGTCAGGGGTAAATTGATACTGATCTGTGTGAAATGAAATTTTTTGTTAAATCTATGAACATGGGGTAAGAATCTCTAAAGAAACTCCAAAATATTTGAAGATAAACCAACTCAAATGACCATAAAATTAGAGATAAACAAGAGCTTCTTATTTGCATGCATATATAAAGCTTGAAATAACCAATCAATCTCTAAACATGACTATATTAGTTCTCTAATCCATGAAAGCTATCTATAAGTGAACCTATTAAAGCTCTAGCAATCAGTTATGTGTTTATTGATGTTTCAAAAGTTTAAGAATGGAATCTCACCATTAATGGCTTCTCCCATTTACCTAAAGCTTTGAAAGGATTATCAAATAACAAGTAAATAGCGTAAACAAACTATGAAATGACTCTAAAAAGACTTAAGCATGACCTAAATCAGAAATGAGATGAGAGAGAGAGTTCTTAGGAAAAGGTGAGAGGGGTACCCCTCTATTTATTAGTTTTTGGTTTGGAGAAATGAGTGCTTTGGATGCATGTGGGACTAAAAAGGAGTCAAAAAGGTGATTTTTAGAAAAGCACATTGGGAGGTGTGAATTGAATTTGGAAGGCTAAGTGGCTATTTGGAAGGTGAGATATTTATTTAGAAAGTCAAACTCTCTTTAGAAATTCAATAAGAGGGTTAATTAACCTAAACAAGGTTAATTAAAGGGAAACAAGCTTATAGAATCTAGTTAGAGGGGGATTAGCATATTTAGGAGGTTTAGAAGAGGTTAGAAAGGGTGTTTTACTAGCATAGTGTAGTAAATTAACACGAGACTAGGATAGTTAGTATGATCTTAGTAATAAGATCATGTAGACCAAATTATAGGTGTCTACATTTTCCCCTCTCTGAGATGACGTGTGTGACATCACTTCAAAGAAAGTAGACAAGCATAAACAAGTAAAAAAAATTGAAGGGGTAGAAGAAAAATTAGTTGGATGAAGGATGCCCCCTCGAGTGTCGATGGGGTGATGGAGGAACGCGATTGACGATCAAAAAGAAGAGGAAAAAAGAATTAAAAGTATGAAGAAAGGGGAGATATAAGAGAAAATAACAAGGAAAAGGGACTTTGAGCTATCCATAAGGCATTTCTATATAAACAATTTTATTCATCATATTACTAGTAATCTTCATCATTGGTCCTTATTAAAATAAAAGCATATGACAAAAGCGTAAAATGACATGAAAATCCAAGATACAAACAATTATCCATTACTAAAAAGGGCCAACTCCATGCAACATACATGAATGTAATGCAATATGAGAAACAAACAAACTCACTTAACATGGAAATAAGTACAATTACACACACTCAAACCAACAATGTTTAAGACGGTTGCAAAAATATTTTTTTATCGAGATTTGCAATCCCAAATGTTTTGATAAATGACAAGGGTTTAAAATGATGCCCCAAGCAAGTTGTATATGCAAGGGAAAGGATGGAGGATACTTAGGTCCTATGAAAAAGCAGTGTGCACAATGAAACAATACCAGAAAATTCATGCCCCAGAGTATCGACGAAGTAAGCAGTGTAGCTTTTGCAAATGATTTGGAGATTCAGATGATCTGTTAGTCGTTGTTTCAATATGTGTGGAAATGCCAACAAGATCTGGGATGAACGCCATGTAAAAGACATAGATTTCAGCCGCAAATGAGTTAATTACCAATTATAGTCCATTTTCAAAGTTTTCACAATTTTTTTTTGGATTTTTGGATGATTTTATAATTTTAAATTTTTTGATTGGTCAGAAGAATTTAAGAAATAGAAGATCTCCTAGAAGCATGCAAAAATTCCCCATGGCAAAGAAAAGGGCGTCAGATAGCAGGAAAATGGCCTGGCGAGAAGAAGGATGAGCCAAAAATAATTATTTTAAAAAAATTATCACAACGAATGAAAATAGAATAAAATAACGGAAAATAGCATCGAAAATATTTTTAAACTACCCTAGGGAGAAGAAATGACCACTAGGTAGCACTTAGTGCTCCAGCGTAGAAAAAAATTAGTAAAAATAATTATTTAAATATCAAAATAATTATTTTAGTGAGCCAAAAAAGTGTTAGAGTGATCACGATGGAGAAAAAATGCCCCAGGGGCATCACGAGTAGCCTAATATACCCACCAGGGGGGGTAAATCAATCACGACTAGTTCATTTGTAGCAGAGCTCTTGCAAATTTTCACCGTAAGTGAGTGTGATAGAATTAGAGTGAGATGGTGAGGCTAACAAGTAGGAGGAGATGAGAAAATTATATGCAGGAGTATCTTCGGGATGTGGCAGATGGACCCTACATGAGTTCCCTACCCCTACTTTGTCATTTTAGAATTTAATGTTGATTTTTATCATTTTTAGGCTAGTTAGGGAAAATTTTGATGTATGCGCTATGCACACATGTGTCAAAACTATGAGTATACATAGGCATACCTTTCGAAATATAGGTACGCGCACATGTATCCATCGAAGGGGACACACATGCATTGGGAAGGGGAAAACAGGGACTTGTGGGTGCACGCATCGATTGGTAGGCACATGCATCGAACTAAACATGTATGCATCCTGGGTAGGTAGGGGGTTAGGTTAGAAAAGAGGGGTGGGCACATGTGTCAAGATAGAGGCATATGCGTCGAAATGGAGGCACACACATGTGTTGGGTGCATATGTGTTGAAATAGGCACGCATACGTCGAAGTAAGTGTGCATGCACCAAGGAAAACTACAAAACTTACCCTTGCAAATAATTAGTCAAGTACAGATTAAAATAGACTAGGTTATTGTCAGAAGAAAGTGAAAAATAGTATGTTAGATGATTGAAAGGAGAATTTACTAGAAAAATAGATAGAAGTAGATATAAATGTAACCCTAACGTGTATCATTTGTTTGCACGCAAGCGGATACTACCCATCCTTCACACCCGAGAGAGATATGGATGCCTAGTGTCGATAGAGGTATAGTTCGATGAGGAGGATAGGAAGATATTGTATATCCTCATATATGTTACGGGAGTAGCCTATGTGGCCGATATGCCATAGATTACTCTAGATCATGGCCTCCTAACAGCCATAGCGGAGTGATGGTATAATGAGAGTCAGTGTTTCTGGCTGCTTACTAGCAAGATTACCATCACCTTAGAGGATGTATGGTGCATTATGTGGGTCCCCATCTAGGGTGAGCTGATTCAGTACTCGAGTCACCAGCCTGATATCAATCAGTGTATTCTAGATCTATTCAGTTGTTCCAGCTATACCATGCACCATGAGATGATAGTCAAACTATCGCGGTGCATAGAGGATCTCGAGCTTGATCAGGTCGTAGTTTATCTGATGGATTTTGACAGTGGAGTTTTACTCCCTGAAAAAACCAGAGCTTCATTTCTACTTGGAACTCATTGAGGTGATACATGGATTGAATGACGATGAGACCTACTGCTGGGGCCAGTGCATACTGGCACACTTATACTGGGATCTACATTTGATCACATACTACCATTAGAAGATGGTAGGACCTGTCAGGTTGCTTCATATTTTGGCATGGGACCATATTGCTATTGGTCATCCCACAGGTGTATTGAGGGTTCAAGATCTAAAGGATCCCTCTACTATGGGTTGGGTTCCAATTGGGGATGACGTGCGGCCGCATATGGGAGACACATATCATTACCACTGAGAGCTAGATGATATACAATAGGCCGCAGTAGTATAGAGGCCATATAGAAACTTTTAGTGGCATCAAGATGGCCTAGAGCTCAGTACAAGTGGATGACTGAACACTTCATCATGGGAAGTCACATCTTTATGTGGGAGTTTTACAGGGTTGATCAGTGCCAGAGATAGTTTGGCATTACACATGATGTGCTCGGGCCAGATATGTGGTATGTACTAGAGAGTACTTAGACATGGGGCCATAGATTACCAGGGATAGAGCATTGACCAGCTATTTACAGGTAGTGCCATCTATGTGGGTACCCTTGAGACAGGTCAGAGATCCGGGGTGTAAACCAGAGTATGCTCCATGGTACCACATAGTGATACCTCATGATGATTGAGAGTTACCCCTATGATGCAGGAGTGCACCCCTAGTGGGGCCTCCTAGCGGTGAAGGTGAGGATGATGATGATGATGATGACAATGACGACGACGACGATGATGATGATGATGATGATGATGATGATGATGATGATGATGATGATGATGATGATGATGATGATCCTTTTGGCTAGTGTCATGATGGAGGTGGGGGATAGGTTCCTCTACTACAAGTAACCACATAGACAGGGGCCTAGGCTTAGATAGATATTGGCACCCCGGGCTCTAGATAGAGAGTTTCCTCTAGTAGGCATTCCAATGGGGGTATATTCCCCATTACAACAGTTGTTCCTGCAGCAGGGTTTGCCACCGCATACTTCATGTGATGGTGAGATGATGGAAAACTAGCTTCCCTTCAGCAACAACTATAGGTGGCGATAACCATTTAGCTACAAGTGGTGACTGAGAGAGATCAGGACATTACATAGTTATAGGTTGTGACAGTAGATAGAGATTAGGTGAGAGCCCATGCCGCTGAGGGGGGTGATGGTGGAGCATGATAGTAACATATTAGGTAGGTAGCAGTGTAGGGTGCTTAAATGTTGAGCATCCTACATCAGGTGCAAACACATGCATAGAGTATTACTTACAGTGGGACCAGGCTCATGAATAGGTGAAGTTTTTTATCATTCAAAGAGATCAGGCACGGGCCTAGGTCCAAGCCATTACTGCAAACAGAGATTGGCAGTCGTTGTTGTAAGATAGTTTAATGCTAATATGGGTAGACTGGAATGTGAGTGAGATGTTGTTTTATAGAAAGCCACTACCTTTGGGGATATAGAGATGATTCAGGATATCGTGAGAGCTATTGGTAAGGCCTCATATTACAAGGCCGCCTATTATAAAGAAGTTCCAACAAGATAGTGGGGTGTATACCCTTTGATGATTTATATGTGAGCATGACAGGCTCTAGATCACAGAGGTCAGGGTGGTTAGTTAGATCATTAGAGTAGCCAGCTAGATAGTAAGGTGGTACACCTTGAGCCGTCATCATTTCATCCTCCAAGTCACAGACCAGGCAGCCTAGGAGATGGCGAGAGTCATGGTTGACTCTCCATTTTTGTACATACATATGTATGTATACATGCCTCTTATGAAGGATGATTTTGATTTATGTATGTACTGATGTATCATGTTTTGATTATGCCTCTTGATGAAGGCTCAATTTTATCCATGCCCCTTTAGATGGAAGATTTGTATTAATGATGTATATCTTACTTTGAGACAAAAGTTATACATGTATATATGGACATTTGATGGTTTATATTTGTGATGTTTTTATATGCTTTATGATGATAATTCATGTTTATATATGTATGAGTGTATCATGATGATGTATGATTCTCATTTCCTATGTATATTTCATGCTTAGATAAAGATGGTGTACCACATGTTTTTATATTGATGATATATCTTCATATGATATCATATGTTTTGGACATGAGATATTATGGTAGATGCTAGCATTTGGGATGATACTAGATGATATTGGTGTGGGGGGGGATAGATTAGTGATCATGCACAACCCCTCTTACCCCCATTGATGATACAATATGTGATGATTAGCTTAGTATACATGCATGATGTAAAAATTAGCATTTTTGTATATATGATGTATTAGATTATGTTATATGTGATGAATGATAGATGATTGATAGATTGATAATAAACAGATGTTCAGTAAATAAACACACAAGAAAAATTTAACAAAATTAAACAAATATATACATACAAAACAACACAATGATATGCAACTAAAAATGAATTCATGAAAATTTTAACAACAGATCAAATTGGTATCTAATCTAAGTAAGTAAAATGAATCATAATAGATGCATACAGTAGATGATGAATACATACCAATATCTTACAAAAAAAATGAACTCAATGCAACACACAATTAAATCAAATGAGATTCAATTTAAGATAAGCAAATGAACCATTATTTAAATCATACAACATAATATATTTACAACCAAGATTATAAAAACCAACAACTAAAAGAAATTAAATCACTACCTTTTTTTGTGGGACAACATTGATATATTTTCTAATGTTTTTGGGTTATCTTGAAAGATATGTTTTCATAGGCTTTTGTTCATATTGCTTTCAAGGTTTCTTTAAGACAATGTTGTGAAGTTGGTGTAGCTTTGTTCCAAGGGGATATTTTCTGAATGCTTTTGCATTTTCTAAGGTCATGTTCTGAAAGAAATGTACAAGGATAAAGAAGTGTGGATACCCCCAGCGTAATGTGGGAATATACAAAAGGAAGAATTCCATGCACATATGTATGAGAAAGTGGAATGTGAAGGTGCCCCCAACATCAGATCAGAATAGAAAAAGGCACATCCTTTATGCAAATACAAGAACAAATAAGCCAAATCACAACTTTGTAAGATAGATTTGGTAAGGTTCCTAGACCTAACAAAGGAAACTAACCCTAAAAAGCGGTGAGAGTTACCCATCTCAATGGAAGAGTAGCTTGTGACCAAGGAATCCTCCTTGAGTGCCAAAAACTAGTTTTCAGCCAAAGACCTACCCATTGTGCCACAATTTTTTGGTTTTCACATGTGGATGACCTATTTTTTCTTTATTGTTTTCTTGATTTTATGATGTTTTGCTTGTTTTTTCTTTGTTTTTCTACTTTCTAGGTATTTTCTTATATTTGCACCATGCTTAAGCATATAAACTCTTGAGATGCATGTAATTCATAGGTTCCAGAAGCTCTTCACCATCTGAGTATGCCATTTTATAAGCTCCTGATCCATATTTAATGACCACCACATAAGGCCCTAACCAGTTAGCCTCAAATTTACCTTTCTTTTCTCTGTCCTTGACAATGTTCTTATGATTTTATTTTAGAACTAAATCACCTACATCGAATTCATGATGGATGATCCATTTTTTATATCCTCTTGATACTCTATTCTGATATACCTTCAGGTGATTAAGTGCATTCTCATAAGTTTTTCATCCAACAGCTCTATCTCTGCTAGTCGAGCAACTCTATAGTCTTCATCCTTATCAAGATAGTCTCGGAGAGATATTATCAGGGAGGTAAGATCCACTTCCAAAGGAATGATGGCTTCAGTTTCATATACTAGTGAATATGGGGTCACACCAGTAGGAGTGCAGATGGAGGTTTGATAGGCCCAAAGGGCAGGATGTATCTATAAGTGCCAATTATGAACAGTCTTACTTACCATTTTCTCCATGATCCATACAAGATTTTTATTTGTAGCCTCAGCTTGTCCATTATCTTGGGGGTAATAGGGAGTAGACCACTTGAGATGAATATGGAAGCATTAGCATAATATCTTAACTATTTTATTCTTGAAGGATTTACCATTATCAGTGATAATGGCAGAAGGAATGTCGTAGCGGAAAATAAGGTGATTCATGATGAATTTGGAGATTTTTGCACTAGTGACATAAGTGAGAGGTAAAACCTCTACCCATTTAGTAAAATACTTGGTAGCAGTGATAATGTGGGTATGGCCATCTGAAGAATAAGGATGGATCTTCCCTATGAGATCCAGGCCCCATTTAGAAAACAACCAAGGTGTCGCAATGGGTTGTAAAGCCTGTGTTGGTGCATGTATCAAGTTGCCATATTTTTGGCACAGTTCACACTTCTTGACAAAGTTACAACAATCTACTTCCATGGTAGGCCAATAATAACCCACTCTCAAGAGTTTCTAAGCCAAGACCATACCACTCATGTGTGCTCTGCAAATGCCTCCGTTCACTTCCGTAATAGCGTGAACTGACTCAGTAACGTCCAAATAACGGAGTAGATTCCCTTCATAGCTATGACAATAAAGGGTGCCTCCTAAGAGGTTGTAATGGGCTATGTAGCAGATAAGGGATTTTTTCTCAGTATGGGTAATGTTTTGGGGAAATGTGTCATCTTGTAGTTATATAAATATAGGGTCATACCAAGGGGAAAAGGGGCCAGCAACTTCACATGCCAAACATAAATCTGGCATATCATATGCAGGTATTCATAAATTCTCTAAAAATAAGGGAATTTTTCTTTCCTGAGGTGGAATGCGTAAGAGAAACTCAATTATAGCCATAGTATCTATTGACCTATTGTGTAGCCTTGGTTTTTGTTCAAAGATAATCTGTATAAAATATTTCTTCAAGGTTTTCAACCAATTTATTGTATGGAATAATATTTTTATCTTTAACCTTATACTCATCCTTAACTTGTTAAATAAAATATTAGGAATCCCCAATGACTCGTAGCTATCTGATATTCCAAGTGATAGCCAACTTGAGGCCATTCATGAGTGCTTCATACTCTATAATGTTATTAGTGCATGGGAATCCCAAACAAAATGCTCTTGGAATAACCTCTTATGTGGGAGGGATGAGCACCACTCTTGCTTCCTATCCATAGAAGGTGGGTGATCCATCAAAAGGGACTTTCCACTCTATAGAGTCTTCAACATACATCATGGATGCATTTGGTAGATCCATACACAAAGGGTCCATCCCAGGTAGAGGAGATTGTGCCAACCGATCAACCAACACCTATCCTTTTAATGAATTCTGGTTAACAAAATCAATATCAAATTCACTTAGGAGAATGATCTAATTATCCATTCATCCCGTAAGGGCGGGTTTGGATAAAAGGTATTTGAGAGGGTCAACTTTGGATATTAGCTTGGTCTTATTGTTAAGGAGATAGTGGCGTAGTTTTTGAAAGGTAAAGATAAACTTCAAGAAAGCCTTTACAATCTATGGGTTATTCAACTCATAGGAAATCAAGGTGTGACTAAGGTAATAAACTTCCCTTTCTCTATGGTCTAGGTCATATTGGGCAAGTAGTGCGCCAATAGCAAATTGGGTAGCCAAAATGTAAAATAGGAGAGGGTCACCCAGGGTAGGCAGAATGAGTACGGGCTGGTTGACAAGGTATTGTTTAAGCAGTTCAAACGCCTTTTGACAGTCTAGTCCCTAGTTGAATGCAACATCCTTCTTGAGGAGATGTGTAAATGGGTGGCACTTATCCAAAAACTGTGAAATGAAATGATGGATTTCATGTATCTTTCCTTGTAAACTTCATAGTTTCTTGATATTTCTAGGTGGAAGAATTCTTGTAATATTTGTAACCTTTGTAGGATCTACCTCTATTCCTCTCTGTGAAATAATGAAACCTAGGAGCTTCTCTAACATAACACCAAATACACAATTCTTAGGGTTCAAACATACTTTGTAATCTCAGAGATGTTGAAAAATATGTCTTAGCACTTCAGGGTGCTTTCCTCTACTTTTAGATTTTGCTAAAATATCATCAATGTAATCCTCTATGATGTCATTCATTATGGCATGGAAGATGACTGTCATTGCACGTTGATAAGTGGCCCCATAATTTTTGAGTCTAAAAGGCATGACCTTGTAACAAAATGTCCCCTAAGGGGTGATGAAAGCTATCTTATGTCGATCTTACTCTACAATTCGGATCTAGTTATAACATGAAAAACTATCCATTAAGGATAACATTTCATAATCAGCGGTAGAATCAACAATCTTATCAATATTAGGCAAGGGAAAGTCATCTTTGGGACACACTTTATTGATGTCACGAGAAGTCAGTGTAGATTCTTATGCCAATTGGATTCTTCTGAATTGGGACTATGTTTGATATCCAGTCTGAATAGTCGATGGGTTTAATGAAATCAACAGCTAATAACTTTTCCAGTTATTCTTTGACAAGTAGTGTAATATTGGGATGCATCTTTCTCAATTCCTGCTTGATGGGCTTAGCATCTGGGTGCACAACGAGGTTATGCACAACCAAGTCTGGGTCCAAACTAGACATATCTACATATGACCATGAAAATATATCTACATATTCTCTTAATAGCTCCACAAAAATCTTATGTTCTTGAGCTAAGAGTGAAGCTCCCAACTTTATCATTCTAGGTTACTCTTATGAGCCAATGTTGACACTGATCGTTTCTTCAACCATCATTTTAGAAACATCTTCCATCAAAATAGGATTAGGGGAAAGAGTAAGATCAACCTCCTTAGGTTTCTCATCATCATCTTTGAATGGATATACCATTTCTTTTATAGGTTCTTCATTTGTTTATCTACTAGTGCTTCAAAAAGTTTTTCACTATGAAACTTGTGTTTATTCTTTCCACAAGGCTTCATTAAAGCATTATTATTCATGCTTATGACCTTCCTATTCAAGTGTCCACACATCTCTGCCTCTTCTCCAAAGTATGCACAGGAATCCATTTGAATTTTAAATCCTGAAGGTACCATGGGGTTTCTTTAGAGATTCTTACCCCATGTTCCTAGCTTTAACAAACTTTTCATTCCACACATTTGGCATGCCCAGTGAAACATACTCCATTGTCCTCTATGAGCCTTTTTTAAGCTTTTTAAGTTCACTTTCATGCTTTCTAGGAGAAACAACTTGTTATTTACTTGATTTCATTTTTTAAGTAAGCTAAATCATCCTTGTTTGTACATATTTTGTGGGTTTAACCTGGAAATAGGTTTCTTTGACTAACAACTAGCCTATTTGATTGTTGGAAATTTTCATTTCCATGAATTTTGTAGGTTTTTTAGGGGCTACGCATAACTGTCCTAGAGGAAAGCATCTCCGTCGAAACACTAGCGCACTCGTCAAACTAGTCGCACACCTATATGGTCATATTTTCCACTGATATGTCATTTACAAAGGGTCGCGAACCTATCAAACTATAGGCATCTCCATTGATTGTCTGGCATACCCATGCTTCTAGACACACAGGTGTATTTTGACATACTGTGTTGATTTACATTTTGGCTTACAAGCGTATCCATTGAACTGTAGGTGTCTTCATTGACTTTCAGGCGTACCCATGCTTCTGTACACACAGATGTATTTTGGCATATTGTGTTGATTTACATTTTGGATTACAAGCATATTCGTCAAAATGTAGGAGTCTACGTTGAAACCCTAGCGTACCTATCTTCATGCCCACATAGGTATGAGATTCCATTGTCAAACTTTTCTATAATGCATCCACGTTGGTTTGTGTACGTATTGGTTAGCTGGGACACGCATGTGTCATTCTGGACACGTAGGTGTCTGAGTTAAAAATTAATTTTTTTATTCGAGATGTAAAATATTTTTTTCACTTTTTCTGGTTGTTCGCAGGCTCTAACAAGTGATTGTAGGTTTCTTTTGGGTTATTTAACTAAATTAGTTTAAGTGTTTCATTTTTCTTAGTTAGAAGGGGCTTTTTTGAAGTGTGTATGTTCTTCCTTCGCACCTTCTAGGTGATCTTGGGGATTAAAAACACTTCTAAAAACCTTTTTGTCACTTTTAAAAACACTTAATTTACGTTTCCTAATTAGATTGAGATTTCCAAATTGGTTAAAATGAACTCTATCTTTTGCAAACACACTTAATGTATTTTCCATGAGGCTTGTTTTAAAGGATTTTTTTCATTGTGTATTATCTTCCTTCGTACCTTTTGGTGATTTGACGAATAAAAAGAAATACGTAAACTCTCCTTCTTGATTTCATTATATGTGGTTGAAAATTACCAACTCCTTGCATGTAGGGCCTAACGCTTTTCAAAGAAAGGAGTTAAAAAAACCAAAATCTTCTAATACATGTTTTTATACAGGTTACCAAACATTGTGCTATTTAAACCACATTAAGTTAAGCAAGATAAAAACACACCACTCCACATCACATTATATTGCAGGTTTCAGAAAAGGGTACATCCCTATCCATTCAACTAGAACGTAACCCCTTTAGAATAACTCCTTAAGCTACAACAATGGGGGTGGTTCTAGGAACCCTAAATTAATCCATCGGTAAATAACCTCGTGGATGAAACGGGACATACTCCGCTTACCGAATTGACTAGATTTTACATTGCAAGTTAGAGTCAAATTTATCTGTATCGTGACCCCATTGAGAATACACATGAAAACATTTATTTCTCATCATATTTGAAGGGGATAAAGTAAATCTAAGATACTCCTAAATTAATCAGTGCAACTCTTTGGGTAAATCGAGCTCGTATTTTGACAACTTGTGACATCTACTTGAGTGATCTTATAAGGAAAGCCATTTTGTCTTGGAGCTCACTTTTCTAGTCTGTATCACGTTTTGTCAAACCATCATGCACTGACGACTTACTTGGAGTTCAAAACTTGTTTTTCAAACAAGGTAAAGAGTACACTTAATTTATATATAAGTTCCTTTATCACAAAATTAAATGATGTATCACTTAGCTCGGTTTCTTTCTTGCCTTCGAACGAGGTGAAACTCTACCCAAGTGGCACTTAGTTTATTTTCATCTTTTCATGAATTTCCTAGAGGCAATAGAAAGAATTTTCCCAAATTCAGAGGTGACAGGAAAGTTCATCCAGATGAACATATATCAGCCTTAATTATTTCTTGTGGTGTTCTTGGCATGGAACATGAGGATGTCTCTGTTAGAATTTTCATGGAGACATTGCAAGATAATGCTACTAATTGGTTTTATCACCTGCCTATTGGATCTATCACCAATTAGAACACCATGAAAACCAGATTTGAGAAGTGCTTTAAACCAGCTGAAGATGTGCATTTCCTCTTAGCTCAGATTTCCCAAATCAAGAAAGAATCTCATGAGCCTATGAGGGAGTTTATATCTAAATTCAATAGGTTGATCAACAATATCCCACTAGCTACACATCCTGTAGATCAGATTCAGAAGTGCTTCTTCCTTAATGCTCAATTTTTTGAAGTGAGCTATGCACTTAGGAGAGCTAATCTTCCCACCTTGGATACTGATGAGAGGTTATTTGTTAGTGTGGAAGATGATATGATTATGTTTGGCAAGCTGAGGAGAGATTCATCTAAATCCAAGGCATCCTCTTCCTCCAAATCTTCCCATGGAGTTAATGCATATCAGATAGTCAAGAAGCTTGCTAATGATCTGATTTCTTTCAAGAAACAACTAGCTCAACATGCTCCTTTTCAAGATGTGCCTAGAAGGAATTTCTATCCTAGAAATTGGTTGACCACTCCTTAAACCAGATTAGCAATTGAAGGTCCACCTATCAAAGCTCCAGTCAATGTTACTGTGAAGTTGTTATCCTGTAAAATTGACAAGGGAAATTTTACAGGTAACCTTACCAAAATTTTGTTCCATTTTCTCGTAGAGGTCCCTCAGCA
The DNA here is from genome assembly GCA_019776745.2 of Taxus chinensis. Classification (NCBI taxonomy): domain Eukaryota; kingdom Viridiplantae; phylum Streptophyta; class Pinopsida; order Cupressales; family Taxaceae; genus Taxus; species Taxus chinensis. Next base: position 851,592,861 of record CM034147.1, read on the forward strand.
TTCGGAATGGTGTAAAATTCCTTTCCGGGAAATCTGGTTTCTTGAACTTAGTTTTTTTGGTCTCTTTTTGGCTGGACGCAGATTTTGTCCATGCAACACAGTTTATTTGTACCCCCTTTTATTCTTTTGGTGCACCCTTTGGAATTTTGGCACAACAATTGTTGTGCCTCCCCATGATGTACCTTTCTTGTCTATGCTGAGACACATGTGCCATCCTGTCAAAAGAAAAAATGTTGTGCCCTTTATTAGTGTGCTAAGGCGCTCAAAATCTGGTGTTGAAAATCCTAAATTTGTGCTAAAAAATGCATATATTTCCTTGCTAAAAAAACATATCCGTGCCAAAGGGCGCAAATTTTTTCATGTCGACACGTATTTTGGTGTGCCCTTTAAAAAGTGGTTGGTGCATTTATTACACATTTGGCTATATATAGGCACATCCACCTTGTCATTTTCACAATAAAATAACATGTGAAAACTTTATTCCTCTTAACCTGTCAGAACTCCCGTCATCCTTGTGTCATGTTCGTGTACCCCACTTCGTTTTCCTCATTCTATATATTCTAGGTAAGTGGTCCTTGCTCTTCTTGTGTTTTTGTTTTGGTTTGGTTGTTTTTGGGATGTGATGAAATGAATCTAAAGAAACCATAAACCCCTCCAGCCCGTTTTGCATCTTTCCCTCCCAAGCCGTTTTCACCCTTTTTCCAAATATGATGGCCTAGAGGGCTTTGTCCCAAAAAATGAACCCAGATCTCTTTGCTATGCCCCCTTTACCGTCTAAATCCATGTTGGAGGAGGCCTAAAAAACCGTGAACCCATCAGGAAGGAGAGAAAACCTAAAAGTTTTCATTACCACCCACAGTTTTCTCTTGGCGCAATCGCCTACCTTGTTACAAAAATGACAGTCATGCCAAGAGGGCGCACTATCCCCAATTACAACACGAATACTTCCTGCACCAAGAAAAACAAAGTAAATCCTAAACCCTGGCACAGGCACAATCCTGCTTACAACAACAAAAGTATCATGCAATCCTTTCCTGCGCCGCGCCAAAGTCCCCATCGGCGCACATGAAGTTAGTGATACACCTTTTAATGTTGCGCCGCTTTTATTCACTTGGCACACCAAAATTCCATGCAACATTTCCCATATTTGTGCCCTTGGCGCATCCTGCCCTCATGCAACACCAAATTTATTTGCACCCAGTTTAAAACCTCATATAATGGCACAGGTGCACATCTGTCTACAACAACAACAATGTTATATGTAAATTTCCTACGCCCTGCGCCCTTTGGTGCTAATTTCTTCCTTGCAACACTCCACTTCAGTGCGCCATAGTTTTAACCTTGCACCCTGTAATTTTTTTGTGCCCTGCGCCCAAAGGATTTTAAATTGCTAACTCCTCATTCTCTAAAGCTTTAATGGAAGATCTAATAGCTAACATGGCTCTTTTGTGTTGGACTTCACTCCTTGTAGATCAGCAACTGAACTCAGATCCACACACGTCTACATCAAGACAGAGGCCAACGAAGTCAAAGGGTAAGGCCAAACTCATAGAGGAAGAGATGAAATACAAATATCAAAGGGTCAAAATGCCCAAGTTCCAGGTAGAGTGTGACCTAGACATCAGAGATTCTGAGCTTGGCCACATCGACATGGAAGATTTTTGGGCCAAAACTAGAAGGGTTATGGGCAGTCCTTGGATGGACAAACTGGTGGGCAGTGGTCTGCATTTCGTTGGGGCAATCCCCGTTAGTGCAGTGAACAATGAATTTATGATGGTGGTGGCCTACTGTTATAACAAAGACACAAGGTGTGTCGAAAATGAAAAGGATGAGGTCATAATTAACCTCACTTCCTGGAACTTCGAGATCATGCTAGGTATTCCCCATCACCGGCATTTTGTGGCTATAATCCAAGAGTACTACACCAAAGTGTGGGAAGAAAATGAAGACAAGTGTATGCAGTTAATGAATGAAGTATACTTAAAGGATAAAAAGGTGATAACCAGGTGGCCACAGATTATTCACCGCAGTGACTTCTCTGAGGAACTGAGTGATACCATCACCTTCCTAAGCAGAGTTTTTGGGCTTTCTGATGCCCATTACTTCCAAAAAGTGATGATCAGGTATATGGAAACCATGAATAAAAACGTGCCTGATCAGCACTTTGAATGGGCAGAGATCATAAGCAACACCATCTCTGAGCAGCTCCAACAACTCACCATAACAGGGAGGTTCTACATAAACACCTACGTAGTCTACGATGCAGCCTTAGAGAGAGACTATCCAGTGCTGAGCCGATGTGGGGTTTGGCCTCAGGTGAAAATATAAAAGTATTACCCAGAGTTGAAGCTAGAGAACAACATCCCACAGTTCACCAAGATCAATGATGTCGTTTTCTACAGCATCATCTACCTATTGAGGCCCAATATGAATCACAGTCGAATGACCAAGAGCATAGTCATGGAAACCGAGAAGTGGGGGGCATTGTTTACACAATTCCCCACTTTCACCTATCTCAGGGTAGCTAATTTCTTAGGGGAGCCCACTAAATTGCCAAGGTATGGAGTCCCTAAGTTGATCCTATTAGAGCTGTCGAGGAAGCTCATAACATATCATGAGAAGTGTCTGAAAAGGAAGAAGGGTGGAAATTCTTTCCCCCTCACAGTGGTTAGGTACACCTGCACTTCTCACACCAAGGCTCAGGAAATGTTCACAGAGCTGGAGCTTCTTAACCTAAAACACAATTTCCCAGCAAGGCCCACCTTCGATCCAAGAAATTACCTCCCAAAGGCAAAACTCGATCCGATCCACGTTCCATAGATCGAGGACATCTACATCGACTTGTATCACGAGGTCAAACTTAGGAAAAAGGATCACTCCCACCTGGCCCTAGCGGAAATTATTCAATATGGCGTGGCCATTGTTCCAAAAGGTTTCCAAACAACTGATCAAGAAGTTGATTAGGTATATCTAGACACATATGGGGACAACTGGCCATTCACTGAAATTGATAGGACAAAGGCACCTCAAACATTGAGGTAAGGGTTAAGGACACACTACGGAAAATAGATTATTGGTGCAGAATGAATGGCCTTATCTACCTTGGAGTAGACTTCACCACGTCCCCTTTGGGCAACGCACCTACCAGGTCAAAGCATCTACTAAAAAAGAAGAAGCTTCTGAGAGCCTTCGTTCCACCGCACAGGAATAGGTTGTAACTCTGGTATCCCCGGAGAAAGAAGCAACAGAGAGTGTTCTAATGGGCACATCCACTCAGGATGTTGCCACTGCTACAACCATGGAGGTTCCCACCATCCCTTCTCCCCCTCATGTGACTCAAGCAACCATTCCTTTGGTCGTATCTTCTCCCCCATCCTCTACTATTCCCCCTTCCTCTTCCTCCATTTTCTCTTCCCTCGTTGAGCTTTCCCCTACCATTTCTTCTCTCATCTCTCAGCTCCCTTCCACTCCTAGGACTACCTCCCCTGCAGTGTCTCTTCCTCCCATGAGCACTTTCTTAGCCTCTCTCTCGATGTCGCCACCAAGTGTCTCAACCCATTTCCCCTCATCCACTGTAGTTGTTCCCTCTTCCACCTCTGGTTCCACTCCCTTAAGTCCAGCATGGATCTCCCAGCACCTGAATCAGCATAAAAGGAAAGTCCTCATTGCACCAATGGAATTTTCTGTTATCTAGGCAAAAGGGGCTAAGAAGTAAAAGCCTATAACCCACTTCTCTTAGAATGCATCGGGGGAAAGAGTGATGGAGATTGTGTATCCCGATCCTACAAAGGATAAAAAGGATCTGTCCCTTATAGACTATACAGTGACACAGGTCACAATGGGAATTTCATCCGAGAGCCTTTAAGGAGAGGCCCTATCTATGGTGGATGCCCTTTGCAAGAAGCTTCAAGAAGCAAAGGAAGAGAAGAGACTACTGAAAGAGAAGAATAAGCATCTTCTCCATGCCCTGCAGAAAATGGGCAGTGCACCTCCTACAACTGCCATTGAAACTCATGATGTCCTTAGTCAGGATAAGATAAACGAATACGCCAAGATTGGAAAACAATACATGGCAGTATCTTCCTGGAGAGACCAGATCCTAAAAGACAACGAGGAAGTAATTGTCAAGTTCACCGAATTATATCAGAACATTGGTCGAGTGAACAAGGAACTCCAGGTGATTGCAGGACCTATCTCTGAAGAGTTGGACCATGCTAGGTTGCAACATGAAACATTCACGAAGATGCTTGACTTCTCAGTCGATGATTTAATTAAATTTGGCATCTTCAATCACCCTAGGGTACCCAACAAAATCCTTGCTGCTTTGGACTACCGAGTCGATCAAATGGAATTTGTCCTAGAGAAGATAGACAAGGTCAAGGAGGAAGCCCTAGATGCAATGCATCAAATGGAGGAAATTTTCCTAAGAATGTCTCTAGGCTTGCTCACTCCTTCATTCGCCTTGAGGAAGGCAGATGAAACCATTTAGATCTTCAAGGATATCGTCTCTCAAGGGCTAGTGCCAGAAGTCACTTTCGACACTTAATCCATCAATAACCTTCTGGCCTGCCATGATTTTGTGGGGTACCTGATGGAGGTAGGTAATGAATATTTCAAGCTCCCTGAAAAACTCAGAGATGAACGGGAGACTTGCGAGGTCATCGGTGATCATACTAAGGGTCCTGCACAGGATCAACTGTAGCCGATGGTCAATAAATTCATGGAATACCAGGCTCAATTCCACATTGTCTCTCCTGAGAAGAAGCAAGATACTCCCTTTCAGCTATGAGACGACGACGAATAGCCTTCCTCCTCTTCACTTTCTTTTTGTAAAAATCTAAAAGTATGTTAGCACAAATGATGACATCATCCATGTTGCACCATGAAATGTCATCCACCAAGTTGCCCAAAGTCAACAGTTGACTTTTAGAATTTTTTTTGTAGATATTTTGTAATTAGTTGTTGGTTCCTTTGGCCTTCTCTCCTCTACTCCTTCTATAAATACTTGGATACTTGTAGTATTCAAGTGGTGGACACTTTTTAGATAAAAAATAGAAGTAAGGAGAAAAGGCTTTGTACTTTTGTATCAGAAGAAAATATTAATACAATATTGAGACTTTGTGTTGAATATATGTGTTATGCATCAAAACTTTCTTATGTTAGATCTGTATGTTTATTCTGTTGAATCTACCTCTACCTTTTTTTCATCTGGTCATCAATATTGCTTTGTTCGTTTATGCAAGTAGGTTTGGCTCCATTTATTACCAATCCCATAATATAGACCTTCTGATCTTTCTGCTTTGGAATTCATTTCTTTTCTACCTTCGAATCTATCTATCCTATCTTCATCCTTCCCTTCTTTCCTCTCTTTTCATAGTTGGAAACACCCCTACTGGGATGAGATCCCAAACCCCCAAAGGTCGAATACTCTAGGACTTGCGCAGATTCCTACTAGTAGAATAGCATTAAACGAGTTTCGCTTTACTGTCTCAAAGAGGGGGTATGCCCTACACACTATAGGCTCGTCTATCCATAGATCTACCCACCCAACAGATTTTTAGACCAACATTTTTTAGCGACTCTACTGGAGATCGAACAAATCTATTTGATAAAACCAAAAAAATCCCTACCTGTTTGCAAATTTTAACTTTTTTCAAAATCCAATTTTTTTTGCAAAAGTGATCCAAACTAAAAAATTTCTTTAGGGATCCATAGATCGGGACTAGTTAGAGATCTTTAGTTCGCTGAGTTTTTACAAAAACCCGTATTTTTCTGTTGATATGAGTTTTTGACTGTTTTACAAAAATTTCAAACCCTTGCAAAAAGTCAACTCTAAGATCTGAAAATCAGCTTACTGAGTTAGCCATTATTTTTTCCCTGCTTACACTTGTCATTAAACCGCAATCGGTTTTCAAAAGGGGGATAATTTTAAATATTCAGAAAAGTACATGTTACTGATTTTTCTTAGAAAAATCATAAAATCAACAAAGTACAACCAAAAAGAGTTTTAAATCTACTCTAGAATATTAAAGATCTAAGAGATACACTTGTGGGTGAACCATTTACTCGTAGTAGGAAAGCTCATGGAGAAATTGATCCTACTTTTGATCTACTTCAAAGGCACAACTTCAGTATTACACCGGCACGCTTCTCATCGCTAAGTTCAATTGACCGGTCATCCAGAAGTGTCTCACCTCCACGAAGGAAGCATTTTTCACAAGGAACATCCTCATCTCTTTGTAGTTCTTTTCTACTCAGTAGAACCATGTTTCCATCTCGCGTCCTTTTTTCAACTGTTCAAATGGCAGTACCATGAGGAAATGCCATGGGCCCTCTTGCTTTGCCACATCCTATTCACGCGCTCCCTCATGGAAACCAAAAGAATTCCCCTAAATTTGATGGAAGTGGAAACCAAAGCACGGATTCACACATATCTGCATTCATCATGTCATGCAGTATCCTGGATGTGACCCATGAAGATGTGCCATTTCACCTCTTTCTGGAGACCTTGCAAGGACCCGCAGTGGAATGGTTTCAGCATTTGCCGGTCGGATCTATCACTAGTTAAGCCATATTACGAGCTACTTTTAAAGACAGGTATAAGCCTTCTGAAGATGCGTTCGCATTACTATCAAAGATCACTCACCTAAAGAAGGAAGTTAATGAGACCATGTGTGATTTCATCACCTGTTTTAATTCACTAATCAACCATGTGCCGCCTACCATGCTACCAACACCAGAAAATCAGAAGTGTTTCTTTGTGAACTCCATGAGCTCAAAAGTAAGTTTCTTACTCTTGTAAGAACAAGTCACTACTCTTGTTCTCGCCTAGGCTACTTCCATACGAATTGAAGATAACTTTCTAATATCTAGAGAATTAAAGTGAGAGCCATTCAAGCCGAAAGTTTCAAATCCTTCTCAAGCCACTTCATCAGATCCGACATTCCAGAAGATGGCGAAGGACTTGCTCGCGTTAAAGAAGCAGCTAGCTCAAGCTTCTCCCAGCTCTTCGTACTGGGATATCCCACGAAGAAATTTCACTTCCAACGATTCCCCTCAAAGGCCACATTTACCTGTAACTGCTTCACAGTTGGCACTTAAGGCCCCTCCGGTCAATGCTCTTGCTGAAATCGAAGAAGAGGAGAAAAATTATGAAGAACGTTCATCTCAAGGTGAAGATGACCAAGATGTCAGTGAACCGACTGGTGACTCTACTATCAGGTATATGGAATTCGATGAGGAGGAATTTGATGAAGAAGAGGGTACCCAAGGATATGCGAGCAGACAGTCTTATGCTATTTTCACCCGCTCTCAAGGAAAAGAAGCAGAAGTTGCTACCAGGATACAGAAAGAGAAGGCCATGTCAAACACACCTCCAACCATTGCTAAAAGAGGTAATCCCCTTCCTGCTCAACCCGTTATTCAGTCTATTTCAAAGAAATATTTTCACCTATCTCCCCTCTGAATCAGCCCTTTCATATTCCCATCAAGACTAGTAATCCTACCCTACCATTGCAAAATGAGGGACTTATTCCTTCATCAATGCAACCCTTGGCTACGTTTGACTTAATTGATCATGCTAAAAAGACCAAGATCCAAATGTCTGAAGCCGAGTATCTTTAGTCAAACCCCGAACAGCTTGTAAGGTTGACCGAATATATTCAAAGCCAAGCTGTCATCACTTCGCCGACCTCCCCGAAAGGAATTATTTCTACTCCTGCATCTCGCATAAATGTTGCCTCGACTTCTGCGTGAGAAAAAATAGAACCTTTCTATCTCTCTCTCCTAATCAATGGTCATAAGTTAAGCAATTGCATAATTGATTCTGGAGCTTCCGACAATGTCATGCTAGAAAAATTCGCTCATGCTATGGGTCTCACCCTTACCAAGCCTTTTGGTAGATGTTACTCCTTGGAAACCAAGCAGGTTCCGTTGATCGGTCAAATCAAAGATGCGCAGTATGCATTTGTAGTGTTCCCGGAGAAAAGAGTAAAGATGACCGTCCTCATTGCCGATACTCTGGTAGCATATGGAATTCTACTAAGGAAGAGCTTTTGCAGTGAAGTTTTTGGAGAAATTCATATGGACTGGTCTAAGGCTAGAATCCTTGTCAAAGGTACAATGCAAACATTGGAGCCGAAATCACAAAAGAAGTACTTAGTTACTAACTCTCAAACCCTTGCAAAAAGTCAACTCTAAGATCCAAAAATCAGCTTACTGAGTTAGCCATTATTTTTTCCCCACTTACACTTGTCATCAAACCGCAATCAGTTTTCAAAAGGGGGATAATTTTAAATATTCAGAAAAGTACATGTTGCTGATTTTTGTTAGAAAAATCAGAAAATCAGCAAAGTACAACCAAAAAGAGTTTTAAATATGCTTTAGAATATTAAAGATCTGAGAGATACACTTGCGGGTGAACCATTTACTCGTAATAGGAAAGCTCATGGAGAAATTGATCCTACTTTTGATCTACTTCAAAGTCACAACTTCAGTATTACACCAACACACTTCTCATTGCTAAGTTCAGTTGACTGGTCATCAAGAAGTGTCTCACCTCCACAAAGGAAACATTTTTCACAAGGAACATCCTCATCTCTTTGCAGTGCTTTGCTGCTCAGTGGAACCATGTTTCCAGCTTACGTCCTTTTTCCAACTGTTCAAATGGAAGTACCATGGGGAAATGCCATGGGCCCTCTTTCTTTGCCACATCCTATTCACGCGCTCCCTCATGGAAACAGAAATAATTTCCCCAAATTTGATGGAAGTGGAAACCAATGCACAGATTCACACATATCTGCATTCATCATGTCATGCAGTATCCTGGATGTGACCCATGAAGATGTGTCAGTTCACCTCTTTCTGGAGACCTTGCAAGGACCCGCAGCGGAATGGTTTCAGCATTCGCCGGCCGGATCTATCACTAGTTGGCATTACGAGCTGCTTTTGAAGACAGGTATAAGCCTTCCGAAGACGCGTTTACATTACTGTCAAAGATCACTCACCTAAAGAAGGAAGTCAATGATACCATGCATGATTTCATCACCCATTTCAATTCACTAATTAACCATGTGCCACCTACCATGCTACCAACACCAGAAAATCAGAAGTGTTTCTTTGTGAACACCATGAACTCAAAAGTAAGTTTCTTACTCTTACAAGAACAAGTGACTACTCTAGTTCTCACCTAGGCTTCTGCCATACGAATTTAAGATAACTTTCTAATAACTGGTGAATTAAAACGAGAGCCATCCAAGCTGAAAGTTTCAACTCCTTCTCAGGACACTTCATAAGATCCGACATTCTAGAAGATGGCGAACGACTTGCTCACGTTAAAGAAGCAGCTAGCTCAAGCTTCTCCCAGCTCTTCATACCGTGATATCCCACGAAGAAATTTCACTTCCAACAACGCCCCTCAAAGGTTGCATTTTCCTGTAACTGCTCCACGGTTGGCAATTGAGGCCCCTCCGGTCAATGCTCTTACTGAAATCAAAGAAGAGGAGCAAAATTATGAAGAACCTTCATCTCAAGGTGAAGATGACCAAGATGTTAGTGAACTGACTGGAGACTCTACTATCAGGTATATGGAATTTGAGGAGGAGGAATCTGATGAAGAAGAGGATACCTAGGGATATGCGAGTGGACAGTCTTATGTTGTTTTCACCCGCTCTCAAGGAAAAGAAGCATAAGTTGCTGCCAGGATACAAAAAGAGAAGGCCGTGTCAAACACGCCTCCAACCATCACTAAAAGAGGTAATCCCCTTCCTGCTCAACCCGTTATTAAGTATTTTTTGAAGAAATATTTTTCCCCTATCTCCCCTCTGAATCAACCCTCTCATATTCCCATCAAGACCAGTAATCCTACCCTACCATCATGAAATGAGGGACTTATTCCTTCATCAACGTAACCCTTAGCCACGTTTGACTTAATTGATCATGCTAAAAAGACCAAGATCTAAATGTCTGAAGCCGAGTATCTTTAGTCAAACCCCGAACAACTTGTAAGGTTGACCGAATATATTCAAAGCCAAGCTGTCATCACTCCTCCAACCTCCCCGAAAGCAATTCTTTCTACTCCTCTTTCATCTCACATAAATGTTGCCTCGACTTCTGCGTCAGACAAAATAGAACCTTTCTATCTCTCTCTCCTAATCAATGGTCATAAGTTAAGCAATTGCATAATTAATTCTGGAGCTTCCGACAATGTCATGCCGGCAAAAGTCACTCATACTCTGGGTCTCACCCTAACCAAGCCTTTTGGCAGATGTTACTCCTTGGAAACTAAGCAGGTTCCATTAATCGGTCAAATCAAAGATGCGCAGTATGCATTCATAGTGTTCCCAAAGAAAAGAGTAAAGATGACCATCCTCATTGCCGATATTCTGGCAACATATGGAATTCTACTAGGGAGGAGCTTTTGCAGTGAAGTTGGTGGAGAAATTCATATGGACTGGTCTAAGGCTAGAATTCCCGTCAAAGGTATAATGTAAACATTGGAGCTAGAATCACAAAAGAAGTACTTGGTTAATAACTCTCAAACCCTTACAAAAAGTCAACTCTAAGATCTGAAAACAACTTACTGAGTTAGCGATTATTTTTTCCCTACTTACACTTGCCATTAAACCGCAATCAGTTTTCAAAAGGGGGATAATTTTAAATATTCAGAAAAGTACATGTTGCTGATTTTTGTTAGAAAAATCATAAAATCAAAAAAGTGCAACCAAAAAGAGTTTTAAATCTACTCTAGAATATTAAAGATCTAAGAGATACACTTACGGGTGAACCATTTACTCGTAGCAGGAAAGCTCATGGAGAAATTGATCCTACTTTTGATCTACTTCAAAGGCACAACTTTAGTATTACACCAGCACGCTTCTCATTGCTAAGTTCATTTGACCAGTCATCCAGAAGTGTCTCACCTCCACAAAGGAAACATTTCTCACAAGGAACATCCTCATCTCTTTGCAGTGCTTTGTTGCTCAGTGGAATCGTGTTTCCAGCTCGCGTCCTTTTTCCAGCTATTCAAATGGTAGTACCATGGGGAAATGCCATGGGCCCTCTTGCTTTGCCACATCCTGTTCACGCGCTCCCTCATGGAAACCGAAATAATTTCCCCAAATTTGATGGAAGCGAAAACCAAAGCATGAATTCACACATATCTACATTCATCATGTCATGCAGTATCCTAGATTTGACCCATGAAGATGTGTCAGTTCGCCTCTTTCTGGAGACCTTGCAAGGACCCACAGCGGAATGGTTTCAGCATTTGATGGCTAGATCTATCACTAGTTGGACCACATTACGAGCTGCTTTTGAAGATAGGTATAAGCCTTCCAAAGATGCGTTCGCATTACTGTTAAATATCACTCACCTAAAGAAGGAATTCAATGAGACCATGCATGATTTCATCGCCCATTTTAATTCAGTAATCAACCGTGTGTTGCCTACCATGCTACCAACACCAGAAAATCAGAAGTGTTTCTTTGTGAATGCCATGAGCTCAAAAGTAAGTTTCTTACTCTTACAAGAACAAGTCACTACTCTGGTTCTTGCCTAGGCTGCTGCCATACGAATTGAAGATAACTTGCTAATATCTGGCGAATTAAAGTGAGAGCCATCCAAGCTGAAAGTATCAACTCCTTCTCAAGCCACTTCATTAGATCCGGCATCCAGAAGATGGCGAGTGACTTGCTCACGTTAAAGAAGTAGCTAGCTCAAGTTTCTCCCAGCTCTTCGTACCGAGATATCCCATAAATAAATTTCACTTCCAACAATGCCCCTTAAACACCGTGTTTTCCTGCAACTACTCCATGGTTGGCACTTGAGGCCCCTCCGGTCAATGCTCTTACTGAAATCGAAGAAGAGGAGCAAAATTATGAAGAACCTTCATCTCAAGGTGAAGATGAACAAGATGTTGGTGAACTTACTGACGACTCTACTATCAGGTATATGGAATTTGATGAGGAGGAATCTGATGAAAAAGAGGGTACCCAAGGATATGCGAGTGGACAATCTTATGTTGTTGTCACCCGCTCTCAAGGAAAAGAAGCAGAAGTTGCTACTAGGATACAGAAAGAGAAGGCCGTGTCAAACACATCTCCAACCATCGCTAAAAAAGGTAATCCCCTTCCTGCTCAACCCATTATTAAGTCTTTTTCGAAGAAATCTTTTTCCCCTATCTCCCCTCTGAATCAGCCCTCTCATATTCCAGTTATACAAAATTCACCCTCAAGGTAATTTTGATAACATGCATCAAATTATTCAGTCCCGAGCAAGTAGATTGATTCAAGGCCCAAAATCATGTTTTCTGGGGTCCCCTCAGCTTTTTTCTAACTCTCCCATCCAAGAAGAAATCCCAACAAGTTGAGAAAATGGAAAAAATGCAAAAAATAAGGTTGCAGGACTGTTTTAAAGCATTTCGGGTCTGAAGGGTTCGGGTCGTACTGAGGTTCGTCGTACCAAGCTTGGGGCCGAAAAAATAAAGAAAATCGGCTAAGTCAGACATTTTTGTCCCAGGCGGTCCGCGGGACAGTTGGGACATCGGGACGTGAGGGACACGAAAAGCTGAAATGGCTGAAAGCAAGAAAAATTTTCTTTCTTGTTTCGCGTGGTTTGGGACAGCCGGGATAAAAGTACGCGTGGGACGCAAATCGGCAGATTTGCTGAAAGACAGTCCATTTCGGGAAGTTCGGAGATAATTGTCCGAGACAGCCAGGACAAAAGTACGCGAGGGACACATGGGACGTGAAAAGGCAAAAAGGCCGCAAAAGAGACAAGGAAGCCCGAATCGGCCGATGCGGGAGAATTCGTCTGGGATAGACGGGACAAAAGTACGCGTGGGACACAAGGGATGCGAAAAGACAAAGCGGCCAAAGGCAAAGAAGAAAAGTCAACGTTTGACCTGTGAACTTCAAACGGCCATAACTTTTGACTCCAAGCTCCAGTCAGTTAATGCTCATTCCCGTCAAATGACAGAAAACGCCTACTAGACCCAAAATAGCTGCCCGCACTCAGAAGGCGTAACTTTTGCATTTCTCAACGAAATCGCACAAAATTGGTACTGTTGGAATCATGGCTCCAAGACCAACACAAAAAAATCAAGAAATTTTTGATTTGATGAGATATTGGTGGGGAGTTTTCACAAAATGTGGACGGGTTTATAACAGTGTTTTATTTGGTGGTTGTGAGTGCAATTAAGAGGCATGGTCATCATTCTTTCTCTGCTGCAGCACCTAGAATAGTATGGGGAGCCTTTTGCAAGTAATATATAATAATTTTACTCCATTTAATGCCTCTTACAAGTGGTTGAAGGATAGATTTCAGGATTTCTATTTTCCCTTCTCTCTCTCTTCTCATTTTTTCTATAAATTGGAGTGTTGGGCTCATTGTAAAAGAGGTAGTTTTTGTAGCAAAGCTCTGCCAAAATTGCTTTGTGAAGCCAATGTGTTGTAGGCCCTTGTTGTGGACTCCTTGCATGGTGATCCAAGCCCTTACCTTGTAACCGATTGAACTATGCATATCAGGAAGCAATAAAATATAAGTCTGTGGATGTATCTTCCCCTGCTGTGTTTTCTTGCATTCTTCTTGCCCCTTCAACCTCTTCTTTACAAGAATATTGTGTCTATTATTATGTTCATGCAGGGATCCATTATCATTATGTATGTTTGAAATATTGTTGTGAATGCATTTTTCTAGATTACGGAGAACTGTCATCACCTCTTCTAGTGTGCACTTTGCTTCTGTATTTCACGCATTTGGAGAACTGTCATCAACTCTCACACCCTCCTTTTCTGGTGTATCACTGCTTCAGTTTAGGATTTCATTTTATGCATTCTCTCTCCCTGGTCCCTTGGAAATTTAGATTAGAATAGTTAGTTTCCCCTGCATTAGAGTAGATTGTGACAGGTAGTTTAGGAGCAAGAACCAGCTTTCTCTGGAGGTCTATCTCAAGTAGCAAGTCCCACAACTTGGAGATAGTACCCATGTTATCCAATCACACCGCGAGTTCAAATATATGCACTTGTATAAACAGAAGGGTGCTGTGATTCGGTGATAATAGTTCTGGCACACCCGGTGGGACCAAGAGGTCATTCCACAAGATTTGAAGGAATTTTCAAGAAATTTGGACTAAAAAATTTCAGGTTTTACAATTTCAGATTTTTCACCTTCCAGGCTGAACTTTGAAATTGATTTTCAAGGACTTAACTTGCTCAAAACAAGTCAAAATTTCACCAGCTGATATATCGGGGGATAATATTCAAAAGGGTATTCTTAGATTTTTGAGATTTTGACTTTCAAAATTTCATGGTTTTTAGTATTTCAGGTTTTCCCAGGTGTTGAGCATGTCCCAAGTTCCAACATGGCGTTTTCAAGTTTTGTAAGTTGCCTTACATGACCTGAGTTTAACCTATACCTTTCAGGGATTAGTAGCTGCACAACAATACCCAATAACTGGATTGAAGAGTTGTATCTTCTGGGTCCTTCAAAGTTTTAATTTCAATTTTTAATATTGCAAGGTTTGGTGTGTAACTTGGCAGAATCCAACCTTTTAGAGGCATATTCAAAAGAACCTCTGGCGACTCCATCTGGTAAATAACTCATTCTCTGAGTTACAAACCCATTTTCCATCCATTTCCATCCATCTTTCTTTCCATCTCTTTCATTCATTTCCATCATGGAATTCACATTTTCAACAACAGCAGTATATCACACCTCCAACATGCTTTACAAATCCTCCAAATCAGCATTTTGGTCAAATTCAAAATCAGCATGTCTACCCATATGAGCAGCAGTGCCAAAGTCAGTTTGGTTTTGAAGCACATCAAGAATAAGGGTACACATGCAATGAAGAAAATTAAATGGACGACGCAGATTTTGTGGAAAAAATCCAAAAGATGGAGGCAAAGATGGTGTAATCAAGAGCAACAGTGCAAATGAGGGCTTTTAGAATTGGTTATAGGACTCCTTTTCCATGGGGAGGCCCTTTTCCAAGACACTTCAGCCCTCAGGAGAAGTTGGACTTTATGATGAAGGTGTTGCCCCAACTTGCACAATGGACAACAAAGATAGAAGCCTATAAAATTGGTGTTGAACAACCTTGTCAATGGGTAAGTTCTACACCATCATCTAGTTTTTCTCTTCCCATTACTCAAGCAGCATCATCTCATTTGGAATTTCAAATTCTAAATCCAGTCAATGCTACCCCAGGAGTTAATTTCATTTCTCCATTCCCTAGTCTTCCACCACATCTCAATTTTTCCTTCCCTTTTCCTTCCAAACAGTCATCCCCTCCACAAAAGCTAACAGAAATACCCTCTCCTCCAAAGAAACAAGAGTTTCTACCTCCTCCACCACCACAAAAAATTGCCAAGCCATTTGAGTTACAATCCACTTCTCCTCTTGCATTCCCAAATCCATGGTGGGAGGATAAAAATCAGAATTCTAGTCAAGGAAAACAACAGCAAAAAAGAAAAGCCAAACAAGGATGAAGAAATTCAAAGTCTGAAGAGTTGGGCTATTAAATTTGGGATGAAAAATATCCCCTTAATGGTTAAGCCTTCAGAAGAGGTTGGAGTTGTAGAACAGGTGGTGGTTAAGACTAATTTTGTTGCAGAAGGAGAAGAGCAAAAAGAAGAAGTAGATCAGCAGTCAGTTTTCTCAGAAAGGCAATGCTGATTCTATTCAAGTTGCACAATTAGCCATAGAGGAAGAAAGCTCAGAAGAATATCTTGCAGTCCCAACTTGTCCTTTAGAGTAGCAAATTGAAGAGTTTGACTTGACAAACTTCATGCTAGAAGAAGATTTCTATCAAGAGCATGATTGCCTTCAAGTAGTAGAGGAGAAAGAACCTGCTCCAAATCCAAAAGAAGAGGAGCACATTCTAGTTGTGGAGGAGAAAATTGCAGATCCAAGAGCTTTGAGCACAAAGCAGACTACAGGAGAACCTTCAGTTCTTCTTTCTACTTCATCTCTCTCAAGTTCTAGTGCTGAAGAAGAGTTTGATCTCTCAAACTCAATGTTGGAGGATGAAAGAAACCATGATGACCGTCCTCGTTGCCGATATTCTCGCAGCATATGGAATTCTACTAGGGAGGAGCTTTTGCAGTGAAGTTGGTGGAGAAATTCATATGGACTAGTCTAAGGCTAGAATCCCCGTCAAAGGTATAATGCAAACATTGGAGCCAGAATCAAAAAAGAAGTACTTAGTTACTAACTCTCAAACCCTTGCAAAAAGTCAACTCTAAGATCCGAAAATCAACTTACTGAGTTAGCCATTATTTTTTCCCCGCTTACACTTGTCATTAAACCACAATTGGTTTTCAAAAGGGGGATAATTTTAAATATTCAGAAAAGTACATGTTGCTGATTTTTGTTAGAAAAAACATAAAATCAGCAAAGTACAACCAAAAAGAGTTTTAAATATGCTCTAGAATATTAAAGATCTAAGAGATACACTTGCGGGTGAACAATTTACTCATAGCAAGAAAGCTCGTGGAGAAATTGATCCTACTTTTGATCTACTTCAAAGGCACAGCTTCAATATTACACTGGCATGCTTCTCATCGCTAAGTTCAGTTGACCGGTCATCCAGAAGTGTCTCAGCTCCATGAACGAAGCATTTTTCACAAGGAACATCCTCATCTCTTTGTAGTGCTTTGCTGCTCAGTGGAACCATGTTTCTAGCTCGCGTCCTTTTTCCAGTTATTCAAATGGCAGTACCATGGGGAAATGCCATGGGCCCTCTTGCTTTGCCACATCCTGTTCACGCGCTCCCTCATGGAAACCGAAAGAATTTCCCCAAATTTGATGGAAGCAGAAACCAAATCATGGATTCACACATATCTGCATTCATCATGTCATGCAGTATCCTAAATGTGACCCATGGAGATGTGTCAGTTCACCTCTTTCTGGAGACCTTGCAAGGACCCGCAGCGGAATGGTTTCAGCATTTGCCGGCCGAATCTATCACTTGTTGGGCCACATTACGAGCTGCTTTTAAAGACAGGTATAAGCCTTCCGAAGACGCCTTTCGTATTACTATCAAAGATCACTCACCTAAAGAAGGAAGTCTTTGTGATTTCATCACTCATTTCAATTCACAAATCAACCATGTGCCGCCTACCATGCTACCAACACCAGAAAATTAGAAGTGTTTCTTTGTGAACGCCATGAGCTCAAAAGTAAGTTTCTTACTCTTGCAAGAACAAGTCACTACTCTTGTTCTCACCTAGGCTACTGCTATACGAATTGAAGATAACTTTCTAATATCTGGCGAATTAAAGCGAGAGCCATCCAAGCCAAAAGTTTCAAATCTGACATTCCAGAAGATGGCGAATGACTTGCTCACATTAAAGAAGCAGCTAGCTCAAGCTTCTCCCAGCTCTTCGTACCAGGATATCCCATGAAGAAATTTCACTTCCAACAATTCCTCTCAAAGACTGCATTTACCTGCAACTGCTTCACAGTTGGCACTTGAGGCCCCTCCGGTCAATGCTCTTGTTGAAATCGAAGAAAGCAAAATTATGAAGAACCTTCATCTCAAGGCGAAGATGACCAAGATGTCGGTGAACCAACTGTGACTCTACTATCAGGTATATGGAATTCGATGAGGAGGAATCTGATGAAGAAGAGGGTACCCAGGGATATGCGAGTGGATAGTCTTATGCTATTTTCACCTGCTCTCAAGGAAAAGAAGTAGAAGTTGCTGCCAGAATATAAAAAGAGAAGGCGTGTCAAACACGCCTCCAACCATCGCTAAAAGAGGTAATCCCCTTCCTACTCAACCCATTATTAAGTCTTTTTCGAAGAAATATTTTTCCCTTATCTCCCCTCTGAATTAGCCCTCTCATATTCCCATCAAGACCAGTAATCTTACCCTACCATTGCGAAATGAGGGACTTATTCCTTCATCAACGCAACCCTTGGCCGCATTTGACTTAATTGATCATGCTAAAAAGAACAAGATCCAAATGTCTGAAGCCGAGTATCTTCAGTCCAACCTCAAACAGCTTGTAAGGTTGACCGAATATATTCAAAGCCAAGCTGTCATCACTCCGCCGACCTCCCCGAAAGGAATTCTTTCTACTCCTGCATCTCGCATAAATGTTGCCGCGACTTCTGCGTGAGAAAAAATAGAACCTTTCTATCTCTCTCTCCTAATCAATGGTCATAAGTTAAGCAATTGCATAATTGATTATGGAGCTTCTGACAATGTCATGCCAGAAAAAGTCACTCATGCTCTGGGTCTCACCCTTACGAAGCCTTTTGGTAGATGTTACTCCTTGGAAACCAAGCAGGTTCCGTTGATTAGTCAAATCAGAGATGCACAGTATGCATTTGCAGCGTTCCCGGAGAAAAGAGTAAAGATGACCGTCCTCATTGCCTATATTCCGGAAGTATATGGAATTCTACTAGGGATGAGCTTTTGTAGTGAAGTTGGTGGAGAAATTCATATGGACTAGTCTAAGGCTAGAATCCCCGTTAAAGGTATAATGCAAACATTGGAGCCAGAATCACAAAAGAAGTACTTGGTTACTAACTCCGATGACCCCAAAGCCTAAATTCTCTTCGAATCATCAAGGATGGGGAATTATTTCTTATCTACTGAGTCTGAAAAAATGGGCATTCCCTTCCAGGAAGAGGATCTTAATAAGATATGGACGTTGCAGTTTGATGGCAGCTGTGTAACTAGTCGATGCGGTGCCGGAGCTGTGTTAATTTCCCCGGAGGAAGAGATTATTCCTCATTCTTTCAAGTTTTAGTTTTTCAACATGAATAATACTACTGAGTATGAATCCTTACTACTTGGCATGCAGGCCGCAAAGGAGAGGGGAATCAAGAACTTGAAAGTGCAAGGTGATGCAAAGCTGGTCGTAAATCAAGTAAAAAGGATATACCAAGTAAAAAATGAAAGGCTCAGGCATTACTGCAACACGGTATGGGACAGCATTGAGGAGTTTGACACTTTTTCAATAAAATCCATTCCAAGAGCTCAGAACGACATGGCTGATTCATTAGCTGTCTCAGCATCCCTCATGCTCCCC
Organism: Taxus chinensis; assembly: GCA_019776745.2. Taxonomy (NCBI): domain Eukaryota; kingdom Viridiplantae; phylum Streptophyta; class Pinopsida; order Cupressales; family Taxaceae; genus Taxus; species Taxus chinensis. The sequence goes on from CM034147.1 coordinate 851,611,904, forward strand.
CACCCAGGGTTGAAAACAGACACATATACCATTGAGGTAGTTTTCCACCCAAGTGTGCCAGACAACTCTCAGCACTGGCAGGTAGTCAATGACGACAATCAACTTATTGCCTTCCTAGAAAAAGTAGAAAATTTTAGTGAGCTTCATTTTGAAGGATCCACTTCTGCATGTCGTGAATCTGTTACGAATCAAGACAAGGAATCAAAAGGATGTGATGTCATATGTCAACTCAAAGGAAATAAAATTCCAAAAGGTTTGGTTTCCCTAGAACATTTTTTCGATAGACATGATCATTTTGTAAGGGAGAAAAGGTGAGATAATCCTAACTCCTCTCCAGAGACCGAGCCGGTCAATCCAGGTTCTATGGAACATCGGAAAATGTTGCACACCTAAAGAAAAGTGGAAGTTTGTCAAATTGCTGAAGAAATACATGGATGTATTGGCATGGTCCTGTGCCAATCTAAAGTCTTTCATTCCAAAGGACGTCCAACATGACATCTTGTTGAAGTAAGGTGTCAAACCCTTTTGCCAAAAACAAAGGCACTATAATCCTAAGATCTTAGGTACCATCTAGGCTGAAATACAGAAGATGCTAGATGCAAGGATCATTTTTCCTATCCATCACAGTACCTGGGTTGCGAATATTGTGTCAGTATGCAAGAAAAATGGTGAGATACATATCTACGTAGATTTTTGAAACCTCAATCAGACGTCCATGAAAGAAAACTACCCGCTTCCCATAATGGACCAGGTTCTGCAGGCAGTAACTGGTTCAGAAATGTTGTCCATGCTTGATGGTTTTTCGGGCTATAATCAGATTGAATTCTCACCTGAATACCAATTCAAAACAACATTCACTACCCCCTGGGGCACATTTTCCTATAGCAGGATGCCTTTTGGCTTGACCAACGCTGGTACCACTTTTCAGCGGGCGATGGACTACGCATTCAAAGGTATGATGGGAAAGGTTATCATAGTTTATTTGGATGACTTAATTGTGTTCTCTAAATAGCGAAATGATCATTGTGATCATTTAGAACAAGTATTGACTAAATTCTGTGAACACGGGATCACCCTGAATCTGAAAAAGTCTATTTTCAGGGTCACGGAAGGAAAGTTACTGGGACACATTGTTAGCAAAGAAGGGACAAAGATAGATGCCGAAAGGGTTAGGGCTATTCAGAGCCTTACTTTACCCACAAGCAATACTGGCATTCACTCTTTCTTTAGAAAAGTAAACTTTCTTAGGCGCTTCGTTCCCAAATTTGCTGAAAAGACTCACCACATATCAAACATGATGAAAGAGTCACTGAATTTCCGGTGGAGCGAAGAAGGAAAGGCATCATTCGAGGATATAAAATCCTCCCTCGCTCACGGACCAGTCCTGGTATGTCCCGATTTCTCCAAGGATTTAATCATATATAGCTATGCATCTGAGCATACTGTATCAGCCATCTTAATGCAAAAGAATTCTGAAAATGTTGAATCCCCTATCGCGTTCATGAGCTCTCCCCTCAAGCCTCATGAATTGAAGATGTCTCAGTTGGAAAAACATGCCTTTTCCATTGTCAAAGTATTCAAGAACTTCAGGTATTATATTCTAAACTCTCATACGGTGGTGATGGTCCCGGACACGGCAGTCAAATCAATCTTAACTCAACAAGAGTTAGGGAGTTTGTGAGGAAATTGGATTGCAAAGGTCCAAGAGTATGACCTAGATATAAAACCAACCAATCTGGTAAGAGGAAAGGGCCTATGTCAGCTTATGGCTGAAAACAAAGATTCAAAGGTCTATAAAAAAGAGGATAACTGCATCAATGGAATGCAGGGTCAACTGAAGGAAGTTGATGCTCTACCCATGGTCCTATTTGTCACGACTAGCGATGAGTGGTATTCTGATATCACTTTCTTTATCTCTTATGGTGAGTGCCCATCTCATTTAACCTCAAAGGAGAAGCATACAATAAATCTCAGAGCAGCCAAATATGTCATCTGGGATGACGGTTTGTACAAATGCGGAATTGATGGCATCTTCTTGTGATGTGTTGACAAGCCACAGAAGGTAAAGTTACTCAAAAAATTTCATGATTCAGCATGTCGTGGTCATTTTTCCTCTTCCATGATAGCACACAAGATCATCTGGGCCAGGTACTATTGGCCAACACTATTTCGGGATACAGCCACCTGGGTAGTAAAATGTGAGCTTTGCCAACAGTTTGTTGGAAAATTGAAATTGGTTGCTTTTCCCCTCAGGCCGGTCATTATTGATGAACCATTCAAGATGTGGGGAATTGATTTTATCAGAGCACTCCACCCCCAATCAAGTGCCAGACATAGTTATGTCCTGACAACAACAAATTACTTCACCAAATGGGTGGAGGCCATACCCGTTAGGAATGCCACCTCTGAAGTTGTTTACAACTTCATCAAAGAGAATATCATTGTAAGGTTTGGCATTCCAAACAAGATTGTTGCTAATAATTCTTCCAATCTTTCCTCTCAGGAAGTGATTAGTTTTTGCTACGAATAAGGGATAACCTTGGCACATGCCTCAGATTATTACCCCCAAGGAAATGGTCATGCAAAATCCAGTGATAAAAACTTAGTGACCATCATATGGAAGCTAGTTGATGAAAATCAGTGGATGTGGCACAAGTCATTATATGACACTTTATGGGCAGACTGCATTACTCCCAAGAGGTCTCTCGGTATGTCACCTTTCCAAGTGTTATATGGGATCGATGCCGAGCTCCCCATTTCTGTAGAACTTTCTGCTATGCGCTTGACACGAGTGATTGAAGATGAGACTTTCCAAAATTCTCTTGAAAAGAGAATGATGTATCTGGTAGAGCTTGATGAAAAAAGGGTAAGAGTGGTTGAAAGGATCACCGAACATCAAAATAAAGTCAAGAGATTGTTTGATAAAAAGGCTAAGCAGAGGGATTTCCAGGCGGGAGATCTAGTCCTTCTATGGGACAAGCGAAGAGAGCCAAAAGGCATGCACATAAAATTTGATTCTCTATGGAGGGGACCTTTCAAGATCAAGCGGCTCAATGGAGAGTATAGCTTCTATCTCTCATATCTGGATGGAACTGAGCTCCCGCTTCCCTATAGCAGGCAACATCTTAAAGTATTCAGCAAGTAGAGCTTGCTCTCTTCTTTGTAAAATTTGCTTTGGTTATGTGTTTGTTTTGTCATGTTTTTACTTTCTGTTTTTTATGTGTTCCCTATTTTCCCTTTCGGTCACCCTTGTTTTTGACTCTGTTACCCAATGGATAGGCACATGTTGATATGGGATTCTCTACCCTTAAGCTTCGCTTAAAGATAGTCCCTAGAAAGAGCCAACTGTTATCCTACAAAATTGACAAGGGTAATTTTACAGGTAACCTTACTAAAAAAAAATTCTGTTTCCTCATAGAGGTCCCTCAGCATTCAGAATGGTGTAAAATTCCTTTCTAGGAAATCTGGTTTCTCGAACTTAGTCTTTTTGGTCTCTTTTTGGCTAGGCGCATATTTTGTCCATGCAACACAAAGTTTATTTGTGCCCCCTTTTATTCCTTTGGCGCACCCTTTGGAATGTTGGCACAACAATTGTTGTGCCTCCCCGTGATGTGCCTTTCTTGTCTGCGCTGAGGTGCATGCGCCATCCTATCAACAGAAAAAATGTTTTGCCAAGGCGCTCAAAATCTGGTGTTGACAGTCCTAAATTTGTGCTAAAAGTGCATATATTTCCTTGCTGACAAAAACATATCCACGCTAAAGGGCTTAAAGATTTTCATGTTGACATGTATTTTGGTGTACCCTTTAAAAAGTGGTCGGGGCATTTATTACACATTTGGCTATATATAGGCACATCCGCCCTGTCATTTTCACAAATTCAAAATTTCGAAAAGTATTTTCTCTGCGCTTGTCAGCCATCCTTGTCAAGCCCCACATGTTGTTTTTCGAGCTTGTGGACCCCACGTCATTCTTCGTCTTTTATAAATCTAGGTAAGTGGATCCTCTCCTTGTTGTTGTTTTTTTTTGTTGTGTTAGGTATTAGGGTTGGTGTAAAAAGATAAAATTTAAAGAAACACACCTAACAATCTGCAAACCAGCTGAAGCCCTTTTACCTCCCCTTCCAGATCTACAAATCTGGAAGACCCCTGCCTCTAAAGAAACCAAAAACCCACCTCTCCCTACTTGTTGCCTTACTGAACAAACCCTTTCTTTTCCATCTAACAAATCCAAGAGAGAGAGGAAGAGATATCAAGAAATTGCCAAAATTATCAAACTATCGAAACCCTTGGCGCACTGTTTTCCCGTGTTACACCTCTCACAGTTACGCTTGGTGCATTTTACGCCAATATAACACAACCTTTTTCCGCACTCAGTTAAAAGCACACTTAGCATTTTTTGAGGGGCACAGGGACCACTTGCACAACATCAACATAAGATGTTGTGTGCCACTGATCCGTGCCATGCACTTTTTTCTTTGGCACATTGATTTTCCTTGCAACATCTTCCGCAGTTGCGCTTTGGCGCACCTTAAACACATGCAACACCAACTTTTTCTGTGCCCAACCAAAGCAGATTGTTCCTTAGGTGCAGGCATAACTTCCTTAACATCAACATAAAATGTTGCATGCTGTAAATCCGCACCCTACGCTTTACCCTTTGGCACTGCATTTTTTCATGTAACACCTCTCCAAATTGCGCCCTTTCTAACTTAGCGCAACTTTTCCTAGGTCAACACCAAGTGCAATTTTCTTCATGTTGACACTTTCCTAACTACACCCCTTCTAACTTGGTGCAAAAAATTGTATGTTGACACCCCAGAAAGTGCGCCCAACAATTTTAAACCCCTACAGCCTGCTGAAAACTTGCGCCTTGTGCCCTAAGGCTTATAATTGCTCATGCTTCATTCTACAAGCTTTCATTATGAATAACATGATGGTTGACATGGCTCTTATGTGTTGGACCTCCTTGTTTCTTCTTACAGAACAAAAACATCCATCCTTGGGCTCACATATGTCTTCATCAAGAAAAAAACTAGCTAAAGCTAAGCAATCATAACAAGAGATGAAGTATAAGTATAAGAGAGTCAGAATTCCTGACTCATATGCAGATTGCAGCCTTGATATCAGAGACTCTGATTTGGGTCATATTGACATGGATGACTTTTGGGCAAGGACCACCCAAGAAAGCAGTGGCCCATGGATGAATAAATTAGTAAGCAGTGGGTTACACTTTACAGCTAGGCTTTTGGTGAGCATCGTAAATAACGAGTTCATCATGTTGGTTGCTCGGTGTTATAACAAGGACACTAGATGTGTAGAAGCCAAAGAGCACAAGATGATCATCGACCTCACAACTCGTCACTTTGAGATGATCCTAGGCATCCCTCGTCACAGGAAATATGTGAAAATAAGCATTGAAGACTCCAAGAAGACCTGGGACGATAATGAAAATAAATGCATGCAGATGATGAACGAGCTTTATCTGAAGAACAAAAATCTAGTGAATAAATGGCCACAAACCATCCACCGTAGTGACTTCAATGAGGAGTTGAGTGATACAATCACCTTTTTAAACAGAGTATTTGGGCTCCCTGATGCCCATTATTTCCACAAGTGGATGCTGAGATACCTGGAGACCATGAGCAAGAATGCACCTGATCAATCCTTTGGCTGGGGTGAAATCATCACTGACACCATCTCCTAGAAGCTTCAAAAAGTTCTAACAACTGGGAAGTTCTACATAAATTCCTACATTGTGTATGTTGTTGCGTCAGAATGGGATTTCGTGGGGTTAGCTCAAAATGGGGTATGGCCCTAAGTCAAGATATATGAGTTCTATCCCGAGCTAAAGCTCGAGGCCAGCATCTCCAAGTTCTCTAAAATTAATGATGCCTTCTTCTATGAGGTAATTTTTTTGTTGAGGCCAAACATGAGACACGGTCGGACCAGCCCGAGTGTAATTGCTACTACAAAGAAATGGGGAGTGTTGTTCACACAATTCCTCACATTCACATACCTCAGAGCTATGAATTTTGAGGGAGAGCCATCGAAGCTGCCAATATTTGTAGGGTCGAAGCTGATCCTACTAGAATTGTCAAGGCAGCTAATCACTTATCATGAGAAGTGTATGAAAAGAAAGAAATGAGGAACTCCAAGGAGATGTATGTTGAGCTAGAGTTGCTGAATTTGAAACATAACTTTCCAGCAAGGCCTACCTTCAACTGTCGGAGTTGCCTCCCAAAGGAAAAAATTGATCCCATCTGTGTTCCCGAGATCGATGACATTTGGATTGATCTGACACATGAGATAGACATCAGGTGAAAGGATCACTCCCGACTTGCTCTGGAGGAGATCATCCACTATGGCGTTGTCATTGTCCAAAAGGAATTCCAAGAGACTGATCGAGAAATTGATCAGGTTTACCTTGACACAGATGGGGACGATTGGCCATTCACGGAGATTGATAGAACCAAAGTGCCAAAAACCATTCAGGAATGGGTTAAGCCCACATTGCAACACATCAAACATTGGTGCAAAAAGAATGGTCTCACCTACCTCGGAGTTGATTTCACTACTTCTCCTTCAGGTAGAGCACCTCCAAATCCGTACCTTGCGCCAAAAGGAAAAGGAAAAGATGAGGGTGAATCAAGCAGACAAGAAGAAACTCTTGAAGGCCTCCCTTCTACTTCTGAGAAGCAAGTAGTAAACCTAGTGTCTCCAGGTAAAGAAGGAACAACAGAGGTTTCAACGAATACATCCACCTAGGATGTTATCAAAACTACAACTTCAGAGGTACCCATCGTTCCTTCTTCCATTTATCCTCCTCCTCCTGACATTCAAGCATCTATTCCTATGGATGTGTCTTCTCCTCTCCCTTCCTCCCTTCCATCTCCCACCTCTTCCATCTTCTCCTCCCTTATGGATTTTTCACCCAGTATTCCCTCCAACCAGTTGTAGATCCCTTCCATTTCCATGTCCTTCTCTTCTCCTGTAGCAACTCCAGGCCCCACAAGCAGCGGTGCTTTGGACTCCTTGTCAATGCCACCACCAAGCATTTCAACACACTTCCCTGAGACCACTACAATTGCTCCCCCTCTCACTCTCGTTTCTTATTCTATTTCCTCTACTCCCACTCCCATAAGTCCTGGTTGGATTTCTGACCACCTGAGTCAGCATAAGAGGAAATTTCCCATTGCAGCCATGGATTTCTCTCTCATTTCGAAGAAGGGAACCAAGAAGCAGAAAGTGATAACTTGCTTTTCTAAAAGCACTTCAGGGGAGAGAGTCATGGAGATAGCTTACTCGGACCCCACTAAGAAAAAGGAGGATCTATCTCCCACAGACTTCACAGGGACTCAAGTCACAATGGAGACCTCATCTGAAAGCTTGCAAGGGGAAGCCTTGTCTTCTGTGGATGCTCTTTGCAAGAAGCTCCAAGAGGAAAAAGAGGAGAAAAGGATACTCAAGGAACAAAACTAGCATCTCCTCCAAGCATTGCAGAAAATGGGCAAAGCTCCTCCTGTGACTCCCGCCGAACGTATTCAAGTTCCCATTCAAGAGAAATTAAATGAATATGTTAAGATTGGCGAACAAGGCACAACAGTATCATCCTGGATCGAGCGAATCCTCATAGATGGTGAAGAAATGATTGGGAAATTCACAGTGCTCTATCAAGATATAACTGAAGCAAATAAGGATCTATAATCAATAGCAAGTGCCTTATCTGAAGAGTTAGATAACGCCAGGTTGCGGCATGAAATGTTCCAAACCATGGTTGACTGCTCATTTGATGGCCTATTGAAGGTTGGCGTTATCGATCACCCACATGCACATAACAAAGCTCTCATCGCTTTAGATTAGTGGGTTGATCAAATGGAATATATCCTGGAGAGAATAGATAAAATCAAAGATGAAGCCTTGGACGCACGATACAACATGGAGTAGACAGTTACAAAAATGGCTCTACAAATGCTTAGTGAATCGTATAACTTGAGGGAAGCAAGCGATACAGTCCAGTGCTTTAAGGCTATCGTCACTCAAGGTTTGGCTTTGAAGATACACCTTTCCATACTATCTGCACTCTCCAAAAATCACGTGCACAAAAATTTCCTTATGCATACCCATCTTCAAGATGAAAATCAAATCATATTCAATATTGGTAATAAACTCTACATCTAAACCACCCCACACTAAGGGTATGCTCAGTCCTATGCACATGAAAATACTTAAATTGTATCAACTTCTGGCGCACAAGTGCACTTATTACAAAAAAACTGAACTAAATTGACAAAGCATAGCAACAATGAAGGTAACAAATTTAAAGAAAGTGCATTAAGGAAACCCTAATCTAAGTGGCAATATTGCCTTATTACAAACACCAAGAATACTTATTTATAGTAGGGCTTCAGCTTACTCCCATTGAAGTAATTGAGAAACTGTGTTCCATCCAGTGTTTCTAACTGACAAGCGCCTAAATCAAGTATATAAGTGATAACATACGGTCCCAACCAATGCACTTTAAGCTTTTTTGGATGGTGTAAAAACTTTGAATCATATAAGAAGTACCATTTTCCCAACCTTAAGTTTCTTGTCCTTGATGTGCTTGTCATGTCACGCCTTCTGATTGGATTTTTCTTGCTTTTAACTCCATCTTGCCATAACGCGCCTCTCATCCAGCTGCATCAACTTGTCAAATTTTTCCTACGACGCTTGCTCATCAGTCAGAACTCTTGCACATGTAATACGAAAAGAATGTAACATGAATTCCATGGGAAGAACTACTTTTATGCAAAACACCAACTGAAAGGGTGTTTCTTTATTCAACCATTTGTAGGTTGTTATATATGCCAAAAGTACATGCAAAAAATTTATCATCCCAGTCTTTCCTTCCAACATCACAAAGTTTTGTCAAAGTTTGGCTCTATCTTGTTCATCCCAGTCTTTCCTTCCAACAGTCACAAAGTTTTTTCAAAGTTTGGCTCTATCTTGTTGAAAGTCTCAGCAGTTCCATTTTCTTGAGGATGATAGGGTGTTATCTTATGATGAGAAACCATAAATTCATCCAATAGTATCATGATGGTCTCATTAAGAAACTGAGTACCCTTATCACTTGTCAAACTTAAAGGACATCCATACCTAGTAATAATATTTTCCCATAATAACCTTGTTGTTGTAGATATTATGCAATCCTTTGTAGGTTCTTCTTCTACCCGCATTGTAAGATAATATGTAATAAATTATGTAGCGCGATTTAGTTCTGCATGCGGTTGGGGAAATAAGATCCATAAAGTCAATTGCCCACTTCTCAAAATGTTCTGCACTAGCAATAGGCCTCAAAGGCATTTCAACTCTCTAACCAAGTTTTCCAAGGCACTGACAATGATCATATGCCTTACAATATTATTTGCAATCCTTGTACAAGGTTTTCCACGATAAACCAACTAGTAGAATCTTACGCGTGGTGACATCTTCTACATAGTGTCCACATGTAATAAGTGTCCACATGTAATACCGCCATGAGCCTCCTCCATAATTTTCATTCGTTCATGCTCAAGTACACACTAACACAAAAATTCATCTTGGCCTAGATTGTATAAGTCACAGGGTTCATTTTAAGACACCCCTATAAAATTGAAGGTGGAAAACACCTGGCGAATATGCCCGTAACTAGTTTCAACGAAAGGCGAATTTGACAGTATTCAAAAACAAAATTTTCGCCTGGTTTTTCAAGGCTCCATCAGTGACGTGCGACAACAGTAAACCGTAATGACGCACGTCAATGGTGCGATAATAGATCCTGATGACACGCGATACTGGAGCGACACTAGATCACAATGACACACGACATTGTTCTCAATTGACGCACGACATTGTTCTCAATTGACGCGCGACATTGTCCTCTATTGACGCGCGACATTGTCCTCTATTGACGCGCGACTATTGGCCCCTATTGACGCGCGACATTGGCCTCTATTGACGCGTGACATTGTCCTCTATTGACGCGCGACATTGTCCTCTATTGACGCTCGACACTGTAGACAAATGACGCGCGACACTGTCTTCTATTGACGCGCGACACAGTAATCAAATGACGCGCGACACAGCCTTCTATTGACGCGTGACAGTGCTTTCTATTGACGCGCGACACTGCCTCCTATTGACGCGCATCATTTGAAGCAAATGACACACATCAATAGGGGACAGTGACGCCCTATTTAGGTTATAAATACCCTTATGCTACTCATTTTCTCGTTTTCGTTTTCTCGTTCTTGAATTTTTGCAGGTCTAAATCTTTGACAAAGACGCAATTACAGCTATAATGTCAACTTCACATGCTTCCCAATTGCAAGTTCAGCAAAAAAATGAAGAGAATCCAAGTCAATCGATTTCCAAGATAACCTACAGGAATCCCTTATGCCCTCACATCCATACGGCTTTAAAGATGTCTTCAGAATATCAAGCTATAATGGAGGAGTGTGGATTTACAGGGCTCGTTAATATGCCCCATTTCGAAACAGATCCGGATATTTTGAATTACCTTCTGTCATGCTACAATTCAGAGGACGGTATATTTTATGTGACTTTGAACGATGGCCAAATGTTCCAATTCACTATTGAACCGAATGACATACATCAGTTTACGGGCCTTCCTATCAGAAATTTACCAACTGTTACAACCAAGGAAACACTCGTGGAAGAAAACAAGAAATTTCTCGAATCAACGTACGGTTTCCATGTTGATTGTAAGTATAATTCGTTTTGATTCAAATTTTTTATTCTGTTTTTTATTCTGATACAATTTGTTGTTTTTTATAGTAATTTTCACTGTTTCGCATTTGCAGCCCATGTTAATAAATCCCGGTGTGGTGTAGATACACAATCAATTGCACACCACTTTCTTGCTGCACTTATTACATTTTTTCAAGCCAGAATTGTTATGCAGGGTCGCCAAACAGATATACCAAATTGGGCCATTGCATACATTTGTGCCACTATCTCAAAACAAAAATTCGATTGGTGCACATTTCTATCCAAAAAAATAAGAGCTGAAATATCAAATTCAAAAATCTCAGAAAAACCTTTCATTTATTCGACAAACTATCTCCTCGGCTTCTACTATGAGGCACTTTTTAATTTAAAAGCTAAAGAAATTCCTACTTGCTCTGATGAGGCTTTGAAGAAATTCTCAATTCCATTTGCAGAACAACAGGTATAAACTATTTAGTTTGTAATTGTATTACAATTTTCTTCATTACAGTGCACAGTTATTAAAACTTAAATTTTAATGTTATGCAGAGAAGATATCTTGAAGCCATTCCCCAAAAAAAAAAGATGTCGACAGGAAGAGGCCAACTACACGCGGAGGCTTCGGGGGACTCCCAATCTGAAATGGAAGCTCACTCCTCTCCAAACCCTCAACAGTTTGAACTCGTTAAACGCCAGAGAAGTAATACATTCTCATATATTAATTACAAATTCCAAACTTGCAAATTTATTTTTCAATTTAAATTTTAACAAAATGAATTGACAACATTTAATATTGATGAATAGCAGGGACTATGGAACCTTCTTCCCCAACTCACTCCTTACAGTCGCATGCATTGATATCTTCTGAATAGCCACCGAGTACAACTCCTACAAGGCCACCCGTAGCACCGAAAAAAAAATACCCCTCGACAACAAGGTACAACTTTTCTATACAACGTTTAATTTCGTAGTTTTGACTTTATGAATTGTTTTAATATTTTTCATTTTTTCTTGTACTTTTCAGCACATGTCAGTCATGATCAAACCACGGCACCGACACCCACTCAACCATTAATTTTTAAAATGCCAACCAGAGGAATAGTAAAAAAGAACATTGGTAAACGCATGCCTTTTGCTCCGGCCCCTAGTGGGACACTAAACCTTGACTCCTCGTTACGAATTCCAACTCTCTCACTTGGTGGCTTGCCCAGCGCAACGGGCATATCTGTTTTGAACAATATAAATTTAGATGAAGATTATTTGGGCATTGATAGCAATGACCCAACTGGTTTTTTCGATACCCGCGAGATGATTCAAGGCCAGCAGGTATACTTCAAATTTCAATTTTAATATGCTTTACAAGTTTTAATTACATTCTTATTTAAATTTATTTATCTAAATCTTGATTTATTTTTTCAAAAACAGGATCAGCCCACCCAAAGACAGAAACAAGGAGCAATTGATCTTTGTCATGGTGAAAGCCCCCACACTTCTCCAGCAAGATCGTCTGCATCAGATTCAGATAGTGAAGAGTTTCCACCTTTTCCTTTGGAGAACTTAATTGGTAATGATTGTGAATCCCATGTCAGTGAGTTTATTATTCCTCAAATCCAACAGCTTATAGAATGGGAGAGAAGGGCTAAAGTTCTTATCAATGAGATTATTAGTCGTTATGAAAATTATTGGCAACGGGATAGTTTATACGCTGCAGTCCAGAATCAACCTGCGAAGATGGTTTCCTTACTTACCCGAGTAAAATGTGGGACTGTCATGTTTAACAATGACTATAAAGATGGCATTTTAGATAAGGCACTAAAAAAATTGGAAAATATTAATGCTGAGGCCCAGGCATATTTTAACAAATGGTCAAAGGACAAGGATTTGGTATCAATCGCAAATGCCGAAAGAGATAGAGCGGTTGTAAGTACTATTACATTCAAACAATCATTTTTGTTAATTTGAAATTTTGAATTTACATTAATATTTTGAATTGACGTTACTCTTTTTGTGTAGTTAAAATATGAAAATTTGAAGAGTCAGGCGAAGGTTTTGCAAGTTCACTTGGAAACAGCAAAGAACAGCTTATCCGCAGCAAAAAATTTGAAGCAAAATATTGTTTTGGTTAACAAACAAAACAATACACTAAAGCGGATAATTAAAGAGCATGGTCTCAACCCTGACATCTTGTTCAAAGCCAAAGCAGCTGCTGATCCAAATTTGTTGTCGCATGGAGATGCAACAAATCAAGAAGAAAGAATTATAAAAAATCTGGACAGTGCTGCAGAAGATCTTATAAGTTCAGGAGTTATTTCTGGTGTTGGGGAAAGAGGTGCAGCCAGAGTGGAAGAAGCCATTGGGGAAGATAGCAGAGCAGAGTTTTCTAAAGAAAAAGACGGTTCTGAAAATTAGAAACTTTTATTATTGACTAAACTTTAAATATTGAATTTGAAAACTTCAACTATTGTGTTTGTACTATGCTATTTGAATTTAATTATATGGTGATTAGATGGTTATTATCATGAATTATATTTATGTTTCTTGTTTACTTGCATTGTCATGAATAGTATGTGTACGTAGATGATGAATGATGACAATTGATAATCAATGATAGATGATGATGAAAGACGATGATCAATTTAATGTGTATAATGTAAAATTTAGTGCCTAAATATCTTGTGGGACTTTAATTATCTTGAAAATTATGTATATTGATAAGGGTGAACAATAATTGTGGATTAGAACTGGGAGGCTATAAGTTGGAATAATTTTGAGTGTGTAAGAAAATATTGAAGGTTGTAAACTAGATCATAGCAAACTATGTGTGTAGATTTTTATTAGATAAAGACTTTGTCAAGTTGATTTAAATAGTTGTGATTAGTGTAGATTTGGGTGGGTGACTATAGGATATGGAAGATAGCATTAGAATTGAGTTTGAATAACTTCGTGTTAGAGGATGATCATTATAAGTCTAAGAATAGATCTATTTCTTCATGGAGAAATCTGAAGAAGTGATGGATCTATGACAAAGCATGGAATTTTAGGAAGAGTGTCAAGACTTATATTTATAATAGTATAATGTATTGTTTAATAGTTTATCCCGCAGTTAAAAAAATATATCAAAGGATTTTCCACATATAAAAAACAAATTAAATATAATTCTAAGAAATCAAGAAATAATCATCACTGGTAAGAAATTAAACATAATTGCAAATATCATAGGGTTTAGCTTACCTCTTACGTATTAGATTGTTGTGAAATCATCAAGGGTAACGTGTTGGATCTTTGTTTTTCCTGACATTGTAGATAGAGGGGTGAGTTGCCTGACATTTTCAGTCCTGAGAAGTGGCAGCAACATCTTTAAATATATAGACCAACAATATCTTTAAATAAATGATAACTAGAGCTGAAAAAATGTAAAGTAACAAACAATAAGATGATGTTGAAGAAGATACCTATTTAAAATTGAAATCATCCCCTGTAATGTGCTAGATCTTTGTCTTAATAAAATTCAACACAAAAAATGTATTAGTAGATAGATGGGTGAGTTGCCTGACATTGTCAGTCCGGAGAAGTAACAGTTTCCTTGGACGGATGTCAACCCACATTTTCAAAAAATAAAATATTATATTTAACTAAATGTAAATACATAGACATCTTTAATGATAACCAGAGCTGAAAAAATGAATAGTAATAAACAATAAGATTAAGGGGAAAAAGATTCCTCCTTAAAGTTGAAATCATCACTGCCACTGGTAATGAGCTATATCTGTGTTTCAAAAAAACCCAACACGAGAAATGGATTAGTAGATAGATGAGTGAATTGCCTGACGTTTTTTGTATATAGATCTGTAACATCTTTAATCAAAACCAGAGCTGAAAAAATGAATAGCAATAAATAATAAGATTAAGGGGAAAAAGATACCTGCTTAAAGTTGAAATCATCATTGCCACTGGTAATGAGCTAGATCTGTGTTTTAAAAAAACCCAACACGAGTAATGGATTAGTAGATAGATCGGTGAATTGCCTGACATTTTTAGTATATAGACCTGTAACATCTTTAGGAAAACCCATGGTTAACCAAAACATGAAATGTGTATAGGAGTGTCTTTTAGTGCTTCATGCCAAATTTAATTAGATTTTGAAATGAGTATTTAAACTTATTCAAGTTTTTATAAAACTCGATCACTTAGAAATGCAAACTACAACCTTGTATAGGATTCACATCTTGAGATTCTCTCTTCAGGACTGCTTCTTGGAGTGGTTGAATTAAAATATGTCTTTTTTTTTCAAAATTTTAAGGTGGTGCATATGATCATAGCTCAATAAGGTTATTTACATATCATGTTAGTTACAAGAATGAGGTTTGAAAGATACAATAAGGGTAAAGTGATCAAAATTGTTGTGTAACGGAAAATTGTTTTTACTTTCTTCTAATTAAGTATAAAATTCCTGCTACCACCTTGTTTTGTTTTCCTTTGCTGAAGATACAATGTTGAAGTGTATGTTTGAAGACAATTTTTTTGCAGCTCCCCCATTTCTATGCCTTGAATTGATTAATCATGATCTTCTTGAAGTACAATTGATAAAATCAAGTGTCTCAAATATTGAAAAAAATTTAACAGCTCAACATAAAGTTCTCTGTGCAAGGTTGGATCATCTTAAAAAGGTAACATTGTGTAAATTTTGTCAACAGTGCCCTTACTAGTACCTCATCTCAAACTCAGTCTTAGCATATATCATGAAGTTTCTTTTTTAACTTATCAAGTACACACCAAACACTGTTGATAAATTTGAAGGCTTCATCTCAATTGGCTGCATTGCAAACATGAAGGGAATTTCCTCTAGAGCAAAAGAGGTGAAAACTTCGAATTCCATTGAAATTTGGATAAGAAATCAATTATTTGGTAGTCTCAGGATTTCTCAATGGAACGTCAATGGTCTTGACCGACAAGCATCAATGGAACGTCAATGTTCTCGACCGACGCGTGACACTCCCCGCTAATGACGCGCGTCACTGCAAACTAATGACGCGCGTCATTGCAAACTAATGATGTGCGTCACTGGAAACAAATTACTCGCGTCACTGGCTCCTAATGACGTGCGTCACTGGCACCTAATGACACACGTCACTAGCATCTAATGATGCGCGTCACTGGCTCCTAATGACGCATGTCACTGGCACCTATGACGCGCATCACTGGCACCTATGACACGCGTCATTGGCACCTAATGATGCGCGTCACTGGCACCAAATGACACGCGTCACTAGATTCTATTGACGCGCATCACTTTCTACTTTTGACGCGCATCGCTCACTCCTATTGTCGCGCGTCAAGTGAAGCCATTGACACCCAATTTAGCCTATAAATACCCTTCAAGCGGTCATTTTCTCGTTTTCACCTTCCAGCTCTAGATTTTTTACAGGTCTCGATGCTTCCCAACTCCAAGTTCAGTAACAAAAATCAAGAGAATCCAATTCAATCGATTTCCAAGATCAACTACAGGAATCCCTTATGCCCTCACATCCATACTATTAATATGCCCCATTTCGAAACAGATCCGGATATTTTGAATTACTTTCTGTCATCCTATAATTCAGAGGACGGCATTTTTTATGTGACTCCGAACGATGGCCAAATTTTTCAATTCAGTATCGAAGCAAATGACATCCATCGGTTTACAATTGAGTATGTACTATGGTTTTTGAATTTATTATATGGATTTATATACAATCTTTAATTTTAATTGCATTAGATGGTGATTATCATGAATTATATGTATGTTTCTTATTTACTTGAGTTGTCATGAATTGTATGTGGACGTAGATGATGAATGATGATAATTGATAATTAATGATATATAGAATTAGACTTGCCAGCAACATCTTTAAATATATAGACCAACAATATCTTTAAATAAATGTAAATATATAGAATTAGACTTGTAACGTCTTTAATGATAACAAGAGCTGAAAAAATGTAAAGTAACAATCGATAAGATTATATTGAAGAAGATACCTATTTAAAATTGAAATCATCACCGGTAATGTGCTAGATCTTTGTCTTAAAAAAAATTCAACACAAAAAAATAATTAGTAGATAGATGGGTGAGTTGCCTGACATTGTCAGTCCCGAGAAGTAATAGCTTCCTCGAATGGATGTCAACCCACGTTTTCAAAAAGTAAAAATGTTGTATTTAACTAAATGTAAATACATACACCTGTAACATCTTTAATGATAACCAGAGCTGAAAAAATGAATAGTAACAAACAATAAAATTATGTTGAAGAAGATACCTATTTAAAATTGAAATCATCACCGGTAATGTGCTAGATCTTTGTCTTAAAAAAAGTTCAACACAAAAAATGGATTAGTAGATAAGTGGGTGAGTTGCCTGACATTGTCAGTTCCGAGAAGTAACAGCTTCCTCAGACGGATGTCAACCCACATTTTCAAAAAGTAAAAATATTGTATTTAACTAAATGTAAATACATACACCTGTAACATCTTTAATGATAACCAGAGCTGAATAAATGAATAGTAATAGACAATAAGATTAAGGGGAAAAAGATACCTCCTTAAAGTTGAAATCATCATTGCCACTGGTAATGAGCTAGATCTATGTTTTAAAAAACCCAACACGAGAAATATATTAGTAGATAGATGGGTGAATTGCCTGACATTTTTAGTATATAGACCTGTAACATCTTTAATGATAAAGATAAAAGATAGATAAAGAAGATACCTGTTTAAAGTTGAAACAATCCATTATCAATAGCTTCATCAAAGTCGATGTTGTCTTCTGTAGAATGTGACGAAGAGCAAATTACACTCTCAAGGTTGGGAATATTTGTACTTGTAGCTGTATTATTCACACCTCTTCTTTCGCAAAGGGAATTCCAGTGCACAATTGGTCTGTCGAACGGAAAGGTTTCGATGGAGTATCGAGAAACATAACACCTCATGCAGCGTTCCAGATTTTTATCCAACCTATTTCTCAGTTTTGATTTTATAAATGAAAATGCACTGAAAACCCTTTCATCCTCCACAAACCCCAAAATCATTGTTTGGCATAACTCATATAATCTGAAGTATTCACTGATATCTTCTTGTAAAATAGAACTTTGATAGATTCCTCGCCACAACCTTGTAATAGCTCCACTTTCAGAAGGTTGATCTAAATTATTATATTGGTTCCTCATTGTTGTTGCAAAATTTGTTGACTGAGACTTTAATAAATCGGCATTCAGTATACCTTTGATTTCCACACCCTTGAGCTCTGACATCTTTGTAAATTGTTCCATTATTGTACCCATTGATTTATGGAAATGCTTACTGACAAAGTCTGCACGGCCACCTTCAGTATTCCAAAAATTAGGATTCATCACACCCATGGCTTCCAGAATTTTATCTTTACAGAAACGTTCCCTAATTTCTGATGACAAGGTTTCTGAAATTTTTTTAAGCTTTATTCTTGTTTCAACTATAATAGACTCAAACAAATTACGTGTCACGGGAACATCTTCTCGTTCCGATCCTGTAATAGCTTGACGTTTTTGCAAAATGTGCACAGGTATTTCCCTCCCATTAACAGTGATGTAGAGGTGATCGTGGATATTAAATCTCAAAAAGGTGTTAGGATTTTTAAGATCTAATAAATCTCTCCAATTTTCAAAAACAGGTGCATCAAAACTATCATTGGAACAGTACAATATATCAAGACTTTGACATACCATTTTCCTCATCTGTATAAAATCCACAATATAGATTAATCTGCCCTGTGCATGCTTCATTAGTGTATTGATCTCCTTTAACATTGGAAGAATACCAACCAATGTAAGCAATGTCTCCGAATCAGTTAAACAGAACAACAAGTCCCTCGCCCTATCAACTTCATGATGGTATTTGTGCTTGAAACCAACCAATGAAGGATACTCCTCATGAACTCTGCATGCAGGTTCATACAAAGAGATCCATCTAGTCTCCACATCCTTCAGAAGTTTTTTGCCATCTGTAATTCCAATTGAAAAATTTTGGAACTCGAGAAAACGCTTTGGGCTACTTGACATATAGGCATGAAGTTCTCTTATAAGGTCTTCTAATTTAGCAACATTTTCGTGGTTACTTACCATTTTATATGCTAAATTCATTCTATGAGCCATACAGTGAATTGGTAGCATATATGGGGCCACTGTTGTTTGTAATCTAACACAGAGCCCTGTTCGGTGACCCTGCATGACAGATGCACCATCTGCTCCAACGCATACCAACTTCATAGCAATTTCATAATCATTCATACCAGCAACATCTTTCAAATGAGAAACAACTATTTTATATAGGTTTTCTGCATTGCAGTTTTCAACCATTTTCATAACACCCAACAGATGAGGTGTCCTTATATGATTTTCTAAAGTATAGATGTGGATACATACCCATGCGGTATTGTCGACTACTGTTACTTCATTAATTGAAAGAGAGATAAAGTTTTCTTTTTTTACATTCTCTTTCAAATCTTCCTTCTCTATCATCGAGAGGCATTTTGCCATTTCCCATCCACTACTCTCAGACCAATGAGACTGAGGTACATTCAGCATTTCGTTAAATCGATACAAAACTTTGAAATCGAGGAAATTTGAAATCGCTCTTCCTTTTTTAAGTATTTGAAAAAGAGTAGAGAATTGTATGAATTTTGCATGTAGATTTGTTTCTTTCATCTTACCAATATGCGATGTGATCGTTCCTCCCTTTTCCAACAGATGTCTATGTTTTTTCTACTCTGCCTCATATTCCGCTGTGTATCTAACATGCATGCATTCTTTTTTAGTTTTCCACCTATGTGTTTTGATTTTCTGGCCATCCGCCCCCGTTACAATTAAATATTGTTTTCCACAATGTTTTTCTATAGTGTCCAGCTTCAGTTGCATTTTTTGTTGCTTTCCCAATTTCCACGTAAATATTTTACATGTACATTCAGATGGGATTTCTTCAGAATTAGATGATTGTACAGGTTCAATAAACAAAAATTTAGCTGCCCAATCAAACTTGTATGCCCTGCCAATGGTCCACATATTCTTGTTCGTTTTTAATGCTTTACTTTTTTCAGTAGAATTTCGAGCAATATCACAATCACCTGGTTTCCTCTTTCTTGGACCGGAGTTTGATTTTGATTTCTGTCTTCCATTTTGTTGAGTGTTTGTATCTGTGATATCTAGCTGCACTTCTGGTTGCACCCCAATAGGAACAATATCTTCAAGATCTGGCATATTATCATAGGTTTCATTTGTTTGACTTTGATACTATGCAGAATGCATGTCCACCTCAATAATTCCTTCCACATAGTCAATATTCTGATTCTCTGTGGTGGCATCTATATGATTGGTATTTACAATATCTGTATCCACAGAGTTTCCAAAATACTTGAAGAGTGATTTCTGAGATTTCTTACTTACTTTTAGGTTATTCGTATTCTTTGAGCTGGCACCTTCCATTATTCTGAAAAGAGTCCTGCGTCAGCAAAAGAACCAAGTAGCGACTCTGTCCAGTCTGAGGTCTTGTCGTGTGTCCACTGTCTGAGGTCGCACGTCCACTCTCTTAATATACTGTCGCGTGTCAACACTACCCAAGTCGCGCGTCAATACTTCCTCTGTCGCGCGTCACTTCTTTGCCCAAGTCACGCGTCAACACTTCCTTGGTCGTGTGTCAGAACACCTTTTCACGCGTCAGTACAGCTCTTGTCGCGCGTTAGTATAGCTCCTGTCGCGCGTCAGTACATCTCCTGTCGCACGTCAGTACAGCTCCTATCGCATGTCAGTACAGCTCCTATCGCGCGTCAGTACAGCTCTTGTCGCACGTCAACAATCACAGGCTAACAGTAATATGAATCTCTGGTGCTCAAGGGTATGCGAGTTCAGATTTCACAGTATTGGTAATTTGGTAAGCTACTTGAGGTATACTACGCGGCGAATCACCTAGGTTTTTATAGGAGATGTTTTCAAATGAAGGCGAAGCCGACCCCCCAAAAAAATATACTATATATTTTAGGTGAACAGGACACCAACCCACTCCGAATAATTCACCTTTTCAAATTTTCCTAAAATGAAATTTTCGCCATATTACGAATATTCGCTGCTAAAATTATCCCTGATTTGATATTATTGTCCATCTCAAGAAAACTAAGATTTAGATCTCAGAGGCTGAATTCTACCAAACTCATCCCAAGGCATTTGCTAAGGTGGTAGACTTTGTGAATTCTAAATCTAAGCCTTTACCCCATGTTTCTAAGGGCCTCTTGCCAACTCCTTCTCCTCCATCTCAACCTAGCCTTGTAGCAACGGTTACTTCATCTGAGATGAGGATAGAACCATTTTATGTTACCCTCCTCATAGCTGGTCATAAACTCAACAATTGTGTCATTG
This sequence comes from Taxus chinensis, assembly GCA_019776745.2. Classification (NCBI taxonomy): domain Eukaryota; kingdom Viridiplantae; phylum Streptophyta; class Pinopsida; order Cupressales; family Taxaceae; genus Taxus; species Taxus chinensis. The sequence continues at coordinate 851,633,064 of CM034147.1, forward strand.
ATTCTGATGCTTTAGACAATGTGACGCCCACCAAGGTACCTCATGCCCTAGGCCTAACCCTAACATGCACTTTTGGCTCATGCTATTTAGTGGAAAGTAAAGAAGTACCGTTGGTCGATAGAATGAAGGATGCACAAGTTGCATTTGTTGTTATGCTAGAGAAAAGAATTTTAGCAACCATCTTGGTAGTTGATATACCTCCTTCTTATGGCATGCTATTGAGTAGAAATTTTTGCAAGGATGTTAGAGGAGAGATCATGATGGACTGGTCACATGCCCTCATTCCAATGAATGGGAAGATGAGGAAGCTACTGCGTGAGAAACAAAATGAATATATTGTGTAAAAAAACATGACCCAAAGGCACAAATACTTTATGCAGACATTGGTCATGGTAACTACATGATCATGTCAGTGGATGAGGATAACCATCATAAAGAAGTATTTCTTGATCCCAATGGCATTTGGACTTTGGATTTTGATGGGAGCTTCTCCTCAGCCGGTTCTAGAGTTGGTGTGGTACTTATTTATCCTGAAGGGAAAGTTCACCCTTTCTCTTACAAGCTCCAATTTGAAAACAAAAATAATATAGCTAAGTATGAAGCTCTAATCCTCAGTTTAAGCATGGCAAAAGAGATGGGGAGAAATAATCTCCTTGCTCTAGGAGATGCAGAGCTGATTGTAAAACAGGTTAGAGATCTCTATCAAGTGAAGAATAGAAGCTTGAAACATTACAGAAATCTGATTTGGGATTCTATTGAGTTCCTTGATGCCTTTTCAATTGAATCCATGCCAAGGGAAAAGAACACTAGGGCTGATTCATTGGTTGTCTCGGGGTCTTTGTTAATTCCTCATCTAGATTTCTCCCAAGAGAAGTTCACCATTGAGATGATCCATAGACCTAGTGTTCCTGACAATGCAAACAAATGGCAGGTCTTTAATGATTATCAACACATTCTTTCCTTCCTTGAACTCATAGATAATTTTGATCAGTTGTACTTTGAAGGAGGTGGGAATCTACCTAGGTAATGTGTGCCTCCAAATGAAGAAGATAACAAAGAAGAAATGGATAATGATGGCTGCATAAAACTAAAAGGTAATAAGATACCTAAGGGATTAGTGAGTTTGGAGGAACTATTTGATAAGCATGATTGGTATGTTAAGCCCAAAACTTCCAAAGGAGCCCGACAGTTCTCATGAACCCAAACTAGTGAACATTGGGAAGTGTTGCACATAAGAAGAGAAGAAGAAGGCTGAAAATTTGTTGAAGAAGTATGCTGATGTCCTTGCTTATTCCTATGATGATCTTAAGGCTTTCCAACCAAAATAAATGCAACATTTCATTCCTCTCAAACCTGGGATCAAACCCTTCAGGAAGAAGTAGAGGCAATATAATCCTAAGATTGTGGATACAATCTTCCAAGAAATTTAGAAATTATTAAAAGCAAAGATCATATTTCCTATCCACCATTCAATGTGGATTGCTAATATTGTGCTAGTTAGAAAGAAGAATGGTGAGATCTGGATTTGTGTTGATTTCAAGAACTTGAATCAAGCATCTTTAAAGGAAAAGTATCTTCTTCCCACTGTGGATCAGGTATTGCAAGCTATCACGGGGTCAGAGATGTTATCCATGCTTGATGGGTTCTCTGGTTATAATCAGGTCGAAGTAAATGTTGCTGATCAGCATAAGACCACCTTCACCACTCCTTGGGGCACCTTCACTTATAAGAGAATGCCATTTGGCCTCATCAATGTTGGTGCTACTTTTCAAAGGGATATGGACTTGTCCTTTGGAAGTCTCAAGGGAAAGTGCATAGTTGTTTACCTTGATGATCTAACTATGTTTTCGAAAATGAGAACTGATCATTTCAAACACCTTGAAACAGTTCTCCAAAGGTGTAGAGAGCATGGCATCTCCTTGAATCCAAATAAATCATTCTTGTGTCACTAAAGGAAAAATTTTGGGACACATTGTCTCTAAGGATAGGACCAAGATTGATCTAGAGAGAGTCTAGGCAATTCAGCATGTCCCTCTTCCAACCAGCAAGAAAGGTGTGCACTCTTTTTTTGGAAAAATCAATTTCTTGAAAAGATTCATACCTGATTTTGCAAAGCTTACTTCTGGAATTGCTCACATGATGAAGGGAAATCAAACATTTGGTTTTTCCTCCGAAGGCAAAGTTGCATTTGAAGGCATCAAGAGAGCTATAGCAAAGACTCCAATCTTGGCATGCCCGGATTTTGGTAAAGACTATTATTTATTGCTATGCCACCGAATACACTCTTGCTAGTGTGTTAACCCAAGGAAATAATGAAGTTCGTGAGCTCCCCATAGCATTCATGAGTTATATTTTGAAATCCCATGAGCTGAAGTACACCATGATGGAGAAACACGCTTTTACAGTGGTTAAGGTAGTGAAAAAATTTCGTTTTTATATCCTCAACTCTCATGCTATTGTCCTTGTGCTTGATACAACTATTAAATCCATTCTAACACAACAAGAATTTAGGACCAAGAGGGGAAATTGGGTAGCCAAAGTTTAGGAGTATGACCTTAACATCAAACCCACCAAATTGGTTAGAGGGAAGGGCTTGTGTGAGCTGATTGCAGAAGGGGCTGATGCCAAATTGTTAAAGGAAGATGTTGATACTCCTCTTGTTCTTTTCCTCAGCTCAACTGATTAGTGGTATGCTAATATTTCACACTTCCTCACTTGTGGGGAATGCCCATCCCATTTGACTGCCAAGGAGAAAAGAACAATCAAATTGAGATCTGCTCAATATGTATTGTGGGAAAACGCATTGTTTAAACGTGGTATTAATGGAAGGTTTCTGAAATGTGGTGATAAGGAGAAACAAAAGAGATTATTCTCATCTTTCCATGATCAGGCCTATGGGGGTCATTTCTCTTCTACTATAACAGCCCACAAGATTCTTCATGCTTGGTATTATTGGCCCACATTATTCAAAGATGCATCTGAGTGGGTAAGTAAATGTGAAGCATGCCAAACTTTGTTGGAAGACCCAAATTGGCTGCTCTACCTCTCAAACTAGTAGTGATTGAAGAGAATTTTCAAAAATGGGGTTTAGACTTTATTAGCACACTCAATCCACCCTCAAGTTCTAAACACACTCATGTTTTGACTGCCACTGACTATTTCACCAAGTGGGTGGAAGCTATTCTAGTCAAAAGTACTACTTCAGAGGTTGTTTGCAATTTCATCAATGAGAATATCTTAATAAGGTTTGGAATACCAAACAAGATTGTCACTGACAATGCTTCAAAATTCTCCTCTGTTGAAATGACTGATTTTTACTATGGCTATGGAATTTCCCTTACACACTCTTCAGATTATTATCCCCAAGGGAATGGGTAAGCTGAATCAATGAACAAGAACTTAGTCACAATTTTCTAGAAGCTTGTAAATGACTCTCAGAGGAATTGGCATAAGAAATTGTATGATGCTTTATGGGCTGATAAAATTACACCTAAGAGAGCCATTGGAATGTCTCCTTTCCAAGTGGTTTATGGAATTGATTCTCAGTTGCCAGTAATGTTAGAACTGCTAGCCTTGCACTTGTTGAAGGCCATTAAGGATGCTAATTTTTCCAGCTCATTGGACAAAAGGATTATGTACCTTAAGAAGTTGAATGAAGATAGATTGCAGGTGATTGATAGGATATTAGCTCACTAACTCAAGGTAAAAGCTCTATTTGACAAGAAGGCTAAGTCTAGAACTGTTCAAGTTGGAGATGTTCTTCTTCTTTGGGACAAAATACATAGACCAAGGGGTAGCCATAGTAATTTTGATTCTCTTTGGCTTGGCCCATTCAAAATCAGACATCTTACCGATGAGAATTCTTTCTACTTAGATTACATGGACGATTCTTCTCTCCCACTTCATTATAGTGGGCAACACTTGAAGTTATTCAAATCCTAGTGACTTGGGAGCCATTTGTATATTTTTTATAGCTTTCCCTTTGGTTTGTTTTCCTTTTTTTTTCTTTTCCCACTTGATGTGTTGCCCCCCCTTCTGTTTTGAGCTTGTTTTTTAATCTGTTGCCCAATGGATAAAGCATTTGTCTTCTTTTCACAAATTTTTCTAAGGTTCTTGATCTTGCCTTGTTTTTCATGCCAAGCCAATTCATCCCCAGATGGAGCCAACTGTTGTCACCCTCAAATTTCCCTCCATTTTTCAAGTCTAAAATGTTAAATTTTGAGTTAGTGCCTTTGAAGTATGCTAGAAAGAGGTATTTTGAAATTTGGTACTTACCAGGAAATTTTCAACTTTTAAAAACTTATCCATCAGATGGGAAATATCTCCCCCTTTCCAAAAAGGTCAAGAAGTCCCCTTAACTCCTTGTATTTTGAAAGTTATGGCTCGGCCGACCTATGTGGTTAAAGTTTCCCTTTGGTGGGTTAGCGGACCTACGGAGTTATTTATGTTTTTTGTGCTTTTCGCCAAAAGGGATAAGTTTGCCAAAACAACCCACGGGCCCACGTGGAGAAATGGAGAGATAAGTTCCATGTTCCATCAGTGTTTGACATGTGTCTTCGAGGTTGTGAGCTGGTGAAAGCAATATTATTTTTACATTTTTTCCAAAAGGAGTTAAAAGTTTAAGTTTTACTGCCCTCCCTTGGGGCCTGCATCCAAGTAGAAGTAGACACGTGTCCTAGGGGCAGCGGACCTACAAACCCATGGAGTAAATTAATTTTTGTGCCAAAATGATCAAAATGTCACAAATTGAGCCCTGTCCCCGTAGCTCATCAGATCCCGACATGTGTCTTGGTCAAAGCTGAAGGGCGGACCCACGGGGAAATTTGAGATTTTGTGCTTTTTTCCCAAAAGGCTCAAAATGGTTGTTTTGGACTACTTTTTCTTTTCCAATCGGATAGTGCCACGTGTCCAACTTTTGGTGGAGCTGCGGAGAAAAATGAGAAATCGTTCCTTTTCTCCAAAATGTTGGGAAACATATTTTTTCCACCTGGCTCATCGTTCCTCGGATTTCAACACGTGTAGGGTTTGGATTTTGAGGTAAAAGAGATGGGAAATGACTTATTTACATCTGCATCTAATTTTTCATCACCATTTTTGGCCCGAGCTCTGTAATGGATGAATGTGCATCATTTTTTGTCCTTCCTTCTTTGCTCATGGTCGTTTTTTGTGAAAATGTAGTTTGGGCATGCTTTGGAACAAGATCAACAGTTTTCATAGGGATATGATGGATTTTCGAGGAGGTAGAGTTTCTCGTGTTCTTACAGGCAAAAAAAGGAGAAATGTGCCAACTGGGCACTCAAATGTTTTGGAGGTAGTTACAAAGAGATCATAATGAGGGAAAATGGATAAGGAAACCACCATTCATCTTTGCCCAAAAGAAATAACGTTTGAAATAATGATTTTCCCCATTTTAGGGCATATACATTTTCCATGAATGTATTCTTGTTTCCTATCTCTTTCCAAACAAATCTCCAACAAACTTGATCCCATTGGGATATTATTTCCTTGGAGGCAAAGAAAAGATGAAATAGGTTTTTTATAAAAGCATGCTTTGCCATTGTATACGGGTCCCTGGAATTTTTGAGAAGATTGTAAGAAACTGAAATTGCTCAATACATAAGTGTTTTTCTTATTTTTCCTCTGCTATTCTCTTTATTTTCTGGTAGTGGATTATTCATCTCTACATGAAAAGAAACTTTGTGTTCTTGTGTATAGGATCTCTGGAACTTTTTGTTTGAAGATTGATACGTATTGTGAAGGTGAATGATATCATTTTGCTCTTTTCTATTTCAATACAAGTAAGGTTATACTCTGAAATCTATATGTCCAGAAAGTATTGTTCTTCTTCCCTCCCACCTTTCCATCTTCTCTATCCTTCTGAGCCCTTTGTATTGATGACATTTTGGTATGAAATCTCTTAAAGTATCAGGATCCACCTGATGAAAGGTGTGTATATGTATATACTTCTTTACTACTTTCAATAAGGGAGCCTCTCCCATTAAAGAGGAGGGATTTGTTATCCCGTGACTGTGGTTTCACCCAAGGGCAAATCTGAAACCCAACATTTCTCATCATATTTGAAGTGGATAAAGTAAATCTGAGATACTCCCAAATTAATCAGTGCAACTCTTTGGTAAATTAAGCTCGTATTTTGACAACTTGTGACACCTACTTGAGTGATCTTATTAGGAAAGATATTTTGTCTTGGAGCTCACTTTTCTAGTTTGTATCGTGTCTTTTCAAACCATCATGAAGTGATGACTTACTTGGAGTTTGAAACTCATTTTTTAAACAAGGTAAAGAGTACACTTAATTTTGATATAAGTTCATTTATCACAAATTTTAATGATGTAACACTTAGCTCGGTTTCTTTCTCGCCTTCAGATGAGGTGAAACTCTACCCAAGTGGCACTTAGTTTATTTTCATCTTTTGATATATACCCTTGTACTCTTGCTACCCATTTTTGGGTGATAAGGCAGCATATCCAATGATTCTTATCAAAGATAGTATTCACCACTTTTTTTCCATTTACGCCCATCCATGTTTGTGGCTGGGTTGTTAAACATCTAAAGTGCACACATACATTTTCATGTCTTTGATAGTCCTTTGATCTTGATTTCAAGATCATCTTCATTAGTACAATTTTGGGTCACCATTATTTCTCCTTAAGTTATTATTTTTGCTCACATTCTAGCCCTACAATTTCGGTTCTTACATCGTGTTTTCAATTTTTTGAGAACTTAGTATAAGTCCTTTTACTATGCATTTTTTTTTGTTCGCACAACTAAAACATTCTTGTTATACTCATACTTAGTTTTATTTCCAACATCATCTGAGTCTTTTGAGAGTCTTAATATTGCCTTGTGTATACTGTGATAACATCATCTTGATACTAACACCTTGCTTACTAATTTAACCTATCAAGATAGTGTTGTTATGCTATCCACATTTGCAACTTCCATTTTTCAAAAAAACTTAGGTCTCATTGGCATTTAAACTAGTCTTAGTATATCTCATGGAGAGATTGCATCAATATCACTTTGATATTTAGGCCTTGTTGGTATTTTAACTAAACCTATATATTAATAGGGTGTTGTCACTATCCGTTTTGAGCCCTTCCTTGGAATCATAGTTTAGGGTATAATCTTGCTAAATGATAGTTTGAGTGTTTGTTTGATTTAATGTTCATACGAGTCTTCTTTGAATGGTAAAATGACTACATAGCATTACATCTAGAACACATTGGGATAATTTAGCATTACATCAAACTACTACACAACATACGCCTAGGTTTCATATAACTTTGATGATATTTAGACAAAACTTAGTATACCTTTGACTAGTAATGCCTAGAATCACGAAAAATGGCATCTAAACCAAACGATCATGACTTGGAAGAAAATCCTTTTGAATCCTTCCCATTTAGTGAAAATAACTTAGCACCTCTCTTTTTGCAATTCAAAGACACATAACCATTGATCGATCATAGCAGAGAAGAATTTGATTCTTCTGAGGAACAACATAAGTTAGACCTAGGTCGATTTGACGAGCTCCTTTATTATAACATAGATCAAGTACTCACAAGAGTCCTAGAGCTCGAGGCTAAGCTTCCACAAGAACCCAAAGTAGAGACTAATATAATTAATTATAAAATGGAAGAATGACCATCCCTCTTAGACATGGATAACCCCTTTGACGTAGGTTATAATCTACTTCCAGACAACATCAAAAAACTGTTAAAGAAGACCTATCAAAACCAATTGGTGATTCGCGAAGACCTTATTATAAGGCTTCACGTAAAGTAAAAATTAAGCATCAGTGAAAAGGCTCGCTGCCTCCTAAGTTTGATGAGGAAGATGATCCCTTAGTTGAAGAAGAGATCCTTCAAAAATAAATATTGAAACAAAGTAAAAAATTAGCTAACTTATACTCTTCGAGTAGGAACATGCATAAAGACCAACTTAAAACCAAATCTAGTGAGTTCCACTTTGATCTGTATGATGACACAACTTTTAAGTTTTATAAGGTAAATAGACCAATATCACCTACAAAAGAGTAACTCAGTCAATGGGAATAACAATCAATGAAGGAAATGTTTACTACGCTACAGGAAGGAAACATATAATATAGTGGGAAGTACCTATATGAAGAACTATTCCCTTGCCCCTTCGATAATGATATGTTGTAAAAAACCTTCCCAAAGCATTTTACTATTCCTAAGTTCGATAAATATAAAAGCAAAGGTGATCCTTGTGATCACATCAAGGAATTTTATATGGGTTGTCAAGAGGTCGCATACAGTCATAATTTCTTAATATGACTCTTCCCTCACAGCCTAAGAGCACTAACATTAGAATGGTTCTTTAGTATACCCAAGGGATCTATTACAACATGGCCCACCCTAGTGGGAAAATTTGTGCGGAATTATCCCTTCAATATGGAGACTGATATAACAATGAAAAACCTTTGCAATGAAAAGTAGAAGCCCAATGAGACCTTTGCAAGCTTCTTACCATGATGGCATGGGTTGAAAAGCCACTTCCCATGTGCCTTTCTTGAAAAACTACTAGTAAGCATATTCGTCCCTAACCTAAACCCAGAGATAGCCTTTCATTAACAAATTCACTACGGCTCTAACTTTGAAGAATTTATAGAGAAGGGTAGTCAAATAAAAAAGGCTCTCATCATGAAAGGTACACTTAAACCAGTCATCAAGGAAAAACATGAATAAAAACCCTCAAGTAAACCAAAAAAATTCAAAAACAAAAACATGTCATTGGTGACAACATTACGGACTCCAAAATATTCCAAACTATACAAAGTGGTATATTTTAAATCTCTCACAAGGACCTTGCCCAAAAAAACCCACCAAACGTACGTTCATGCTACTAACAAAATCACTATCTTCCATACTTAAATAATTAAACACCATGAACATGGTGCAGTACCCAACCATGACAGTTTCATACCCCAAAGATGCTCCAAACTCCATCTGGTTCAAAGAGCATGAGTATTGTGATTTCCATCGTGTTAAAGGGCACAAAACTTATAGGTGTTTAAGACTACGACATTATATACAAGACCTCATTGAAGAGGGGAAAATAGTCATAGATTCCCCCCTGACTCAGGACAAGATCCAAATGATAAAATGGGTACCTTCCAAATAGCCACTTAGCGTCCTAAATTTAGTTCACACCTCCCAATGTGTTTTTCTAAAAATCACCTTTTTGAATCCTTTTTAGTCCCACATGCATCCAAAGCACTCATTTCTCCAAACCAAAAATTATAAATAGAGGGCTACCCCTCCCACCTTTTCTTAAGAACTCTCTCTCTCATCTCATTTCTTATTTAGGTCATGCTTAAGTCTTTTTAGAGTCATTTCATAGTTTATTCAAGCTATTTACTTGTTATTTGCTAATCCTTTCAAATATTTAGATAAATGGGAGAATCCATTAATGGTGATATTTCATTCTTAAACTTTTGAAACATTAATAAACACATAACTGATTGCTAGAGCTTTAATAGGTTCACTTCTAGATAAATTTCATGGTGTAGAGAACTAATATAGTCATGTTTAGAGATTGATTTAAAGCTTTATATATGCATGCAAATAGGTAGCTCTTGTTTATTTCTAATTTGATAGTCATTTGGGTTGTTTGCTTCAAAGATTTTGGGCTTTCTTTAGAGATTCTTACCCGATGTTCATAACTTTAACAAACTTTTCATTGTACACACCAATTACTATGTAAACATGTAGGTGTTAATTTTAAATATGAGAGTTCATTTTCATCCAAAAACTTATCCACCAATTCACCTTTGGTTACCAAAAATTGATCCATGTACATTCTCTTTTCATTCCAATCAATTTCACGACTCCTAATTATCTTAGAACCTTATAAATCCTAAAACTGAAATCTGAAATCATTAGAGCCATAACCAATGAAAGTACATATTTTGGATTTTGCATTCAATATCTTTATATTTTTCTTATCAATAGGCACAAAATCCTCTTAAGCCAAATACTCTAAGAAAAGAAATATCTACCTCTTTTCCAGTCCAAGCTTCTTTTGGTATTCCACAATCTAGTGCACTTGAAGGTCCATGGTTAATTAACTAAATCATCGTGTCTACTGCTTCTGCCCAAAGTTGTAAGGGAAATCTAGCATGTATCTTGATGCTTCTAACATGTTCCATGATTTTCTTGTTCATTCTCTATGTAACACCATTCTCATGTGGTGTTCTAGGAACCGTCCTTTCTCTGCGTATTCCATTTACTGAAAAATAATCATTGAAATCCTTTTTGCAGTACTCACCACCATTTTCAGATCATAAGACATTTTAAATTTTTGAATTTGATTCATTTTCCACAAGGTATATCCATATTTTATAAGTTTCAAAAACATAATATTTATGTTTAATTACAATAAACCCATACTTTTCTTGTGGCATCATCAATGAAAGTAACATAGTATTAGGATCTTCCATGAGAATCTACTTGGGTTAGTCCCCACACATCTGAGTGTACAAGCTCTAATTTATGATTCTTATTTGTTTGCCCCAACTTTGAGAAATTTTATCTCTCTTCTTATTTTCAAAAAATACAATGCTCACAGAAATAAAGATCTACACGTTTCAAATCTGATAGCTTACACTTTTCCTTTTAAGATATACATTCCCTTTTCACTCATATGGACTAGCCAGATTGTGCCACATGCTTGTATTTGTATATGAATTAGATAGAATAGAAAAGGCATCAGTAATACAGGTAGATAAATACAATTATCCTACCTTCTTTCCTCTTGCTATACCAATAGATCCTTTGGTAACTTTCCAAGATTCGGCTATGAGTGTAACCATACAACCAGTTTCACACAATTGTCCTGCACAAATTAGATTTCTTTTAAGGCTTGGAACATGCCTCACATCTTTCAATATCCATTTGTTTCCATTCTGTAATTTAAAATGAACTTCATCTTTACCAGTTTTATTGCATGGTTCATCATCTCCTGGATAAACATGCCCAAAATTACCCTAAACATAATTTTTGAAATAACCCTTATTAGGGGTTACATGGAAAGAAGATCTTTAATCTAAAACGCCATGACTCAATTTTATTATCGAAGGAGAGAATTAGGGCATCTTGAATTACCTATTTTGCAGCAACATTTTCCTATTGACCTTTCTCTAATACATTCTCTTTTTTTTCCTTGAACCTGAACTATCCTTCATTGCATGTCCTTTCTCTCCATAATTCCAGCAGGTTATTCCTCTAACTCTAGATTTAAATTTGTCATTCTTAAAATTTGATTTCACATTATTCTTGATCTTAGATCTCTCCCTCTACATTTCCCTTCTTTCTACATTCAAAACATTCTCAGATGATGATTCTCCTGTACTTTTCCTGCATATGTTTTCATTAAGGATTATACCAACCACATCATCAAACTATAAAACATTAGTAGCAAACGTTATATTACTAACAGTCCATTATCAAGTTATCTCAACTATCTGACAAAGAGCATAGTAATAAAAGTGATTTCACTTCATCCTCAAACAGAATACTAACTGATTTTAATTGATTTATAATAGACCGGAAATCATTCAAATGACTGGATGTAAATCCACCTTCTTGCATCTTTAAATTAAACATTTTTTTCATTAAATAAACTTTATTTAAAGCACTAGGTTTTTCATATAGATTTGACTAAATATTTCATCTACTCTAATTGTAGATTCCTGACTTTGGTAATATTCAGAAGTCACATATGCTTCTCAGACTCAATCTCACAGATCTTGAGAGCCTTTCTATCAAGAATTTTTCATTCTTCAGCAGTCATCTTTGCAAGTCTTGCCTTCTCATTCAATGGTAAGTATAGATCTTTTTAATACAGATAATCCTCAACCTGCATCTTCCATAATTGATAATCACGGCCGTCAAATTTCTCTACTCTAAATTTGTCTTTCTCCTCCCATTGATTTTGCTCCCGCTCAATCAAAAAACCCTTTATGAGTAAATATGTCAACACACACAACCCTCAAAAAAATAATCTCTAATACCGGTTGTTGAGTTTTAGCATACTCGTTGTACAGAAATATTAATCAAATCTAAGCATATAAGCAATCAATACAGCAATAAACAAGAAGAAAAAATACACAATATTTAATGTGGTTCACCGAGTGTTGGATACGTCCACTAAGAAACATCCAATTTATTATCGCAAAGGAAATACCATGAAGATTTGCAATCTTCCACACCTTCTTGGATGTCCTGTACTTTTTTCTGTACAAATTTCTATTTTTCTCTCTAAAGGAAACTTCTCTTAATTCTCCATGAATTCTCTCTACTTTTAAACCCTAGCTTTATGTTTATATATGCATCTACAATATTAGGGCACTTTAGCTATGCAATTACAACCATTAGATTCACTTTACAACTAAAGATAGATCTAATTCCCACAACTTAATTATAGTAGTCACACACATGCAACTGATGTCGAGTTAGCCTTAACCGATACCGATTCCTCCTTAGCCCTGACCAATACCGGTCCCTGGGTGACCTGACGTCGGTATTGGTCCATGGGTGACCGACGCCGGTTAATGTGTATTCCAGCAAGTCTGCAAAATCATGCCAAGTGAACAATTAAGCTCCACAACTCAACACTTTTACATCCTATATAATATGTTATAGTTTACCCAATGCATCTATTACAAATAGTGCAAATAAATCCTTAAATGAACTACCTCTAAGAACCCTCAGTACACCATGTGTTACTTTACAAATAGGGGGAGTCTCAAGACTTAATGCACTGATAACACATAGAATGTATTAGGTAATTTGTAATCATGTTTTCCACTTTCTTTATCTTTATATACTTGTGTAAGATTGTGATTTTTAGGTGGGTCACTTATCATTTGTGAGAATTTTTGGGTGGGATTTAAAGGAATGTTGTTAGATTCAAAATGATTACTTGATTTGTTTTGATTTAGTTTATACATTTTTTGGACTACATGCCAAATTTTGAGATGAAAATAGAATGAAGTATTCAGTTACTCACTTGCAACATCTAAAGTTTAGCATCATAGATTGTGTAGGAGGACACTATCTCATGCATCCTATGCTCTTAGATAATTGGTGTAATACGTTTTCCACCTTCATACCCACCTCATAACTTTCATGGATTTTTTCAAATGCCAATTGATTAATATGAGGTTTCTACAATTGCATAATCAAGAATTTAAGTATATATTTTGGAAATTACATCAATAGTTCCATTTCACTATATCTTAAGATCACACCCTCAAAAATTTACATGAATATTACTATATATGAGATAAGAACAATACCTACAGTTAACATATATTAACAAGTTGAAACATTGACAAACTAAAATAAAAAATAGACATTTAAAAAATACTAGATAGGCCCATTGGTTGATCATCATTTCAACCATGCTAATCTATGTTATAGATAAGATATTCTAACAACTGTATATCATATATTTTTACACATACAAGTCTTTTTCTTGATTTTGGTTCAAGCTATCGTGGCCAGAGCTATGAATGATGTGATTGTTAAGAGATTCAACATACTTTAAAGGATAGACTAATTAATCAAACATTCTAAGCAGAGGCATTCTATGTGGAGTAACAACATAATAAGCCATATGATAAATGTATGTCTCCAACTTTAACATATTTTTTTCATGTATATGGGTAAATCTAAACTTCCAAATAAACAAAATTTTGTTGGGATTTGTGTAATCTCAACTACCAAATTAAGAATGACATATTTTTTTAGCATAAAAAACGTTGGAGAATATTTAGATTAATTGTAAAATCTTCTCTCCTACCAATGCACATTTAATGTTTACTACTCTTTGTAGCTTGCTCATTAAGCTATCTATTTTGAATTACCTCTATATATTTGAGGCATTTGTATGTATTTCAAAAAATAAAATTTGAGTAAGGAAGATCTGGCAAAATTCTAATACAAATAGTTTTTTTTTTTTTTTTTCTATTTTTCTCTTCTCTATTTTTAGCTTACATGAGCTTGCATCATAAAACCATCATCTAGTATTAGAGATGAAAATCCTTAGTCTGGGCATGTGATTTCAAACCAACACAAGTGTTGTTTGCTTTTTTTTAAGGTTCAATTTTTCTCTTTTAAATTTGTGTTTTTCATTTTTAGCCATGTCTAGAACTAACAGTAGTCTTCTCCAGCCCCAAATCCATATTTTTAATGGAAAAAAACTATGATTATTATGATATTATAATGAAAACCCTTTTCATGGAGTCAACATACATGGGAGCATGTTAAGAAATTGGCTTCCCAGAACCATCAAATCAAGAAACATATAATGCTTTTTCATAATAATACAAGGATCTACTTAAAGAAAATAGAAAAAGGGATGCAAAAGCTTTAGTTTTTATACAAAAACTTTTTAAAAATGTCTATATTCTCTAGTGTAGCCATGACCACAAGGTCTAAGCAAGCTTGGGATATCTTCGAAACTTCCTATCAAGGCACTTAATAAGGTAAAAAATTCCAAACTGCAAATGTTGAGGACATATTTTGAAAATATTCATATGAATATAATCTAATAGTGTCAATTCATTTTTACCCATGTGATGGGTGTAGTAAATCCAGATTAGGTGCCATGTAGAGACCATAGAAGTACCAAGGGATCATTTAGAAAAAATCCTTAGGAGTCTACCAGCCAAGTTTGATATCCATTGTTGTTGTCATTGAAGAGTATAAGGATTTGGCTCGGCTCTCTATAGATGAGCTAATGGGATCTAAGTTATCCTACTAACAAAGACTTAACAAATCTACAAGTTCCTCATTAGAACATGTCTTTAAGAGTTAAGTTTCATTTAACAAAGGTACATGAAGATTTGCGAACAAAAGAGGAAGAGGAAGAGGAAGATTTCATTTAAGAGGAGGTAGACCTCCACATTCAAGTGATCAAAACAGCTCCAAATCCATCTCAAGTGAGTTTTCAAGAAGAGGTAAAGGTAGAAGTTCTCCTCGAGAGTCATTATCATAATCACTCGTAGGAAGAAAGGTATGACAAATATAATAAACAATGTCATTATTATTATCTCAATTTCCCCCCCCCCTGACAAAACTGATCAAACACGACTATGTGCAGGAAGAAATCCAAGGGACTTGTTCCTTCGTGTGAACCCATGTTTCAAATCCAACAAACAGGTTGCAGGAAGGCTCTAAAATGGAATAAGCAAGGATCAGGGGAGGAAGAAAACAGCTCTCAAAGGAAACTAGAGGTTCAAATGATCAAAACAACATCAAAAATAAGCCAGGGGGTCAAAGGAGAAGAAATAGAGAAGGTTCCAAGTCTTTGGGCTCTACAAATGGTTCAGAGTGGGCCCAAAATGACAAAGTATCCAAGGATATAGTTGAAGCTTTCAAGTGTCCAAATGACGCACCTCCAAAGATTAAATCTCAAGCCGGAGACCCAAATAAGCATCAAGCCTCCACATGTCTAGAGCCCCAAAAGTTACACCGGTTGTTGAAAAGTCTTCGACTTAGCGGAAGGTGCCAAGTGTCGGCTCGGTGTAATTTCAAGATGGGAGCCCAAGGCGGAGACTCAAACTTGCATCGGCCCTCCACGTGCCCAATAGTCAACAAAATTCAAAAAGTGAGAGCGGGCCCAAAATGACTAAGTATAGAGAACCAGCGGAAACCTCCACGTGTCTCAATGGTGTAATTTCAAAAGGAAATTCTAGAGACAGTCCCCAAACAAGTGCAGGAAGAACCATATGTCCTAGGTCCAAAAAAGGGGGACAGAGTCGGGGTTGAATAGTCAAAGCAAGGACAGGCCAGTGGAGGGATCCAAGTGTCAACGCGATGTTATTTCAAAAGCCAAATTTGGAGGCAGATTTCCAAACATGCACCAGCTAGCCACGTGTCTCATCGGCATGCAATTTCAAGGGTGCATACCTCAAAAGGTAGTTTCAAACAAGTGCCAAGCCTCCACGTGTCTAGGGTCAGACTTTTGGCCCCGCCAAGCAAAGAGACTCTGGGAAAAAATACAAAGAAGCCCAAAGAGCTCATGGAAGCTTCCACATGTCAATCTGGTGCAATTTCAGAAGTGAAAGGCAAGGGTCCAATTCTTCAAGGTGCGTGAGGCTGCCATGTGGACCCTGTATGGGCAGACTCTTTAAATATTGTGCTCTCATGATCCAAATATTCAAATGGCCATATCTTTTGAATAGAAATTCAAATTTGGGTAGGAGAATCTGACTTTTTGGAAACATCTCGATACCCTCTACCAACCATGGAAACATAAAATATCATTCTTAATAGGATTTAGTGGGTGAAAAATGGGAAAATGTATTCTAGGACATTAATACAGAATCGGATTTATTCAACTCTAATTTCTTGAACTACCATACTGGATTTCCTTTGATCGCAGCCGAACAAGGAACCAGAATTGACAGGATTGTAGGTGGATTTAAGAGGGGCATTGATTGATAGTGGTTGAGTCTTTAAAGCAATGATTCAATGCATATCTTAAGGTGGTTGAAGCAGGATTCAAATTTTTCCCTCCTCTCTCTTCTCCTTCCCTCCTCTCTCTCTTATTCTTCCTATATATTATAAATGAAGGGGCATATTCAAAAGTTGTTCATTCTGTTTCTCCTACTGCCCCTCTCTCTCTTTCTTCCTTAGGGTAGAATGCAGAGTCTAAGCCTCCTTTCAGGGCTCTGTAATGGTGTTTTCTTGCCTCTTGCCCACTCAATGATGTACCGTGTAACATTTTGGAGCAATAAAATCTTGTTTCATGATGCATCTGTCCATCCTTGGCTTATTTTATTGTCTCTTCTTACCTCTCATCATTGTAGGGTATACCATGCATACTCTGATGTTTGTTGCAAGTTCTAGGAGCTGTGACTTAATGGGGTTTGAAGTGGTGTTCCGTGTGAAACCTATCTCTGGTCTGTGGTGCATTCTGTCCACCCTCTCCTCTACTCACCTCTCTCCACTTCAGGTAGTCAGATCTGTGATTCAACCACTTCCTTTTTTGGTGTATCACCACTTAGTGTAGGCTCTTTTCACCCTCTCTCCTTCTCCTTGTCCCCTTGGAAAGGTTAGATTAGATTCTACCTGCACTAGGAGTAGCTTGTGGTAAGTAGATTAGGAAGCAAGAATCAGACTTTTCTCTGGAGGTCCATCTCAAGTTTTGCAAGTCCCACAACTTGAGAGATGGTCTCATGTTGTGCAATCACATCTGAATGCACCACTTCACAATCAGGCCATTCGGGGGTGCTGTGATTTTGCAAAAAACACTAACAAGTTTTGGCATGCCCGGTGGGACAGGTCTGAAGCACCTTACCACTTCATTTAGCATGTTGGTATGTTCTTGGTTAAGTTTTAGCCTTTAGAGGCACATTCAAAGCACATCTGGCGACTCCATCTAGTCAATAACCCATCCTCTGAGTTGCTAGACATTTTCCATTTCCACTCATTTTCATCCATTTTCTTCTTCCATCTCTTTCATTTTCTCCCATTCCATGAAGTTGTGCAATCATGACTTCATTCCCTTCATGGAACTCACACTTACAGCAGCAATGCAGTTCACCTCCAATACATTTCCCAACTCCTCCAAATCAGCATTATAATCAGATCCAGGACCATTATTCTTACCCATATGAGCAGGTTCAAAGTCAGTTTGGCCATAGAGCTTATCAAGAACAAGGGGATGCATACAATGGTGATAGCTATGTGGAGAATACTAGTTTGTTGGAGAAGATTCAAAAAATGGAGGATGACATGGTTCAGTCAAGGGCCATAGCTCAAATGAAAGAATTCAAGATTGGTTGTAGGGAACCTTGTCCATGGGGAGGCCCTTTTCCAAGACATTACAGCCCTCAGGAGAAGCTTGACTTCATGGTTGAAGTGATGCCTCAACTTACACAGTGGATTGAGGATATTGAGGCTTATGAGAAAAGTGTGAGACAACCTTATTCAATGGGTAAGTCAATCACCACCTTCTAGACTCTTCTCTCTTTCTCAAACTTTATCATTTCAGCATGATCAAGAGTCAAGCCCCTCAGTTACTACCCCAAGTGTTGATTTCTCTTCTCCATATCCTGATCTTCCACCCCATTTTAATTATTCTCCCCTTTTCCCTTTCCCAAGCATTCATTCCCTCCAAAGAAACAAGAAGTTCCACCTCCCTCCCCACCAAAAATAATTGCAAAGCTGGTTGAACCCCAACCTGTCACTCCTCTTGCTTTCCCAAGTCCATGTTGGGAAGAGACTCAAGAATCCAGTCAAGGAAAATAACAAGAAGGGGAGCCCAACAGAGAAGAAATGATAGACAATCTGAAGAGTTGGGCTACTAAATTTGGGTTTACAAAGATCCCCTTGATGGTTAAGCCAATAGAGGAGGTCAAGGCTAGACAATCAGTGGTGGGTGAGGTTGAGTTTACAGTAGAAGAAGAACAAAAACAAGAAGAAGAAGATCAACAATCCATTTTCTCTGAATGCAGTGTCCATGATGGCACTCTATCTGAAGAGGATAGGCTGATCTAATCCAAGCTTCACAACCAATTGAAGAGGAGGAACAATCAGCTCCAAGTCCCATTGAAGTGGAGTAGATGGGAGAGATCAAATCAGAGTTGAAGCCACTCAATGAAGAAAGCATCATTGAATATTTTTTTCTTTCATTTCAAGGTCTTGATTTGATTGATGAACCCATGATGGAGGAGGACCATGGCAGTTTAAGAGGCCCCAAGTGTGGAGCAGGCCACAAAAGAACCTTCAGTTCTTCCTCCCACTTCATCCCCTTCAAGTATCTAATGTTGAAGAAGAGTTTGATCTTTCAAAATTCATGTTTGAGGATGAAGGGAACCATGGTGAGCTAGTTACAGATTAGGAGGACACCATGGAGGAGGTTGAGCACATGCAGTAGGACAACAAGGAGACAGATTATCTTTCTGACTTGGAGGATTACTTTGATAGAGAGATCCTGATGGAAATTACATCATTTACTCCTCCATCACCCACCTTCCAAGCACATGATCCTGCTTCCATAAAGGAGAACATTCAAGGACAACAACCTGCACTTCACAACATCCCTCTGGAACTAAGGTTGGAAGATATGAGTCTTCCATGTTCTCACAAGAGAAGGAAGAGAAAAGGCAAGAGGATGTCATCATCTCTCTCACACCATCCATACAGGAAGGTCACACAAGAAGAATCCATTCTTGGAGTTGAAATTCAAGAGCAAGGGGCACATCCAAAGGATCAAACCATGCCCAATCAGGTACTTGGCTTCATTGGAGCCAAGAGAGAAGCTAAAACAAGTCATGCCTACTTCTAGGGCATGAGGATGAGTATCAAAGTACCAAGGGTCATCATAAACACCTCCAGGAGTCCAATACCAATCAGCTTGAGGAGGTATTTTTGGTTGATGTTGATACCTTGATGATTTGGGTGGAGGACCGACTTATTGTAATTTTTTCACTCATACAAGCAGCCATATTCAGTGTCAAATCATTTGCATGGCTGCCCCTCTTAAGAAAAGGAAGTTACTTCTCCCTGCCTAGTATGCAGGATTTGTTTAGCCTCTTTCTCTCTGGTTAGTGTAGGAGTAGGAGTAGACTTTTCTTTTAGCAGAAGAAGTGCTTTTGCACACTCTGCATGTCTCATTTGAGGCATGTATGATTTTTTCTTTGTACATAATATTTTGTTTGCATTTCTCTAGAGATACCAAGGCCAGGCCCTTCAGTATTCATGGATAGGGAGACCCATAGTTTCCTGTAACAAGTTGCTAATTTCAAAATAAAACAAATGCAGAGCAACTAAAAATGTTTTCAGACTGTCCATATCCATAGGTAGGCTCAGGGTCAACTCCCTCAAAGTTGGGTCAACTTTCATAGATCTTAAAGAAAAGGATGCAGTATCTGCATATCATTCTGACATCCATGCCCAATGGATGCTTTAAGGCTACTGGTCCCTTCATCTAGCAGGAAAATGTCCCATGTGAGTAAATGTCAATTGTTATCTCAATTTTCTACCCCACTGAAAAAAATGGATCAAACACAACCCTATGCAGAGAAGAAATCCAAGGGATGGTTCTTCATGTGAGCTACATTTCAAATCCAACAAACAAGTTACAGGAGGGCTCTAAAATGGAATATCAGGGTCATGGGGAGGAAGAAAATAGTGTCAAAAAAACCAGAGGCTCAAAGGATCCATTTAGTGGGATAATGGTCCCCAATGAAGAAACGGAGAAGGTTTGAAGTTGGGCTCTACAAATGGTTCAGAATCAGCCCTAAAAATGACTAAGTATGGAGGAGATTATTGCTGTGATTAATCTACCAAGTGTCCAAACGGTGCACCTCCAAAGATTAAATCCCAGCATGGAGACCCAAATAAGCGCCAGGCCTCCACGATGTCTAGAGCCCAAAAAGATTGCACTAGCCATTGAAAAGTCTTTGACTCAGCGGAAGGTGCCAAGTGTCAGCTCAGTGCAATTTCAAAGATGCAAGCCAAAGAAGGAGACTCAAACTTGTGCTAGCCCTCCACGTGGCCAATGGTAGACACCCAAATCAAAAAGTGACAGAGTGGGCCCAAAATTGGCTAAGTATAGAGAACCAATGGAAGTCTCCACATGTCTCAAAACAATTTCAAAAGGAAAGTCTTGAGGATGTTTCCCAAACGAGTGCAGGCTCACCACGTGTCCACAGGTCCAAAAAAGGGACAGAGTCAGGGGGTTGAATAGTCAAAGCAATATAGGCCAGTGGAGGGAGCCAAGTGTCAACACTAACACTATTTCAAAAGTAAAATTTGGGTTTCCAAACAAACTGCCATGTGTCTCATCAGCATAATTTGGTCGTGCCCCAAAAGGTTTCCAAACAAACGCCAAGCCTCCACATGTCCAGGGTTAGAATTTTGGCCCAACTTAAGCAAAGAGACTTAGGAAAAATACAAAGAATCCCAAAGAGCTCAGTGGAAGCCACCAATGTGTCTAATCCAAATGCAATTTCAGAAGTGAAAGGTAGGGCTGAATCTCTAAGGTGTGTGAGGCTGCCACGTGGACCCTGTATGGACAGACTCTTTAAATATTGTGCTCCCGTGATCCAAATATTCAAATGGCCATATCTTTTGACTAGAAATCATATTTGGGTGGGAGAAGACTTTTTGGAAACGTCTCAATACCCTCTACACCATGGAAACATAAAATATCATTCTTAATAGGATTTAGTGGGTGAAAAATTGGGAAAACATCTTCCATGCCATTAATACAGAATCTGATTTCTTCAACTACCAGTTAGATTTAATTTTGATCTTCGCCAGGGAAGCAGAATTGACAGATTGTAGGTGGATTTAAGAGGGGCATTGATTGATAGTGGTTGAGTCTTCAAAGCATGATTTAATGCATATACTCAAGGTGGTTGAAGCAAGATTCAAATTTTTCCCTCCTCTCTCTCAATTCTTCCCTCCTCTCTACTCTTATTCTTCCTATATATTGTAAAGAAAGGGGCATATTCAAATGGTTGGTCTTTGTTTCTCTCTCTTCCCCCCTCTCTCTTTCTTCCTTAGGGTAGAATGCAGATTCTAAGCCTCCTTCCAGGGCTCTGTAATGGTGTTTTCTTTCCTCTTTCCCACTGATGATGTACCGTGTAACATTTGGGAGAAATAAAATCTATGAGGGTGATACATCTGTCCATCCTTGGCTTATTTTGTTGTCTCTTCTTACCTCTCATCATTGACCAGGGTATAGACTCATACTCTAATGTTTGTTGCAGGTTCTGGGAGCCATGCTTAATGGGTTTTGAAGTGGTGTTCTATGTGAAATCTATCTCTAGTCCATGGTGCATTCTATCCACCCTCTCCTCAACTCACCTCTCTCCACTTCAGGCAGTCGGATTGTTTGATTCAACCACTTCCTTTTCTAGTGTATCACTGACTTAGTGTAGGCTCTTTCACCCTCTCTCCTTCTCCATGTCCCCTTAAAAAGGTTAGATTAGGCTATTAGGTTAGATTAGATTCTGCCTGCACTGGAGTAGCTTGTGCCAGGTAGATTAGGAAGAAAGAAACAGATTTCTCTAAAGGTCCATCTCAAGTTTTGCAAGTCCCACAACTTGAGACTCATGGTCCCATGTTGTGCAATCACACTGAAGGCCCCACTTCACAATCAGGCCATTTAGGGGTGCTATGAGTAAGCACCAACTATCTTATGAAGAATCTGGATCGATGACAGAATCCACAGTTGGCTAAGGTCACTTACATAGCTTCAGGGATTGAGAACCATACAGAGCAAATACTAAATCATGAACAGAGAGAGGTAGGCACAATCTTTTCAATCTTTCTACATCTCATGAGTTTTTAACCTTATTTATTCAAGTTGTCATTATGAGAGTAGGGAGGGCATGAGAATTCAACTCTAGCATGTTCACTATGAATGCTCTGCAGAAAACTAAAAGGTTCATTGGACTCAGGTTCACAACCAGTTGTTGAATAGGGTTTCAGTTGTGCAATACCAATGGAATATATATGCAGGAGATCATGGGTTCAATTTATGATAAAATCATGTTAGGAATTAGAGAACAAATATGTGGAAACAATTCCTCAAATCACAGCAGTAAGAAACTATATAGCAGAAGTATACATGTAGAAATATAACAGCATAAATAAATAATGCACAAAAGAATACAAGACAAGATTTAACGTGGTTCACCCAATGTGGGCTACGTCCACCAAGAACTTGCTCATATTTTATTATCAACAAGAGTAAAACAACTCTCGTAGTCTTCTCTCAGTTATGAACTCACAACAGAATTCCAAAGATGTTAAACCACATCTAAACTATAATTGACACCCAATTGCTTAACCTTGATCACTCTTGATCACCTCTTGATCACTAAGACTCAAGACCTCTTGAACACACAAGATATCTTCAAGATACCCTAACACCTCTATTTATAGGATTACAATCCTTTAAGAAGTCCAAAAGCTGACCCTAGAAGTTTGAAAGTCATGACCTTTCATCTTCCCATAACTGGAAAAGAAAATTGTCATGACCTTTCATCTTCCCATGGCTGGAAAAGAAATGGTCATGACCTTTCATCTTCCCAATTAAAACTCCACACTTCAATACTGATTTGAGAAGACCAAAAAATAGGCTCCACACCCCAACAATCTCCCACTTGGAGACTGTTCCTACTGAGAAAAGTTCTCAACCCTTCATTATCAACCATGAAGGCCAATCAAAGTTGAACACAACTTCAACTTCTCCCTTGTGACTGCCTTGGTCATCATATCCACAGGATTCTGACTGGTATGAATCTTTTCCAGCTTCAACTTATCTTCTTCCAAAGCTTCCCTGATGAAATGATATCTCAGCTAAATGTGCTTCATCCTAGAGTGAAAAGCAGAGTTCTTCACTAAATTAATAACACTGTGACTATCACTGTGTAGTCTCCAAACTTCCTTCTTATGACCCAACTCATCAAGCAACTGTTGTAGCCAAATCATCTCCTTGCTTTCCTCTGTGGTAGCAACATACTCAGCCTATGTGGTTGAAAAAGCCATGACCTTTTATAACCATGAAATCCAACTCACCATTATATCACCAACCATAAATACATAACCTATCGTGCTCCTCCTATTATCCAAATATCCTTCCATGTCTGAATCTACATAACCATGCAATGTAGTGTCCAATCCACCAAAACACAATGATGCTCCCATGATCCCTCTCAAATACCAAAGGATCTACTTCACTGCCTACTAGTGATCTCTACTTGGATCACTCATAAACCTCCTCACTGCTCCCACTGCATGGGCAATGTCAAGCCTAGTGCATACCATAGCATACATCAAGTTACCAACCGCTAATTAGTACAAATACCCTAGACATTTGGATTGGATTTTCCTCAGTATTAGGACTCTGCTCTTTTGATAATTTAAAGTGACCTACTAAAGGGGTACTAACCGGTTCTAGCATCCTACATACTAAACCTCTCCTAGACCTTCTTTATGTAATCATCTTGAGATAACACCAGCTTCCTCTCTTTCCTATTTTGAGTTATTCTCATACCAAGGATTTGTTTTTCTGCCCCCAAATCCTTCATATCAAAGGAGTCACCTAGCTGCTTCTTGAGTACCTTTATTTCCTACATGTTATTCCCTACAATAGGCATATCATCCACATATAGGCAAAATAATAATATAACTACCATCAAGAAACTTCTTAATGTACACACAATGGTCTTAGTGACACCTAGAGTAACCCTGCTCCTACATAAAACTATCAAACTTCTTGTACCACTACTATGGAGCTTATTTCAGGACATACAAGCTCTTCTTCAATTTGCACACTAACCTCTCCTTCCCTTTGACCTTATAACCATGTGGCTTCTACATATACAATTCCTCCTCCAACTCACCATGAAGTAATGCAGTCTTCACATCCAAATCCTCTAAGTGTAGGTCTTCTACTGGTACTAAACCAAGAACAATTCTAATAGAAGTCAATTTTAACAACAAGAGAAAAAATTCATCAAATTCTATACCTTTCTTCCTGTGTATATCCTTTGACCACAAACCTGGCCTTGTATCTTTTCCTTCCTCCATCTTTCTCTTTGATTGTATTCACCCACTTGTTATGCAATGTTCTCTTTCCCTCAGGTAGCTCCACCAGATCCAAAGTCTGGTTTTCCATAAGAGATCTATGCTCTTCATCCATGGCCTACTCCCACTTCTTCCTAGCATCCACTTGCACTGCTTCCTCAAAGCACTCTGGATCTCCACTATCAGTGACAAATAAATAATTCAAAGATGGAGTAAATCATTCAGGTTCCCTTCTTACCCTAGAATACATTCTCACCTCATGATTTTGGGGTTCCTGATGAGTAGGTTCCTGAACTGGCTGTGGTACAACATGCTACACCTGAACCAACCCCTTTGACACCTTGATGTCCGCAATGTCCTCTAACACTATGTATTCTTTCTTTGATTCCTCTTTTTGTTCCTGTAACTAATCTTTATACATGACATTTTCATTAAAGACAATATCTCTAGACTGAAATATTTTCTTTTCCTTAAGACTCCAAACACGGAAACCAAAGTCATCCTCACCATATCCAACAAAGTTACATTTCTCATACTTAGCCTCTAACTTGGTCCTATCATCTTTATCAATGTGAACAAATACCTCACATCCAAAAACTCTAAGAAATGAGTAATCAATTTTCTTACCAGACCAAGCCTCCTAAGGTGTACCTCCATCCAAAGCCATAGAGGGTCCTATGTTAATCAAATAAACAATTGTGCTCACTACTTCCACCCAAAACATGAGTAACAGCCACACGTATTTAACCTCATGCACCTAGTACACTCCATGATTGTCCCATTCATTCTCTCTGGCACTCCATTTTCCTATGGAATATTTACAACCATTCTTTGCCTATGGATCCCATTTAATGAACACTAATCAAGAAATTCATTGTTGTAATACTCCCCTCTATTATCCAACTTGAGACATTTTAACTAAAGACTTGTTTCATTCTAAACCAAGGATTTCCATATTTTGAAGGTTTCAAACACATAAAATTTATTTCTAATGCAATATACCAAAACTTTTCTAGTTGCATCATCAATGAAAGTGACATAATAACATGAACCACCAATAGATTTTACCTTAGCTAGCCCCCATACATCTGTATGTACTAAAACCAACTCACCCTCCTTCCTGGTAGGTCCAACCTTGAGGAATCTTGCTCGCTTTTGTTTTCCATAAACACAGTCCTCACAAGAAGTCTAAATCTAACTCCTTTAATCTGGGTAACCATTCCTTTATAATTTGTATGCCCTTTTAACTCATATGACCGAGTCTCTGGTTCCACAAAGTTGCATCTCCATCTGTAGCAACTAAATTACAATAATCAGCATGACTTGGTTAAATATAATGTACCAGTTTTCTTACCTCTTGCAACCACAAGAGCTCCCTTGGTAACTATACGATGGAAAAGTGACAAGTGAGCATGGGAATCTACAAGTAATTCTTCCTCGTACCCGCCCTCCCGAGGTTGTGCCGAGACAGCCGGTGGGGATTGAATATGCATGGGATGCAGACAAACTAGTTAGGCAATCTGATGTCTTCGACACACACTAGTGGAAATTGTGAATCTAAGGAAAAGAAGGCCCTCCTAACCTAAACTGGTGTGATAGATCGATCAACAATGATGAGTGCTCGAAGGCTCCAATCAATATCAAGCTCTGGCGTGATTCGGTCTATGGATTGTAGAATACATGAAAAATGACCTGGGATAGTTTCGTGTATGTCTCCAGATAAGGTCATAGGGTGGATGGTAAATATAATTGACTCTATGGGTGATTCTCTGGCCTAGTCCAGAACTCCTTAGCTTCGTTAGCTGCTATGTCTAACAAGGATAATTTTTTGATGATGATAGGTGGAAGTGGAGTAGATCTGAATACTAATATACGTAGGCCAGCATTTATGTCTGATTCACCTATGGACTCGTTGGGCTGTGGGATTTGTGGGTCACAACCATAGATTCATGTTTTTTGTGGTCCTGCTATGGTCATGTGCGGATTTAGTCCATAATCCCTAGTCTCTAATAGCCATATGCTTTCTTAGCCTCTATATTCAGAATTAACAGTTGTGTGATCTTTTCAGAATATCTCACAGGCGTTCATGCAACCTAAATTCTTAAGCTGGTATCTATATCTGTGAGAGTGTCTCTTACGTCTGGTTGTGGGACCAAAGGATCACAACTGAATGTTTTCTCTCTTTAAAACCCTTCCACAGTCATGTAGGTATATATCTACGGTAATCTATAGTTTGGTTGATTTGACAAAAACGTGTACACTTTGTCGTCTTATATGTTCAACCCGTGTAACTGGGAACTGATTTTTTATAAGTTTATTGTTGTTCGAAAGACTTGGATCCTAAGATTCTGATCTATATCAATTTTTGCTGTGACGAGATTGGGTTGGGGCACGATTGGCATGAATACGTATTCTCTGGGCTCTCTAGGTCCCGTGATTGTCATACAAAAAGCAAAGATGCACAAGCTATTCTGGTAGCTTTTCCTAACAAGAGATTAAAGATGTGCAAGCTGTTCTGGCAGCTTTTCCTGACAAGAGATTAAAGATGACAATCTTAGTTGCAGATATTCCTGTCTCTTACGGGATGTTGCTGAGTAGAAACTTCTGCAAAGAGCTAGGAGGAGAAGTAAAGATGGATTGGTCATGTACGCATATTTTCTATCAAAGGGCTTAGCCATAAGCTGGAGCTGTTAAATAGAAGTTCAAGTACACAGTCACAAAATCTAAGGATCTTAAATCTCAGATTCATTTTCAGGAATCTGACCGTGGGGTCTACTTCTTGGAAACGGATAAAGGCATGTACCTAGAACAAGAATTTTGACCAGAGCCGGAGACAGTAAAAGAAGAAGAAAAAGGTTTGGACTCTGGAGTTTAAAGGCACATGTTTGTTCTTTTGGATCAGGAGCTGGCGCTGTACCTCATCTCTCCAGATCATGAGGTATTTCCATACTCCCACAAGCTGATGTTCAAGAAAACCAATTAGATGGCAGAGTATGAAGCATTGCTTCTAGGAATGGAGCAAGCTAAGAAGAAAGGAGTAAGATCTCCTCAACGCCCAAGGAGATGTTGAACTTTTAGTAAAGCAGGTTCGAGGGCAAAATCAAGTCAAAAGACATAAGCTGAAACATTATGGAGATAGAGTACTATCTGCCACATTTGATTTTGCAGCCTACTCTATTGACTTCGTTCCAACGAACCAAAATTCCCAGGCAGATTCTTTGGCACTCACGGCTGCACTATTGAATCCGGATAGACCACCATCCATATTCAAACAAGGAAACTATGAAGTGGAGATGGTCTACCACCCCAGAGTCCCTAAACAAACATCTACATGTGTGTATGTTGAGGGGAGTAACTTACCACCACGACAAACAGTGAAAGGAAAAGTTGATCCAGGGTATGATGACAGTAGTGGAGTAGTCCCAACCAAACGGTAACAAAATCCCCATGGGTTTAGTTTCCTTAGCAAAAAATTCCAACAAGCATGATCAGTACCTGAATAAGAACAAAGGATATGGTGATATTTCTTCCTAAAAAATGCAGCAAAATAAATCTGGGAACGAAGCAAGTTGATGCAAACTTTGCCCGCCACGGAGAGAAGAAAGGATGAGCCACCACCAGATGAAGTTGATAAAGACTTTCCCAAAGTACTTGACAAGAAGGCCAGAGAAAGGAAATTCGAGACCGGAGATTGGGTACTCTAGTGGGACAAGAGATATGAACTGAAGGGCATACACGACAAATTTGATCCACTCTAGAAACGGCCCTTCGTGATCAAAAGAGTTGCAGAAATGGATACTTTCTTCCTTGCCTACCGACATGGAATTGAGTTACCATTGTCTTTCAACAGGAAGCATCTGAAGTTGTTCAGGGACTAAAAAGAAGCAGGGTAAAACCTATATATATATAAATAAAACTTTGTTTGTTTTTCCTAGTATTGTTTTTTTTTTGTGTGGTGTTTGTCTTGCCTGACCTCGTGCCCAAAAGGAAAAAATACGAAACCAGAGATGCTGGGATCTCATCTTTTCCCTTTGTCATTTTGACAAGAGAATAAGATGTCCACAGACAGAGCTGACTGGTGTCACCCCAAATTTCACCTTGAAATCTGCAACTACGCTATCCGAATAAATTTTCATACTTTTAAAATAATGGGTTGGTTTGTGTTTTTATTGCCTGAAAGTTCTTATATTGCGTCAAAATAATCCCAAAGAGCGATATTAGCCTTTTTCGCCAAACACCTAGGTGCCCAAAAATTGTTTTATACTATCGTCAAGATTTGTCTGCCGGAAATTTGTATTTAATTATTTTGAGCCCCGTATGAGGCTATTTGCGCTCGGTGTTAACTCTATTATGAGCGAATACATGTCATTATTCCTATGTGCCAGAAGGGTTTTAACTTGTATTAAGTTTTGGACTTTATTTGTGACTTTTAGCAATTTTTCGTGTTTTTGTGGTATGTCTCGTTTCGTTTTCTATGAAATTTCTCTAGAACAATTCCTTTGCCGGGTAAGCTCAATTTTTGGCCTGGAGAAGCTGGAAAACATATACGCACATTATGCCTCGGAGGAAGTCGCCACCGGAGGTCTGAATCACTCGGAAAAAGCAAATTCGTACACAGAAATGCCCCTATGGGGTTGGGCGCATTTTTGGAAAACAAATGATTCAAGCTGTAATGAGGAAAAATATAAGCACGCAGGCAAGGTGGGAAATTTTGTACTTGCTACTTAGCAAGGGTACTTTTTCCTGTGTGATATAAAAGTCACTTAAGCTGCAGTGGGAAAGTTATAGGCTGTCGCAGGCAGACATGAAATTTATTGCCTACCTTGCAGAGTGAAAATTCCCATGATAAAATAAAAGGAAAGTGACTTAAGTGAAATCATGGGATTTTAGTGTCTGCTTTACAGGGTAAATAATCCCATTTGTCAAAGTCAAATCACTTAAGTGGATCATGGGATTTCTGAGGGCTGCCTTGCAAGGTAAAAAATTTTCATTGTGAAAAATTCTTAAAAATAGAATTCTATTATGCAAAAAAGTGCGACCCCACCTTGGGTGAATAATAATGCATTAAATAAATATTTGTTAATATTTATTCACGCCAATTTTTGGCACCCAGGCTTGTGGAAAAGTCGACAAAGGGGAAGTGGACATAAAGGAATTTAAAAATAGAATTCCAAAATTAAATAAATTTAATTTATTTAATGCAGCCCCCTTTTGAGAAGGAATTGATACTTTTTAAAGTATTAAATGATTATATTAATTCCTATTTTCAGTGGCTATGGTCAAAGCACACTGTGAAGCTTAAGTGAAGTGAAGTGTGGATGAATAATTTGAATTAATTTAATTGATTGGATGGCTGTCATTAAACATGCTATATTTAAAAGAGAAGAGCTTGATTTTTAATTAATTAATTACCTTTAATTGTTAGGGTAATTATTAATTAGAGAATTGTGAGGGTTATATAAGCATGGTGCAACCATATGGGTGAATTATTTAATTCACAGGTAAAGAATTACAGCCAAGAGGAAAAATGCGCCCCCATTTGAAGAGGGATTTTGCTCAGGCAAGGTGGAAACAAGGCTAAAAGCTTCCAGATTTGGCGCATGCTTTAGAGGAGGTTGATCTTTGTTTGCATAATCATTTCCACAGGTGTTACAGGAACTCAGGCGTTGATTGAAGAGGGATTTATGCTCAGGCAAGGTGTGCAACAAGGCTAAAAGATTCCATTTTTTTGGGGCAGCATGCTTTGAAGGAGGGTAGATCTTTGTACAATTAAAATGCACTATTCATGCTCCGTTTGCCATAAGTATCTGAACAGGTGCTACAGGAATTCATTACAGCTGCTTTTAAAAAACAAGAGGAACTTATATCAATGTCCAATACATTGAATATTTCCTTCTGAATCTGAAGGATTATCCAGATTTACGCCAGTTTTGAAAAATTCCAGTTAAATAAGAAGAAAAAGAATTATTCAGACAAAAAATAGAAAAAACTATGGTGAAGAAGAAATGAAAAAGAAAGCACAACGGAGAAATGCATCACTTCTAAATTTGCAGATATTGGAGACATGGATATAGGTTCAGAAACCTCTTGCTGAATTGATAGACAGATCCAGAGCACGAAATACTTCACTCATGCATGTAGAAAAAACTTCACTCATACGTGCAAATTAAAAGCAGTGGAATTATTCAAGCTGCAGCTTTTCCATCCACAGCCCAGTTGCCAGAAGTTTGTTATGCAGGTGCAGATCCATATCCAGATGCAAATCCATATGCAGATCCAAGATCCAGATCTCATAATTGTAAAAGCTTCCGTCACAAAGGCTTCATCCTCTTGTTTCAAATGCATCCCGTGAAGAATGAAGAAGTCAGTGCATTGAAAATTCTTTCCAAGATCTTGTGCAGATGCTCCCATCTTCCAATTGAAGCCTTCCTTGAATTTTTCAATCATCCGGAGTGCTTTCTAGAATTTTTAATTGCTCATATGCAATTAAAAATAAGGATGATGAGTTATATATGGCAAACATTGCATTGATGCATATACAGGAGAAGAACTGCAAAAGCTTCAAAGGATAAAAGAGAAGGACAAGGTGAAGGCAAAATTTCATCTTGCTTCCAGATCCAACTTGTTGTTTCCAATTCTAGCTTGCTTCCAGATCTAGCTACTTCCTAGATCCAATTTGGTGAGAATCAAAGGCAAAAGAATCAGCTGCATGCAGACATAAAAAAAGACAAAATCAGCTTTCCTCTTCCTTCTTCTTTCCTCAGACAAAGTCAGCTTTCCTCTTCCTTCTTCTTTCCTCCAACAAAGTAATTGAGTGATCAATTAAATTATACAACTTAAGTGATTGGTTTAAAAACCATTACTTGAAAAAGTCAACTACTTGGATATAGGTGGCGGATGTGCAAAATAGAAGGTTCTATTTTCAGTTGACAAATCATACATATCATGCAAAGAGGAAATTCCAGGATGGAGATTGTCTAGTTGTTTCTTTTCCGACTTCCACATGTGCCAGTTCAACTAAAAGCTTCCGATTTGTAATTGCTCCTCTACATTCTATAAGTAGAGGAAGAACCTTTGAGTAAAGATCGATCAGAATTTATAAGTAACAATCTTGTGTTCTAGACTTTGTGCTGAACCCCTTGAGAGCCACTTGGAGCAAAGGAATACAAAGGAGCAGGTTTCCGAAGAACTTTGTTTCATCGTTTACTTTGTTTCTTGCTTTTAATCTTAGATCTCTTAATAGACTTTGTGTTATTTTTAGATCTGGATCTAGAGCTGTCTTTGTTTTATAATTTTGTGTGTTCATATCTATTATGTTTCTTTTATGTGTATGCAATTAACTCTGCTCTCTACTAATTGGGATGCACATCTTCCCCATTTCTTCTCTGTATTTTCTTTACTTCCTTCTTCTATAAAATAATTCCTTTCTTGAACAGCTGTTTACTTGCTACAGAACGTCTTAGTTATGGTTCATGAACTAAGTGGTTAAAGTTAAACCCCTGATAAATAATAACACATTTTTATCGACAAATCTAACATAGGAGCCTCACCGGTTAAATTAGGGAGATTTATGTCATGACTGCCTAGGTATTGATGCTATGTAGAAAATCTAGCCAACAGTTTACCTTTGGCAGCGTCCGATTGGGTGTCCACTGGTTCTTTGCAATCGTAGCACAATCTTTTCCTCCTTGAAGATCAAATTGTTGTGCATTCAAATTTCAGCCTGGTTGAGTGTCCATTCTCCCAATCTTGTGCTCTAGTTGGTTGCCCACCTATTGACTGCTCCTTGTATATTAGATTGCAGGTTGTCAATTGAAGGTTCAATCATCCTCCTCATGTTTTGAAGCCGCAAAGATGATAGTCTTTCTGCAGGCCCACACTGCAGATTTGCACCCTTTTCCAGATCTTGATCAAATTCAGCATAATCTGACAGCTGGTCTTATTTATCAAGTCTACTCTTGAAGAGGATGGAGGCCCGTTCAGCATGTTGAACAGAAACCCACTTGCCCCTACAGCGCCTATTCCATGGGGTCAAACCTTTTATGAACAAAACGATCTGAATCTGACTCCTCACTATGCATGATCTGGAACCTAAAGGGACGAGAAAGAATTTCTTCAAAATTCTTTGGAGATGGCAAGCATAATCTTTCCACGGATGCACCACTTGGCTTGACGTTGTTCCAATATCCCTAAAGTGTGCCTCCGGATCTTTTATATCAAGATCTTTATATCTAGTCTCTTGCATAGAGACTTCTGCAAAAGTGGTGACTGGAGACCATGTCCTTGTCTTATTAGACCATGATACCACCATCCGTGAGCCACACCATAACCAAATGCAAGGCTAACAAATTTAAGGGCCTGCATTCCTCAAACATAGTATTCAATGACATGTATCTAACTTTTACAACCAAGCTCTAGCTGAACATCTATCTGTACTCAGTCAAATGTAGGGAGGGTAATCTTAAACATGAGCACTATGTTGTATGTCTATTCCTTGGTTCTTGTGGTTGACTGTACCCTTTTTCTTGGCCCTTCTGCTTCCTCCTCAATTGGCAAAAATCCTTGAATGAAAGCATATTCTTCATCAATGCTGTTAGGATTCCTGAAGGATGCATACTCATCTCCGAAGAGCAAATTGACCTGCTAATTTGTTAGTAGCCCAGTGCATAGGTGGTTGCTCCTCCTCTTGATGACCTCATTTCATCTGAAGGAAAGATAGCACGAGAAGAACTTCTAGAGCTGAAAGTTAATTCTCTGAAACCCCATCCCATTCATTATGGCTAGAAGAGCTTCCCTCGCCATGATGAGCCTTTATTCCCTTGATTGTTAGAAACAATATCCCCTGTAAGGATATGCCCAAGGCAAGCAATGGCTGCCTCTGCTCGTAATACTTCATTTATGTAGCAACCTCTTAACTTCATTCCATGGTTCCTTTCTTCATCTTCAGCAATCTGATTTTTTTTTTTCATTCACAGGCTAGAGATGAATCATCGAAGTCTAGGATAGCTGACTGTAATGATCCCCAAATCGAGGCATGCTTTTTTCCTAAATGGACCTTTTAGGCAAACCCCAACCACTAATTACCTAAACTTGTAGACAAATTTGAACCAATAAAGTATCATGCAGACTTCATGAAGATAAACATGGGAAGTGCGACTATGCAGTACTGACAAGATCACAAACTCACAACAAGCTGAGGCATTAGCTAATGAACTTTGATATTTCCACTCCAATCTGATCCTTCAATTTTATAAAGCCAAAATATGAAGATAAGAATACAAATTCTTGATCACAACCACAGAAAGCGGCTTAGAAATCTGAATTTATTTCTGAAACCCTAGTTTGCAGAGAATTATGGCAACATGCCAAGAAAATTCATAACTTACTTAAAAATGCTCTGATTCAGCACGAATACCTGAGATATATGAACGGACTCAGTTAAAAAAGCTAGGAAAATGTAATGATGTTATCCATTCAGGACAATCCTGTACCACCAAAAGTGCCATAAAGAGCCAAAACACCAAGGATACTCCACCCCAGAACAACACTGCAGGTGTTAAATTGCTGCAAAAACATATGGAAAAGAGTGGGAACCATATAACAAACTTTCTCTATTGCCAAACCCTTGACAAAAATCTAAGAAACCTTGCGTTCCTTAAATTGCTGAAAAGATACTGATAATATTATGCCTAACTCAAGTTGCTCAATGGAATCCCTTGTGTAGAGAATACCTTCAAAAAGACCATAGAGGAAGGTGTTTTCGTCCTTCTCTAGACTCTAGGAGGGTCCCTTGTAAGCGGAGAGAAAATGCAAAGATGCAAAATCTGTTACACACAAAGCTTAAATTCCTGATGATAGAGATTAAAGATGATCAATCTTA
The DNA here is from genome assembly GCA_019776745.2 of Taxus chinensis. Taxonomy (NCBI): domain Eukaryota; kingdom Viridiplantae; phylum Streptophyta; class Pinopsida; order Cupressales; family Taxaceae; genus Taxus; species Taxus chinensis. Next base: position 851,667,549 of record CM034147.1, read on the forward strand.
GTTACAGCATAGTCGACTTATCTTATATAGAGAAGATGTTACCCAGCAGAACCTCCTTCAAACAGCTGGGATCAGATTTGTCCTTTCATTTAATATGGATTTTTCCTGTGCCCACTATTTCTATCCTAGTGCTTAAGTCGCATTTTTCTAGAGCCGGATAACTTTGACTCATATGCATTTGCACTTTTTTTCAAAATTTAAGTTATCCTAAATCTCAAATTCTTTATAAATGCATATAATGTTCCTTTTTATTTTAGTTTTATTTTACACTTTATAATAGGCGTATTATAGCTTAAGTCGCCCTTATTTTCTTCCCTTAGCCATTGAGGTAGACAAAAGAAGAAGCTAAAGGTTTTTGACTCTGGAGTTTAAGGGGATATGTATAGTCCTCCCTTCCCAAAATCAGGAGCTTGCCCTCAAGCTAATATCTCTAGATCATGAGGTTTTGTCCATAGTGCCATGCACAAGCTGATGTTCGAGAACACCAATGTTGACGTGATCGGAGTATGAATCCTTGCACCTGTCCCTAGTCAAATGAGAGTAAGCTCTTGCAAGAAAGGATGTAAGAATCCTCATAATGCCCAAGGATATTCATGAACTTCTAGTAACAGCAGGAATCCAGGGCAATGCTTTATTCTAAAACTTGACATTAGCTGTAGCACCTTATAGAGATAAAGTGCAAATCTGCCACATTCGATTTTGTAGCCTTCTACTATTGACTTCATTCCAACGAATCAAAATGTCCCAGGCATTATTCCTTTGGCACTCACGAGCTGTAGTATTGAATCCAGATAGTCTTCACTATTCATATTCAGTTTCCAGGATACTATAAAGTGGACTTTGTCTACCACCTAGAGTTCCTAAACAAACATCTGCTTGTCAACAATGGGTTGAATATCATTAATAAGTTACCACTGCTGCACATAATAGTCAAGATGACATACCTTTTTCCACACAATTCTCACACCCGTGCAGTCTGTCCATCCTTGGAAAGGTAACAAAATCCACATGGGTTTGCTAGTTTCAACTTGAAAAAAGACCATTCCAACATACCTTGTTGCCCACTAACCTGAATAAGATCTTTGCAAAGAACTCTTGTAGGTGATATGTTCTCCCTCAGAAATGCGGCAAATCAATCTAGTAGCTCTAGCAAGTTCTTTGCAGACTTGCCTCACCACGGAGAGAAGTTTCCATTAGCCATCTTCCAGATTGAAGTTGCATATATGAATTGCCCAGAGTACTCCTGTCTAATAGGCCAGATTTCTCTAGTTCGAGATCGGAGATTGGGTATCCTCTGGTGGGGACACAGATTATTTTGAACTCGAATGGCATACATGAAAAATTTGATCCTACTCTAGAAAGGGCTTCTTCGTGATCAAAAGAGTTGCATGGAATGGAATACACAATGGGCTTGATTGCCTCCCCACATGGAATTGCATGTTACCATTGCCTTTCCTTGTGGACTTCATCTGAAGTTGTTAACTGAACAAAAGATCAGCGAAGGTAAAACATGTATGTATCTAAATAAACCTTGGGATTGAGTTTGCATAGTCTTTACCCCATGTTTCCATGTCATCTGTCTGTCAGCTAGTTGTGCCGTAACCTCATGCCCAAAATTTGACAAGATACGAAACTTGAGATGATGGGATCTCTTAGTATTCATCCCCTTTATAGATCTACTCACTTCAGAATAAGATGTCACACTATAATGGAGTCTGACTTAGATCTCACTAAGCCTCCATCCAACAAATCTGCAATTCTCTGACTGCCTCTATCCGATACTTCATTTATCGTAGCTCCTCTTAAACTTCTTCCATCGTTTACTGTTCTTCATTCCTTCAAAGTTCTTATATTGCGTTTTTTTCAATCCCACAGAGCCATGGGAGAATCATTTGCTCTGATACCACTGTAATGTCCCCCAAAAATGGGCATATTTTTCCCTAAATCGGGATTTGTCTGCGGCAAACCCCAACCACTAAATGCAACTTGTAGACAAAATACCGTATAAAGCTATCATGCGCTCTGTTTTAACTCTAAACATGGGAAGTGCAACTAGGGTATGAAAGGAAATTCACTATGTGCCAGAAGGGCTTAAACTTGTATTAAGTTTTCCACTCCATTTCTAATCTTTTTGCAATTTTATAAAGCCAAAATATGAAGTCCCGTTGCAGTTTTTCTGATGCACAAGAAGGCTGAAATTAATTTATTTGTCGGGTAAACCCCAATTTTGCAGAAAATTATGAGTAGCTGGAAAACATATACGCACATTATGCCCGGAAGAAAGTCACCATCGGAGGTCTAGTTCACTGGGAAAAAGTGAAGTCTTACACAGAAAAGCCCCTAGCGGGGTTGGGCGCATTTACCCCTTGGAAAACAAAGGATTTAAGCTGCATAAAGAGCCAAAACACCAATTCGCCGCAGGCAGGGTGAGAATTGGAAATTGCCTAGCAGGGTACATATAGAAAAGAGTGAAAAATATGACAAACTTTTCTTCCAAAAGCTTGACAATGGGAAAGTTAGCAGGCCGCAGGCAGGTGCAAAAATTTATTTCCTGCCTTGCAGGGTAAAAATTCCCATGGTGAAATAAAAGAAAAGTGACTTAAGTGAAATCATGGGATTTTATTGCCTGCCATGCAGGGTAAATAATCCCATTGTCAAAGTGTCAAAGTCAAATCACTTAAGTGGATCATGGGATTTCCGGGGCTGCCTTGCAGGGTAAAAATTCCCATTGCCATTGCCTGTTTTTAAAAATAGAATTCTATTATGCTAAAAAGTGCGACCCACCTTGGGTGAATAATAATGCATTAAATAAATATTTGTTAATATTTATTCACCCAATTTTGGCACCCAGGCTTGTGGAAAAGTCAACAAAAGCAAAGGGGAATAAATCAATTGGAAATAGAATTCTAAAATTAAATAAATTTAATTTATTTAATGCAGCCCCTTTTGAGAAGGAATTAATACTTTTTAAAGTATTAAATGATTAAATTAAATTCCTATTTTCAGTGGCTATGGTCAAAGCACACTGTGAAGCTTAAGTGAAGTGAAAAGTGAATGATTAAATTGGATTAATTTAATTTATTGGATGGCTGTCCTTAAACATGCAATTTTAGCACACTAGTTAAAGAGAAAAGCATGATTTTTAATTAATTAATTGCCAGGAATAGGAAGGGCAATTATTAATTATAGAATTATGAGGGGTTATATAAGTATGGGCTGCCATAAGGATGAATTAATTAATTCACAGGTGAAGAAGTGCAGCCCAGAGGAAAAGTGTGCCCCCATTTGGAGAAGGATTTTGCTCAAAGGCAAGGTGGATTTGATGCTAAAAGCTTCCTAGTTTTGGCGCATGCTTTAGAAGAAGGCTGATCTTGTGTCTGCATAATTGTTTGTAGACAGGTGATACAGGTGCTCAGGTGAGGATTGGTAAAGGATTTATGCTTTGCTTTGCATGTGTAAATTAAACACGTCAAATTTTGGGGCAGCAGGCTTGAATTATGTAGATATTTGTACAATTAAAATTCACTATTGCATGCTCAGGTTGCCATCTTTGTCTGAATTAATTGTAGGAGTTAGATTCCAGGTGCTTTTATAAAGGAAGAGGAACTTATATCACTGTCCAATACATTGAATATTTCTTCTGAATCTAAAGGATTATCCAGATCTACACCAGTTTTGAAGAATTCTAGGTCAAATAAGAAGAAAACGAATTATTCAGACAAAGATAGACAAAGCTATGGCAAAGAAAGATGAAAAAGAAAGCACAACGGAGTCGTGCATCACTTCTAAATTTGTAGAGTATTGGAGACATACGGATCTAGGCTTGGAACCTCTTACTGAATTGATAGACAGATCCAAAGTAGGAAAGACTTCACTTATGCATGCAGAAAAAAACTTCACTCATACTTGTAGATTATAAGCAGTGGAATTATTCAAGCTGCAGCTTTTGCATCCACAGCCCAATTGCCAGAGTTTGTTATGTAGGTGCAGATCCATATCCAGATGCAGATGCAGATGCAAATCCATATGTCAGATCCAGATTCAGATCTCATAATTGTAAAAGCTTCTGGCACAAAGGCTTCATTCTCTTGTTTCGAATGCAGCCCGTGAAGAAGTCAGTGCATCGAAAATTCCTTCCAGGATCCTGTGCAAATGCTCCCATCTTCCAGTTGAAGCCTTCATTGAATTTTCATTCATCCAGAGTGCTTTGTAGAATTTTTAATTGCTCATATGCAATTAAAAATAAGGATGATGAGTCTCTCTATGGAAAACATTGCATTGATGCATGTACAACGGAGAAGAACTGACAAAAGCTTCAAAGGGATAAAAGAGAAGACAAGGCGAAGGCAAAATTCCAGCCGTTTCCAATTCCAGCTTGTCGCTTCCAGATCTAGCTTGTTGTTTCCAGATCCATTCGTTTATAGATTCCATCTTGTTTCCAGATCCAGTTTGGTGAGAATCAAGGGCAAAAGAATCAGCTGCATGCAAACATGAAAAATGACAAGATTGCATCTTTCCTCTTCCTTCTTCTTTCCTCCGATAAAGTAATTGAGTGATCAATTCAATTATACAACTTAAAGTGACTGGTTTAAAAGCCATTGCTTGAAGAAGTCAACTACTTGGAGATAGGTGGCAGGCGTGTAAAATAGAAGGTTCTATTTTTAGTTGCAAATCCTACATGTCATGCAAAGAGGAATTCCAGGAGGGAGATTGCCAGTTGTTTCTTTCCTCCGATTTCCACATATGCTTGTTCAACTAGAGCTTCCAAATTGTAATTTCCCCTCTACATTCTATAAGTAGAGGAAGAATCTTCGAGTAAAGATCGATCATAATTTGTAAGCAACAACCTTGTGTTCCAGACTTTGTGCTGAAACCTTTGAGATCCATTTGAAGCAAAGGAATATACAGGAGTAGATTTCCGGAGAACTTTGTGTCATGGTGTATTTTGTTTCTTGCTTTCTAATATTAGATCTTTTAATAGACTTTGTGTTATTTTCATATCTGGATCTAGAGCTGCCTTTGTTTTAGAATTCTGTGTGTTTCATATCTATTATGATTCTTCTAGGTGCATGCAATTAGCTCTGCCATCTATTAATTGGGATGCACATCTTCCCCATTTCTTCTGTGTATTATCCTAATTACTTCCTTCTTCTATAAAATACTTTTCCTTTCTTTAAATAGCTGCTTACTTGTTGTAGAACTGTCTCAATTATGGTTTATGAACTGAGTAGTTAAAGTAAAACCCCATGATAGATATTAGCATACTTTAAATTACAAATCTAACACGGGAGCCTCACCGGTAAATGAGGGAGATTTATCTCATGACTGCCTAGGTTTTATGCTATGCAGAAAATCTAGCCACAGAGTGCTTGTGGATGAGAGAGATTGATGCCTTGATCTGGTAAGAAGCTTTTGACCTGTAGAGATTGTTTCCCTAATGACTGTGGATGTGCCTTTGTGAGATTTAGGGAGCCTTGGGAAGCTTTTTGCAATTGTTGGAAGTGAGTGTATCAATGTAGTGCCATAGGATTTCCAGGTTAGCAAATGAGGTAGTGTTAGCTTGCTTATATAGTTGTAAATCGATTCTAGAATTATCGAAGATAACTGATCTAACCCATTTGAGGGAGTAAAGGATCCTACCTTGGGGAAGTTTGGAATTGAAAGCAAAGTTTCTCAGAAACTTTGCCGGTCCCAAGACCATATAGATAAGTCAAGACCGAATAGTAAATTCCTGACTAAAACTATAGTGACCTTGTCTATTCTAGGGATGAAAAACATTCTAATTTAGAAGTTTAAAAGCTTGAACCTGGGTTGACTACAGCATAGTGGATTTTATACTCTCGAAAATGTGTCGTGCATATCAGTGTGCTCACTGATAAACAAGCTAGACAAGAGAACTTCATAATTACTAAGTGGGATCCAAAAAGGTTGTGTTTATGTTAGCATCAACAAAATTAGATATTGGAGTCAAAACCAGCTTTAGTGATCAAAGAGTAAATTGCCAATTTGAGTAGTCTACATGGGATAGCGCAATAGCACAGAGCTTGGTCCTAAAGGAAGTCTTGGCTGATGGAGGGATTGCGAGTGATTTGCAAGGTAAAATTTCACATACACCTGAATATTATGTCTATTTTTTGGAAAAAACCTACAACGTAAATAGCTTTCTATAGATAAACCGACGATCTCGAGCTCCAATGGATTGGATGAACTCATCATCAACACTTGCACAGGATAGAGCATCATGAGGGATACTCAACAGCTGTTGAAGAGTGACACTGATGAAGGTATATGTAGTGATGATAGTAGATACGAAGGCAATTGTAAGAGGATAGTAAGGTGATGTTGTAAGGAGGTTGTAATGAGACAATTGTGAAGGTATAAAAGCATGTAGGCCATTAATATCATTGGACTGCAAATTAAGGCCAACTCATTAAGTAACATTTGCTCAATTATCACAATGCGTAAAAATCAAATTGCTCTGTTAAACTAGGTAACCATTATGGTTACTCACTATGCTCCTAGGGAACAAGAATCATCCGGGGAATGCCAATTGCTCAATAGTGCCTGAGAAGAGTCAAAGTTTAGTAAACAGTGAAAATTTAGGTGTGTATATATGCCCCAACCGAAGAGTATTGTGGAAAACACATGAAGTGACTTCCTGCATGAGCATAGTCTTCGGGAAAAGAAACGCAACAATGATTAGGGCGGCAGTCACGAGACCGCCGCCTAGGCAGGGCGGCGGTGACGTAAATGAAGAGAAATAGGCAAAGGAAATAGGAGCAGTACAAAGAGTAATACAAATCACATGAGGGCTCAAATATAGCATACCTAACTGATATACTTCCCTACTTGCGAGTGCCTGGCTGCATAGTCGAATCACCAAAGTATGCGAGGAGAGCTTTATCATCATTGCGGACACAAGTAATACGTTGTTCTTGCAGTGTAGTACTCTAGGAAATAAATAGGTATGTAAATATTGCCCCCTCGGAGAAGCGTTTAAGCTATGAAGGGGTGTCATAGAACGGATGGATTGGAGTAGTGTTGCAGTCCCGAAAGAGGAGAAGTTAGGTCATAAGTTAGGTACATAAACAGGTCCGTATGTCGAAAGTGATGCCATCCATAATTAGGGTGTAAATAGGTTGTACATAGCGTAAAATAGGAACTCAATGTTGCAGATAGACAAGGTAGATCGCATAAATCGATGTAAAAATCACATGGCTTGAAAATAGAGGACGTACCATTTGTGCGGGGGTAAGAACTTACCTTTTTCGACGCTCCAAATACTGTGCAATATAGGGCTATTCAAAACAAGTCAGGTTGCTATAGATGTATGAGCAGTGGGCACATTCTTCTGGAATTCATTGATCAGCTTGTTACGATTGTGGTTGGTTTTCGCAGCTCTGGGACCCAAAATGATGGATATCTTACAAGAGAAGAGTTTAAAATGTTCGTGATGAGATAGCGATCATGCCTATGCGAGCAGAAAGTCAGTCTACCTGCATTTGATCACAGGTTGCATTATCCTGATTTTAAAATTCCGATCCCCGACAATGTTTGATTTGAGCATTCTTAGAGTCCATCGGGAGATCGTCGAGGAGGCATATGTGGGTGAAAATTTTATGTTCAAAAGGTTGATCTGAGGAGGGTGCACTACAACAAATTTTTGGGAAGGCTTCGTTTTTAGTTAAAATGGTCCTTTTTTAGTGTTTTTAGGATATAAAACCCACGTGGGTTTTCAGGACATGACCACCACCCTGAACAGGGCAGCGGTTACAAGACCGCTGCCTTTAAGATGGAAGTTACGAAACTGCTGCCCTGCTCTGGGTGGAAGTTCCTAACAGAATGCTAAAAGAACACTTGTTTGAATTTTTTTTTGCATTTTTAGCATTTCTATGTGTTTTCATGATTTTTCTAATGTCATTCGGATGGTAACTTTCTCTGTTTTGTGTGTTTTTGGGTGTATGCAGGTGAGGGAGGAATACATTCGGTGGAGCCGAGAGAGAGAGTGTGACTGGCCTCCAGCAGTGTTAGATGCCCTTTCACAGGACGAGCAGGATACTCTTTAGAGGGCTGGTATACTACGTATATCGCGGGTTCCACATGTTGCACCATCCAGTCAAATACTTTGTGACTTATTTTCCTACTGGGATGTTGATCGAAACACCTTTCGATTACCAAGGGTTCGAGGTGAGTGGACCATCACTTTAGAGGATGTCTATCGTACATTGGGGGTCCTGATCATCAGGAGACATCTTACTCTTGAGACAGCAGGTTCACGAGCCCAAATAGCACAGTGGGCCTCTTACATGGGAGATGCAGTCATCTCCAATGGTTCGAAGAAGGGGGTGAGAGTTCGGTCTATTCCTAGCTTACCCATCCCCTTGATTCGCCAGGCCATTATGGGGATCCTTGCCTCGAGATTGTTCAGGGACAAGGGGAGAGATACACTATTATACTGTTGGTCCCCCATCATTGCACAGATTGAGGGACATGGCTGGATTTATGCCTAGGGAGCAGACATACTTGGGACTACCTACGATGACTTATACAGGCTAGTCCATTTACAGGGGCAGTCTTTGAGCCATCCGACCCTGGTTATGAGTTTGGTTTACGAGCGCTTCATCCCTTATGGAAGAGGTGTAGAGGTGACAGATCCTGGAGATGTGAGGGCAGCTAGATGGACAGACATGTTGGTGCTCAGAGTACCTCATCAGCCATTTGCTTCTCTGACCACCGATGACATAGAGGCCACACCATATCAGGCCATGGCAAGCTTATGGGGCGAGGAGGCTCTTACTTTGATCTCCTGCTCCACCACAGGTTAGCTCATTGACAGAGTAGGGCGAGTGGAGATACACCCCTTTGGCTGAGTTCCTCAGCAGTTTGGCCTACCTTTTATGGGCATGCTTCCCCCGGTAGCGCCAGTATACAAGTCAATTCGAGAGGCCAGAGGGGGTCCTAGAGGTCGGGGTTGGATAGTTTTTACCCATGGAATTCCTATTGCGGCTAGCCGAGTAGTACGTGCCCGAGGGAGAGCCGGTGCTCCTCAGGAACCCTTACTTCAGATTGCCGCGAGTCTTGCCCATAGCAGCAATGACCCCATCAACATAGACTCCGAGTCTGAGGAGTTCACAGGGGGAGAGATAGAGGAGGAGACTAAGGAGGACAGTGATCCTGAGTGGCATGACACTCAAGATATTATGTAGGCAGAGAGGGTAGAGCAGAGTGTAGAGAGGGTGACTCTAGTTTTAGAGGAGCCACTCTCCCAGGGCCATGGTGGGGAGGATGAGTCCATTTCGGGACGCTACATCACTCTAGCTATGGGGGGAGCACCTCAGTCAGCGACGACATCTATGACAGGTGCTGACCCTAGAGATCCATCCTGGAGGCCTAGTGATCCGAGTAAGTTACTATCCTCCCTTTTAATGTTTGTTTTTAATTAGGATTGCCTTGGTTGTTATCTCTCCTTTTGTTCATATTTGTGTTTTATCTCTTGTCTTATGTCTAATTCATTTTCTCCTTTTTTTACAGAGACTTTCGATGAGTGGTGAGACCTAATTCACAGGGTATGTACTGATACCCTAATGATCCCCATGGAGATGACCCGTGCAGAGCTGTCTGTGGATGTAGGGGAGCCCTCAGTAGCTGGCAGACATACTAATGTCTTTTCCCCCGTCTGGCATGTGGCTAGGATGGTATCTACCCTCTGTACTGAGCTGACAGGGTATATGACAGCAGAGCGCCTGATGAGGATTCATTCTCATGGTGAGACCGCAACTGCCCCTCGGGATCATGAGCCCTCTGTGCATTCAGAGCACCGGCATAGCCGGAGTCCTAGACGTGGGCATGCACCTTCAGAGGGATCTCATAGGGGTTGAGAAGCCACTTGGCTCTCTTAGATTTTTGCATGACATTTTTGTACTTCCCGGGCTCTTTGAGCGTTTTGACCATGCCTAGCGCATGATGGCATTGTACAGGAATTTTGACCATATATATATATATATATATATATATATATATATATATATATTCTTTTTGGATAAGAGTCTTAGCATTTATGACTTTGCTTGCATTTCCGTTTTCTCATGTAAACTATGATGTTATGCTTATATGATTTTTTAGAATGTATGCAATGGAGAACAAATGATACAAGTGTCTACTTTCTTTTTGTATTCCATGATGTTGATATATGATAATGTAGATATAACGTGATTTTGAATTTTTAGCTTCTTTAAGCAATTTTGATACTTCATATCTATTTTGGCAAAGTGGTGAAGATAAGCCGGTATGATGAGCAGATAAACTGGCCCCTACTCCCAACTCCACGTAACTAGTAAGATGCGAGGGCTCATCACTGAGAGTTGGAAAGGGCACAAGTTATGAAATGTGTTGAAATGATAGTGATGAAAGATAGACAAAGCTTTGGTGGAACCAAATTAGGATGCTACAAGCCTACTCTACTTGAGTGACTCCATAGTTTGGGATGTAACTTGCTTTGTGGTTTATCTAGACTTAGATCCGTATATGGCCACATGGTAGACAAAATCTGGGTTATTAGGATTTTTAATTCTCTTTGGAATTTTGGACATCTGATTCATTTGTTTTTGACTCAAGATTTCAAGATTTTATGACCTTTCACATTTGTTTGTCAAGAGGACCCCCCACACCTTTTCCCATGTTACTAGTAAGAAGTGTGGGTTTATCACCTTAGGCAAGGCATAGGTGAGTAAGGGCATTTCCATCCTTTCCCAACCCTACGTCTCTAGTAAGAGACGCAAGCTCATCACCAAAGGTTGGTGGGGCAAGGAAATGTGTAAATTTAAAATTTTTTGTTTGATTTATACTTGACTTGTTTGTTTGAGTAAAATGTTTGCATGCTCTTACTTCCAAAGAGATATTCATATGGGATAGATGTGACACGATGAAGCTTCTAGAACAGACCATAGGCAAGACACCTATCCTAAGAAGAAACCAAAAGTGAGAACAAGCATGCAGATCTTGGTATGGTTACCATTAATACTTTGTCATATCTAGCTTTATTTGATGAAATGATTCCGAAATAGTTGATGATATCATGAAAATGGAGAAGTATGATTAGAGCGTTTATGCCAATACCATCAGAAGTTTGTAATGAATTTCTTTTTAAGAATAGATTCCTTGATCACAAAGTTGTACAAAACAAGTGGACAAAATGATCCTAACTATATGAAGATGCAATGTAGCTATAATTATACAAGTAGTGTTGGTTGCTTATGTATAGAATTATTTAAGGTGTAGGGAATTGACCGTTTCACCAAGTTCCTCACCTTCCATTGTGCATAGGAGATATGTACCATTTCCATAGTCCTTCATGACTCAGTCTGGGCCCAACCATTTGGGCCGGAACTTCCTTCCTTCGCTGGTCTTTTTATCGATCCGGTTGTCTAGCCTTAGAACTAGATCACCCTCATATATGTCTTGGAAGTCTATGTAGATGCATATCTTCCCATTCTTTTTGAGAATGGGAATGATATTAGATATCCACCGAGAGTAATCGACTAGCTTGATGAATCCTACTTGGAGGAGTTTCGTTACCTCCTCTTTTACCATGAGAGCTACCTTAGGTTTCATTGGTCTTGATTTTTGTTTAATTGGCTTTGCATTTGATTTAGTGACGAGGTTATGTACCACAATGTGTGGTGCAACCCCTATCATTTCCTTATAATTAAATGCAAAATCCTTCTGATGTTCTTTGAAGATTTGAGTGTGTATTTCTACTTCCGATGGAGTTAACGAGGATCCTAACTTCAATATCCTTGGTTTGTCTTCTGTTCCGATATTAATATCGATTGTTTCTTCGATTAGAGAAGTGTTACCTTCTTCAAACTTAGACGGGGCTGGAGGTAATTCCAGGTTGTCTCTATTTTTGACTGTGTATATGCTAAGTTTCTTTTATGGGGGAAGCTCTGTCATGGGATTTCCGAAGTAGGAGGATGAATGCGGGATTAGGGATAAATCTACCACGTGATGGGTGAGATGTAACACCACATAGGTGTTTAAGAAATCAAGAGTGGTTGTATCACTATCGATGTGGTCTAGGATAGTATATTTGTTTTCATTTCCATTTAAAAGAGGATTTGACATTGTTTTTATCAGTGGTTCAGTACAAAGGGATACCATGAAACGGGTATCCTCTAACTTACTGTTTGGAGTAAAGTGCGATGCTGAGGTTGCTATTGAATCGGTGAGAAGATTTTGTTCTCGCAGGATTGCTTCAATTGATATGAAGTCAAACTCCTTGCTTAAATTCAGTACAGCTGTTTTGTAGAGTTGTAAGTGCTTGGCTCTGGTTTCATACACCTCAGAGACTTGGTTTGTTACCAATTGCGAGTCTCCCAACACCCTGATATTATTAACATCGATCCTTTTAGCTAAGATGAGGCCAAGGAGGAGGGCTTCATACTCAGCACCATTGTTTGTACATTCAAAATTTAATTTAAAGGCGAATGGTAGGACTCTTCCCTTGGGAGAGGTAACAATTACACCTACCCCAACTCCGTAATGACATTTAGCTCCATTGAAATGGAGAGTCCAATACTTAGCTAGGAATATGGGTGCCGGGATATTTGTTGTGTTAACATCTTCTACCTCTACCATGTAGAGATCTACTGCTGGGAGAGAACCGACACCTAGGGTGTATCCCATGCCTACGAAATCAAATGGTAGGAACATTGGTAGATCTTGTTCTAGCAATTCAACAATTTTCGTAGTAGTTCCTAATGATACTGTTTCTACAATCTTAGCCTCATCTTTGATGGCTGGGATTGTCTTGGCTAGGCTCATGGTTTCAAGCTCTGTCATAGGTACCAACTTTTCTTCTGGTTTTGGGCCGGTAGGTTTATTAAGTTGGTTTGTTGGGAGTTTAAACTCCGAGTGCGTGCCTGGTCTTTTCTTTAGGTCAACTAGGTGTATATCGAATGGTTTTGGATCACCTTTGGCTATGAACACCTTTCCTAAATGCAAGAATCTTACTTCTTGAAATAATGTAGAAGGGATAGCCTTCATACGGTGTATCCATGGTCGGTCGAGGATCATATTATAGTTAGTTTCCCGATCTATAATATAAAATTCAGTCAGGATTGTTTTGGGCCCTAAGGTGACCGGTAGTATTATAGTTCCAATTGAGGTAGCTTTAAGGCTATCATAGCCTCTTAGTGTATTTCATGTCATGGAACAATTCGTTTCTCCATACCCTAGCTTTTGGAGGAAAGAGAAGGGGACTACGTTAACTGCTGCCCCATCGTTAACCATTGTTCATTTTACATAATTGTTATAAACCCATACTTGCAAATGTAAGGTTGGATCACCTCGGTTTGCAATCTCAGCATCTGTTGGCATTTTGTTTACTTCGAATATGAATTCGGTGTCCCTATCCGGCTGCCCCGGAGGGTGGATATCAAAGTCTATATGGTTTACGTATGTTTTGGGAGGTGGAGTGATGTTAATTAGATGACCTAAACCCAATGCTTCTAAAAGAGCAGCCTTGTGGGCAGGAGAATTATTTAGTAAGTCCAAAAAAGAAATGTGCAAGAAGGTTTTGGTTAGATCATTAATTAAATCATAAGCACCTGTGGGTTTTATTAATACTTGTTGGATATTGTCTGTTTCTAGCGGGTAACTTGGACTTAGCTAAAAGGAATAATCTCGTGTCCTTGTTACAGCTTCCATGGGTAGCTTGGCATCTAACTCCACTAAACTAACTACCTTAGGTCGTGGCTGACTTCCTAATTGTGGCGCAACTAATGGATTCAATGAAGTTGAGGCTTCATGGTAATTGTTTCCTGTAATTACACCCTTGTTTGTCCCATTTGGATTTAACTTGTTATTGTTGTGATTTGGGAGTGGATCATTGAATATCTTGAGGGGTGCATTTTGAGGGGAAATTTCCCCTATAAAAGTATTTGGTGCTGGTGATGTAGGATCTGCCAAGAACATATCTATAAAAGGTTGCCTTTGTTCCTCTGGCAAACGTTGCATGAATTTATAGTAGTCACAGCACGTTCTAGTGTCATGGCCTCGGATTTTATGAAAACCACAATACGAGTTAGGATTTTAATTCCTAGTTTGTTGACTTGGTGTATATTGTGGCTTAAAACTCTAATCAAACTGTTGCTTATTAGGATTAAAGTTTTACATTTGTTGTTTTTGGTTTTGGATTTGGTTATGATATCTAGTTGGGTTTTGGCTTGGGCCCTGTGTAGGGTTTCGCCATTGTTGTTGTTGTTGTGGATGATTAAAATCCACTGTATTGAATGTTGGGGTAAAATTGTTGTTTCGTTGGTTGTTTATTAGCGGTGGAGTATTCACAACATTTACCCTTTTGGCTTGATCAGCTACTCCATCTATTGTCACTCCGCGATTTCTATTAAGAATTTTAGGTCCTTGATTGATGCTTGTGGTAGTGGAATAAGATGTAGTATTCTGGTTGGTGGTGATTAACTTCCCGTTTGTTCCATATGTCTTATGACTGCTATCTATTTCCACTTGATCTATTCGGAGAGCACTTTCAAGTACTTCATCGTAAGCCCTTCGTGGGAACTTTTGGACTTCTTCCTTCACTTCTCTGTTGAGAGAATGAAGGAATAAATCACATAGTTCCATTTGGTCCATATTTTGAGCACTGGCTGAAGAATAAAGAACTGTACACCACCTTTGGATGAAATGAGCAACGGATTCATTATGTTCCTGCTTAATGTGTAAGAATTCCCTGATTCCTGTTCTTAATAGTTTGTTCATGTCAAATGCCTTGATGAACTCTAAAACGACTTGCTTGAATGAATGGATGGAAGCCTTAGGTATTCTATAATACCAATCGAGAGCGATACCTTCCAAGGTCTTGGGAAATATTTTAGCAACAACCCCATCCCAAGGGAGTAGTTCTCGGATGGCTGTGGCATAAGCCTTAATATGTGCATTCGGATCTCCCTCACCTTTGTATTTGGGTAAATCGGGAAGAGGTCTTGGAAGCATGACGCTTCGTATGGTGAAATCTAAGGGCTCTTTGAAGTATTCTAAATATGTCCCTATCGCATAGGTTTCGACCATTGATGGTGCCTGTTGAGGGAGTGGAGGTGGAATGGGTTTTTGATATGGCGTAGCGTACGCATTGGTGGGGGCATAAGGAAACCCCTGTGTTTGAGGAATCATGCTAGGAGAGGAGAACATATCCCCTTGTGGTGATTTGGAGTACATGTTTAAGTATGAAGGGGTATTGTCCAAGAATGGATTATTTTGTACTAGACCGGGAGGTGTCAGAATGGTGTTAGAAATGGTGGTTCTTGTTGGGGTTTGTTGTGAATACTGAGGGGTCATGCCTAACATGCCTATTCCTGTGAGTAGGTCTACCTAGCTAGGATGGTGTGGAGGATTATAATTTCTTTCCTGCATGAATTGAGAATGGTGATTTTCCTGAGCAAGTTCTAACCCCCTCACTTTTTCTACTAACGTTGAAATGACTTCATTTGGTGAAGTCACGGTATCTTGGCTTAGTGGCGTTTGTTGTATATCTTGGTGTTGTATAGGCATGTGATATCCTGCTATGAATTGATCGCTGCCTTGCCAAGTTTCCCCGAGGGCATTTCCTATATGACGTGGCATGGAGGTATTTTCTTGAAAAGAGACTTCGGGTTGTGTTTGTAAACTCCCTATGGGTGGGTACATACTCCGAGAACGTTGTTCATTCCTGGCGTAACGTATCGAATGTTCATCATCTAAAACAAGGTATGGGTCATCTTGTCTACTAATTTGTGGTCTAAGTAGTACCTGAGGAGATGAACTAGATTCTCCTGTGAGCATCATATTGTTTGAGCCTGAAGGCTCTGTTTGTTGTGTTTGAGCGAGCTGATCCAACTCTTTTGTTTGGAAAGATGAGTTATATCTGACACTTTGCGATGGATTTTGTGTTGATAATTGGTTATCTAAATAGTTGTCACCCCATACCAAGAGTGAGGACGATGACTGTTTATTCAGTTGAGCATAGTATGCCTCAAGACCTAGGAGAGGTCTACCATATGCATCGAATCCTGACATATTCAGGGGGTATATGAATACCCGCAAAATAATGGGAAAAGGTGAAGGTGATGGTGAAAGCCAATGAGGTAGATAAGATGAAATAAATGTTAGTAGAATTATGATTCTGAATCAGAAAGTAGGAAGCTTCACGTCAGGTTCACCAATTTTGTACGATGGAAAAGTGACAAGTGAGTGTGGGAATCTACAAGTAACTTTTCCTCGCACCTGACCTCCCGAGATCATGCCGAGACAGATGGTGGGGATTGAATATGCGTGGGATGCAGACAAACTAGTTAGGCAATCTGATGTCTTTGACGCGCACTAGTGGAAATTGTGAATCTAAGGCAAAGAAGGCCCTCCTAACCTAAACTGGTGTGATAGATTGATTAGCAAGGATGACTGCTCGAAGGCTCCAATCAATATCGAGCTCTGGCGTGATTCGGTATATGGGTTGTGGAATACGTGGAAAATGACCTGGGATAGTTTCGTGTATGTCTCTAGATAAGGTCATAGGGTGGATGGTAAATATAATTGACTCTATGGGCGATTCTCTAGCTGTTATGTCTAACAAGGATAATTGTTCGATGATGATAGGTGGAAGTGGAGTATATCTGAATACTTATATGCGTAGGCTAGCATCTATGTCTAACTCACCTATAGACTCGTTGGGCTGTGGGATTTGTGGGTCACAACCATAGATTCGTGTTTGTTGTGGTCCTGCTATGTTCATGTGCGGATTCAGTCCCTAATCCCTAGTATCCAATAGTCATATGCTTTCTCAGCCTCTATATTCAGAATTAGCAGTTATGTGATCTTTTCAGAATATCTCACAGGTGTTCGTGCAACTTGAATTCTTAAGCTGGTATCTATATCTGTGAGAGTGTCTCCTGAGTCTAGTTGTGGGACCAAAGGATCACAACCGAATGTTTGCTCTCTTTCAAACCCTTCCACAGTCATGCGGGTATATATCTAGGGTAATCTATAGTTTGGTTGATTTGACCAAAACGTGTGTGCTTTGTCGTCTTCTATGTTTAACCCGTGTAACTGGGAACTGATTTGTTACAAGTTTATTGTTGTTTGGAAGACTTAGATCCTAAGATTTTGATCTATATCAGTTATTGCTGTAACGAGATTGGGTTGGGTCACGATTTGCTCGAATATGTATTCTCTGGGCTCTCTAGGTCCCATGATTGTCATACAAAAAGGAACAATGTAAATCTATCACATCAACGTAAATTTTAACTATGTAAAGCGTATTTATAGCATATATAACTTCTCTATTTTTGTATTTTTCTGATGAATTTATATGAAATTGAAGGAGCACCTATTTTAATGTTTGTAGAATTTGACAACTAATCTAATAACGAATTTAAAACAAACAAAGCAACCGAGTATAGCTACTTGCCTGTGCAGTTGTAAATCTATTCTAAATAATGAAATAACTGATCTAATCTATTTGAGAGACTCTCGATCCTACCTCAGAAGTGAGGAATGAATCATAGTTTCTCAGAAACTATCAATCCCCACAGCTTCCCTGGCAATATTGGAAGTAAAATTGACTGAAATAAAGTGATTGGTTGCTCTATTTGATATGCTTCTAACTAGAAATTTGAAAGCTAGAACCTGGATTCTACAGAATAGTGGCGAATCCGATGGTGTGTGTGATTTTTTCCTCTCAGTGTGATCTCCTCGTTCCTTCGTGTTCACGTGGATCTAGAAAAGCGTGTAATGCTAGCATCAACAGAAGTAGATATTGGGCCAAAGGAAGCTTAGGATACAGACTGAATATAATGCGAGTAGGAGAGAGATAGCGCAAGAGTACAGAGCTTGGCTTATGCAATTCCTAGTAGGATTTATTGCGAGTCATGCAACATAAAACATCCAGAACCTGAAACTATCATGTTTGAAGAACAAAACCTGCAACTTTAATGGCTTCCTATTGAAATAAAACTATCCTATTCCAATTTATTTGGATGAAGTGATAACAGCAATTGCACAAGATGGGTATGTGGCTTCCTAGCAACAAAACAACACTAATTAGGCATGCAATGAATGAAACTAAGAACTCTAAGCAAAATGAAAGACTAATCTATTACAATGAGAAATTCAAAGGTAAATTTGAGGGGCCATTTGCTTTAGCACAAGCCAACTATTTATAGCATTTGCATTTACCCAAGGTAAAAACCAAATTGATCTCTTAAACTATAAACAATGGCAAAACACTATTCCAGGGAACCAGAATCATTAATGCAAGCCCAAGGTGGTGAAAAAAAGGTGGTAAATGTTGAATTTTACATGAGTCGCGTTAAAATAGCATTCTAGAAAATGCGTGAAGGACCGCCACCCTGAGCAAGGCGGTGGTTATAGGACCGCCGCCCTGTCCAGGGCGGTGGTCACGAGACCGCCGCCCAGGCAGGGCAGCGGTTTCTTAAGTGAAGAGTAAAAGGCAAAGGAAAGAGGGGAAAAGGGAAAAATAAAGCACGTGGGGGCTAAGTGGGGCATGCGAGATGATAACGCATACTTGGAGAGATTTTTCGGATCCCGAACACCTTGCGAGGAGACCTGTATCATCATTAGGGCATGTGTTACGTTGTTCCAGTGGTGCAGTACCCTACAATTTTGGGTACGTACAGTAACCTTCCAAGAATCCACTATAAAACTGTCGTACAACCGTCACTTCCCAACTAACCTACTAATATCAAGTTCCACCTCAACTTAGGCACATGTGTGACATCCTTAAGTAGCCATGTGTTCCCATTCTGCATTTTCACCTGAACACAACCTTTCTCTACTATTCTACATGGTTCATCATCACCAAGATATACATGTCTAAAATCTCCTTGAACAAAATTAGTAAAGTAATGTCTATATGGGGTGGCATGGAAAGAAGCCCTTGAATCTAACACCCAAGACCCGACAATATTATATAAAGAAATAATTAAGGCATCTTGACAAACATTACCTGCTGCCACATCTTTAGTTTCCTCCTTGTTCTTCTTATCCCGAAGAGCCCAATAATCTTTCTTAGCATGACCAACCTTCCCACAATGCCAACGTTCTTACTCTTAGACTTTAACCTTCTACGATCATTCGACTTCCCATAGTTACCTTTCCCTCTATTCCTTTGTCTCGCTCTTCTCTCCACCGTTAAAGTGTTTCCAAAAGTAGAAGAATCTTCGGTGCTCTTCCTTTGCATTTCCTCACTTAGGATCACACCTATTACATCCTCAAACTTCATCTTTGAATTATTAGAGACCGAATTACTTACAGCCATAACCAAGTTATCCCAGCTATATGGTAAGGAGCATAAAATCAACAAATCCCTGACCTCATCATCAAAGTCAATTTTTATCGAGTTTAACATACTCACAACTGTATTAAATTCATTCAAATGAACAAAAATAGAACCATTCTCAGACATCTTCATATTAAATAATTTTTTCATCAAAAATATTTTATTAAAGGCAGAGGGTTTTTCATATAACTTCCCCAATGCACTCATGAGACCTTATGTGGTCCTCTCCTGTGATATGTTGAAAGAAACCAAAGATGCAAGGTATAACCGAATTGCCCCGAGTACCTTTCTATCCAGCAACTCCCAATCCTCATATGATATGGTTGTAGGCTTCTTTGCTTTTCCATCCAAAGTAGCATGGAGGTACTTTTGATATAAGTAATCCTCCATTTACATCTTCCACAAACCAAATTTCTGCCCATTGAACTTCTCAACCCTTTATCTGCTCTCATCCGCCATAGCTCCCATTCAAGCTAAAATTTCCCTGTGATTTACCACTTTGGCAAAAAACCACCAAAGCTCTAATACCAGTTTTTAGGAATTAGAGAACAAATATGTGGAAACAATTCCTCAAATCATAGCAGTAGGAAACTATATAGCAGAAGTATACATGCAAAAATATAACATAATAAATAAATAATGCACAAAAGAAGACAAGACAAGATTTAACGTGGTTCACCCAATGTGGGCTACGTCCACCAAGAACTTACTCATATTTTATTATTAACAAGAGTAAAACAACTCTCATAGTCTTCTCTCAGTTATGAACTCACAACAGAATTCCAAAGATGCTAAACCACATCTAAACCACAATTGACATCCAATTTTATAACATTGATCACTCTTGATCACCTCTTGATCACTAAGACTCAAGACCTCTTAAACACACAAGATATCTTCAAGATACCCTAACACCTTTATTTATAGGTTTACAATCTTATAAGAAGTCCAAAAGCTGAGCCTAGAAGTTTGAAAGTCATGACCTTTCATCTTCCCACAACTGGAGAAGAAACTGTCATGACCTTTCATCTTCCCATGGCTGGAAAAGAAACGATCATGACCTTTCATCTTCCCAATTAAAACTCCACACTTTAATACTTATTTGAGAAGACCAAAAACAGGCTCCACACCACAACAAATCATGGGAGGTACATAATAATTTTTATTTCTTTGTGAAACTATGATGTCATGTTCAGGTATGAGTCCCATTACCCACTTGATATTGGTAATTTGGACCTATAAGAAACCTTATATAAAAAAAAATGTATTTTACTTCATTCTGCACACCCCCTGTGATTAATTGTCTCCATCCATGGAATATTTCTCTTACTTCTGTAATAAATTTGTAGGATACTTTTATTCTTTTTGTACACAAGTTTATCCAAATTTGTTATTTATTATGACTTTGAGGCAAATTTCAAAATACAATAATGCAATCAACTTATTTGCTGGATGGAAAAAATTATTAAGTGAAATTCTAAGTGTACACCTAAATTATTGACCTAAATAATTCTGAGAAGGGTGTCCACTCTAATTATTGTCAAGGGTGCTCCCAAACTTTACTCCAACTCTAAGTGTACACCTAAATTATTGACCTCAAGTCTATTTATTTGATCTCTCTGAATTAGATATCTACATGCATTTGTATTCTAATGAATCAATATAAACAAACATCATTTTTGCCAATTAAACTACTAACTCTTTTGATTAAACATTGAAAAAAATTAATGAAAATTGTTTAAATTAACTAAAAGGTAATATTAAAATAAACAAAAATTGAAAAATATTTAAAATTAAAAATAAGAATCAATAAAAATTGATAAAAATAAATTATTATTAATTTTTAAAGTAATTATAAATTGTAAAATAAATTAAAAAAATTATCAATTTAAATGTCATTATTTTAAAAATTTATAACATGAAAAATTAAAATTATAATTGAAAAAATTAATTAAAATTAAAATTAATTAAAATATAAAATATAAAAAAAATTAACAAAAATTATATATCTAGAAAATGTAACTAAAAATGGATAAAAATAAAATTACTGAAAATGAAAAATATATAAAATAGTTATATTACTTAGAAATTTAAAAAAATGTAATTTAATAAAATAATTAGAATAAAAAATGAAAATTAACAAAAATTATTTAAATCAATAAAAATGTAATATTAAAACATACTAAAATAGAAAATTATTTAAAATTAAAAAATTATTAAAAATAAATATTATTAATTTTTAAAAGTAATTATAAATTGTACAATTAGTAATTCAGTAAAGATAAGAATTAAAAATTAATAATATAAAAAAAGTAATTTAATAAAAAATTAATAATTCACTAAAGATAAAAAATTTAAAATAATTTAAAAAATTATATTAATAAAAAAATAATTTTTTTTTAACTTAACAAACGTGTAATATTAAAATAAAGTAAAATTGAAAATTATTTAAAATTAAAAATTTATTAATAAAAAAACTAATAAAAAGTAAAAAATAATAAATAATAAAAATTACAAATATAAAATAAAAATTATTAATAAAAAAACAAAAATCTAAATAACAAATTGATCGAGGATTATAAGGACATTTCTTTGGTCTCATCAAGCACCGAACTCGTCCACCAACTGCCGAGTGGGTTTTATATACTCTAAATGCTTTGCATACCCTCCAAATTTATCAGATGAAGTTGTATTGCAGCTTCAATATCCTTTAGGTGACAATGTCCACTCTGATCTCAACAAAGGGAAGAAAATCCCAACTTTAGAACCATTCAAAATGTTCATCATTTTAAGCTCAACAACTCCGTTTAATTTCTCCACACCAAAACTGCTCAATTGTATGGAATAATTGTTTTATTTTATTTTTCATTTTTTTTTTATTTTTAAATTTGTTATTATTTAACTCAAATTATAAAATCATGACATTTGGCAACTAGTTTGTGGAAAAGAATTGCAGGGCAGGTGTCAACAATTGAGCGGAAAAGAGCAACATGTATCAAGTTATAAAAGGCCTATCTAATTTTGGGTTATTAATTTTTTATTATTTATTACTTTTTAATTTTCATCAACTTTTATTAATTCTTAACTTTTTACTAATTTCCATCAAATTCAATTACTTCTAATATTTAATTCTTTATTAATTTTAAAATTGTATTATGTTTTTATTAAATATTTATTTCTTTTAGTATTTAATTTTTTGATTTATTTTTTTATTATTTTTATAAATTTAGAATTTTAACCCATTTTAATTTTTTATGAAATTTTATTTTTTATTAATTTTATTTTTTAATCAATTTTTTTAATTGTAATTTATTTTAATTTTTTTTGTTTTTGTAAATTTCTAATTTCTTTCACCATTTTATTTTTTTACTAATTTTAAATATTATTATTTAAAATTAATATTAAATTTTCTAAAAATTAATCCTAATTAATTAATAGGTCTATTGGCCTGTTAATAAGCACCAAAAGTGTTATTGCTAGTCACTCACAAGGAAATCAAAGGATTCAAAAAATAAGAACTCAAATGCAACACTTAGGATTCTTCTATGCATTTGACACGTCACTAAGATCCAAACATGGATGCGTACATTATACGAGTGTGTTGAAAACTAGGGTTATGCACAAGAAACTCCCTAAGTGATCGTGCGTGAAGTGATAATCATGAATTTTTATGCAGAACTGTGTAAGGCCAATCCTGGGAACAAGACAAAACCTTTGCTTTAGTCTAAAACCTTTATGCAAGAAGTGTATTAAACTTCCAACATAGTATATGAAAAATGCTTACGCGTGGTTTCTACTAATATTAGGTACATGTGTGAAAATATTTTCACCTTTACACAAACATGTAAGTCTTAACATCAACCAAAGGTTGCACAATTCTACCTTATTGTTATTTATCTATTTTGTGTTATGCAAGTTTTATGGAATTCAGATGCTCTTATATCATATAGTTTTTATAAGTGAAATAAATCATGAACTTTAAAGGTTTTTGGATGTAAGCAGGTAAGGTAAAAATATAGAAGAGAAAAACAGACAATAATAAAACAAATTGTTTCTATTAGAATTTTGCTAGAGCTTCACTGCTCAGATTTTCTTTTTAAAATACATACAAATTCCTCAAATATATAGAATTATTTCAAAATAGATAGCTTCATGAGCAAGATACAAAGAGAAATAAACATTAAATGTGCATGGGTAAGAGAGGAACATTTTACGATTAATGAAAATATTCTTCGGGTTTTTTATGCTGACAAAATCTGTCAGTCTTAATTCGGTAGTTGAGATTACACAAATCCCAACACTCCCCCTTAATCTTAACTACCATGCAACTACATCTAGACATTCTTTGAGATACAGAAAAGTATCTTTTGGTAAAGGCTTCATCAAAATTTCGGCAAACTGGTCTTCAGACTTGTAAAAGTCCAGATATATCTTGCCATTGTTGACAAGCTCCCTGATGAAGTGATATCTAGTGTCAATGTGTTTGCTCCACTTGTGGTATACATGATTCTTTGATAATGCAATTGCTGAATTTTTGTCATAGAAAATATGTGTTACTTCTTCTTGAACTCTCCACATCCATACTTCCTAATAGGCTGCGATTATGGCTACTACATACTCTACTTTTGCGGTTGAGAGATTGAGAATGGACTGCTTCTTGGATGCCCATGAGACTACACCTAAACTAAAATGAAATATATATCCGGAATTGCTTTTCCTATCATCAATGCTACCTACACAATCATTGTCTGTGTATCCAATTAATCTGAAATCATCAGATGGTGCATACCAAATTCCATAATTTGTAGTATTGGCAACATATCTTAGTATCCTCTTTCCTGCAAGCCAGTGTAATTCTTTGGGAGTCTTCATGAACCTTGAGATGAAACTGACTCCATACATGATATTTTTCCTTGTTTTCATCAAGTACATTAGACCTCCATACATGAATATGCCTTCTTCAGATTGAGTCACTTTTATGCCTAAAAAGTATTTCATCAACCCTAGATCTATTATTTTGAATTCCTTCTTCATGGATGAATTAAACAAGTTAATAGGTAGTTTTCCAGTGAATATGAGGTCATCAACATACAAAAAACTATTAGAATCTAACATTTATTATTCGTCTTGATGTATAGGGTTAGCTCACTATTTCTTTTTGTTGAATCCATTTTGCAAAATTTATGAATCTATTATGTTGTACCAAGATCTCAGGGCTTGCTTTAGGCCATACAATTCCTTTTTTAGTCTACATACCCTATGCCCTTGTCCATATACTTCATATCCATGTGGATGTTGAACATAAACTTATTTTTCTAGAAAACCATTTAAGAATGTTTGATTTGACATCTATTTGGTATAGTTTCCAGTTATTATGAGATGCTATGGCTTAGACATTTCAAACTATGTCAAGTATGGCCACCGGTGTAAAAGTTTCATTGTAATCAATTCCAGGTTGTTGTGAAAACCCCTTTTCCACTAACCTTTCCTTTTGTTTTTCCACATTTTCATCTGCATTGAATTTGGTCTTATAGGCCTACTTAACACCAATAATATCTTTTCCTTCTCGAAGATTGATTAAGTCCCAAGTTTTTATTCTTCTTAATAGAATCCATAGCTTCTATACATTCTTCATTTTCTATAGTATCTTCAAAATAAACATGAACATCTTGTGAAAACAATGCAAAATTAGAGTATATCTCTTCATCTTGCTCAACTTGATCATATATCTCCCTTAGAATGTTTTTTCTCCTTGGAAGCATTTCTGAAATAAGATCTGAGTTCTGCCAATTTTGGATTTGATGAATCACTATTTTTTGGACTTGTAGTTCGTGCATGCTCTGAGGCTTCACCAGATTGAGAGTTTGTTCTAGGTCTCCATATTACCTGTGGAGTAGGTGTCTTGAAATTATCTATTGAGTGAGTTCCTTAAGGGCTGTGAGGTGTCGGTGCATATTGGGGAGTTACTACTGCACTTTGTTGACCAGCAAGGCCACAAACTAGATTTATTGATGGGGTGAGCCCTTATGGAGCTAGTTGATATTACTATGCGCCATTTTCTTCAACTTCATATTCTTCCTGAGATACCTCTATAGAGATGCATGGCTCTTTATCAATGTTTCCATCCCAGGCTTCATTCTCTATAAAATCAACATCTTTGTTGATAATAGCCTTCTTGGTGATGGGATTTTATAGCTTGTAGGCCTTTGACTACTCACGGTTACCTAAATAAATAAATTTTTCACCTCTATCATTCAGTTTCTTTCTTAATTATTTAGGTAATAGTGCATGCACAACACATACAAACACCCTTAAGTTTTGTAATATTGTGCCTTCTTCCGCTCCATGCTTCTTGAGGAACCTTGTTGATGACACTTTTTTTGGGCACCTATTCGATAGGTAGGCTGCATATGCAACTGCTTCTACCCAATATTCATTTGGCAAGTGTTTTTCCTACAATAGACTCCTAGCCATGTCCATGAGCATCCTATTATTTCTTTCTGCTATACCATTCTTTTGAGGTGTATACCTGGTTATCAGGTGCTTATGTATTCTATTTTCCTTGAGAAAATTTAAAAATTCATTTGAAATATACTCGTCATCTCTATCTAATCTCAGCACCTTAATAAAATGACCACTCTGCTTCTCTACAAGGGCCTTGTATTCCTTACAAGTATCAAAAACATCTTATTTTTTCTTTAGGAATTATACCCATGTCTTCTTACTAAAGTCGTCGATGAAGGTCAGAAAGTACGTGCTTCTGCCTAACAAGGGTGTCTACATAGGTCCACATAGGTCTGCGTGGATGATTTTGAGGGGCTCTTAAGCTCTATATGCCTTTCCAACTGGAAATATTTCCCTGTGTTGCTTTGCAAGAATGCAAATTTTTCATGGTGTTTCTGGTGGCTTGATCAATGGTATTTCATTCACCATGTTCTTTTTGTCGATAAAATGTAAGTGTCCAAGCTTTAAGTGCCAAAGCCAAACCTGATTTTCCTAATTGACATGGAGTGCATATGGATATGTCATGCTTGGAAATCATCTTTCAATGAGGTCTTAACATTCCATAGGTTATTTATAGTTAGCACCCACTAGGCTTAAAAATCCTCCTTGACAAATGTTTCCTTTGCCCACTTTTCAAAAATGCCTAACACCCACTAGGCTTGAAAAACTCCCTTGAGAAAAAATTTGTGCATCATGACTTCAGGGAACCTTAGCACCCATGATGGTTGAGGGAAACCCTTGAGAAATTATTTGAATTTATTGGCTTGGAGGAACCTTAGCACCAACAAGGGTTAAGGCACCTCCTTGAAAAAAAAAATCTTCCTTTCTTGGAAGAACCCTAGCGCCTGTTAGGGTTAAGGAACCTTCTTGAAAAAAACAATTGATCTTCTTTTTCTCTTGGAGGAACCTTAACGCCCGCTAGGGTGTAGGAACCTCCTTGAAATTTTGTTTTCCTCTTGACTTGGAGAATGTCTAGTACTCACCAAGCTTGGGAAACCTTCTTGAAAAAAAACAATTACAATCCATATTTTTTTGAGAGCTAGCGACTGCTAGGCTCTGAGATACTCCTTTGGTGATATCTCCATGACCCATACAAGAATAAGATCTATCACCCACTAAGCTCAAATCATGTTGTATTTTCAATGGGAACATTATTTTTCTTGTCGTTTCCACCTTGGCTATCAACCTATTGCTTAGAATTCGATCCAAAATAATACATTCTCCTTTCTCAAAATACACTTTATAGCCTTTCTATATCAACTGACATATTCTCATGAGGTTGTGTTTCATCCCAGGGACATAATAAACATTAGGAATGAACTTCTTTTCTCCTTGTTTTTCCTTAATAATTATGGTCCCTTTTCCGATTAATAAAACTTTGTTGTCATTACCCAGTTTTTCCTCTGACTAGAGAGATTAGTCTACACTAGAAAACAATTCTTTTGATCCTATCATGTGGTTACCACAACCAGAATCTAAAAACCATAGATCTTTTGTGCTCTCTTGATCAACATGAAAATTCATAAACATAGACTTATGATTTGAAAGTTTCTAGAATTAGATTCTTTTGAAAAAATTACATTTTCTTTTCTTAAATGATATTGTTTTTTGACAATTAGTGGCATAATGCCCATATTTTTTTGCAATAATGACATTTTATATTTGTAGAGCTCACTAATTTGATGCACCAAAACCATGTCAAACCTCATTAATTACTTAGGAAAATTACGAGATATTTTTGTTTAAAATGTTGCAAGGGTCATAAACATTAGTTATGATCAATTAACTTCCCGTTAAAATTTCTACACATTCATAAGGTAGTCAGAATTAAATTAATAATTTATTATTATTAATTTATTCCCCAACATGTATTATGGTTTAAATCTTCCTACTAAGTTCCATTACTTTATTTAAATAATTTATAAATTAATTCCATTGTTTACTCCTCTTAGTTTTCCTTTAAATTTATTAAAGTTCATTTCCAAAGTTGACTTTAATAAGTTTCCCTAAATGTTTAATAACCATGTCCCATTCATTTATTCAACTATACACTGAATTTTAATTATTTCTACCCCGTTTTATCATATATCTAAGGGACCCATGCACAATATTTATTAATTAACCCTATAAGCAAATGTCATTTATTTATTAATCCATGATAAAAAGTTCACAAATTCTTCTAACCCACTAAGTGGCCCCATTAGCTAAATACACCTACTTTTTATTTAAAACCCAATCCCATAAAATTTATCATCACTTAAAATGTTGTAGGATTAAATACCTGCCCTAGGAGTAAATCATTTAGAGCCATTGGATCAAGATTTCCCTAAAAATCCTTATGAGTCTCCTTTTTATCCTTTTATTTTCCCTAACCCTTTCACTTGCATACATTTTGGGTTTTCCTTTTTTTGCAGGTTAAAGGATGGAGGCCATGGAGCTTAGAAGGAGCTATGGAATCATTTTATTATTTTGTATTTATGATGGATACACACACAAAGCTTGGGTGATTTGTTCTTCTTTACATTCCTATTGTCTCCTAGGGTTTTTCAGTATGTAGATTGTACATTCTCATTTTTTCAATGAATTCTACCATATATACTGGTTATGGGTTTTCTATTTACCCTAATTTTATATTGTCTTTAGATTTGGATATTTACAAGTTTTGTGTGTATATTCATCTACATACATACATGCACACATATATATTTTTTTATCTATTTAAAATGTATGGTTCTATATGTGTGTGTATGTGTATATATAATGTATAGAGCCATATATATATATATATGTATGTATGTATGTATGTGCTGTGCTGTGCTGTATGTATGTAATAATATGTATACATATGTAAAACCAAGACTTCGTAGTGCAATGCGCATTTTTTGGTAGATAGCCACAACTATAATAAGATGAAGGTTTACTTTTGTTTGTTTTTGGAGGTGGGGGGCGTCGCTTCCATAATCTCCACTTAGTTTGTGTAAGGATGTTTGTGTGGGGGCACCCATCCCCCCTGCAAACCCACTAATTTTATTTTATTTTAAGTTTTGGGGCCGCGTAGGCCTATATAACCCATAACAATTTTGTGTGTGTATATTTTTTTATATATATATAAATTACTTATTCATAGCAATACACAGTCGATTCATTTTTAACTCAGATATGAATTTTATTCAACAATATAACACACACACACAAAGATATATATAATTATAATTTGGATAGTCGAATATAAATAATATTGAGACTTGTAATTTCCATATCCAACTACACATATAATTATAGATTATAGAGAGGGAATATTTGCATTATCTTGATTTAGAAATAATAAAATATCACATTTTTTTAATTATTATATTGATGCTTACATTGTTGTAACACATTGTATAACTTAAAACCACAATACTAAAATTTCACTATTTTGTAATTCATTAGAGAGAGGAAACTTAAGTATAATACACAACCAAATACATCTTCTTATTTTGTATAAATATAAAAGAAAAACAAGGTATGTTTCAAAGGAATACAAAGACATATATTTCATCTATATTTCTAGTTTAGAATATGAACAGTTTTTCAATTGTAAATATAATGAATAATTATTTTGAGTTCCATAATTGAATGAGCTACATACAAACAATAAAGTGCACATTCAAATGCTTCCTTTCAACTTATATACATTTAATACTACAAGGAATCCATTTCATATTTTAATCAATTACAAACTTGTCTTATGGATTATATTCAAAGCTCCATACAATACAAGGTAATGCAACCTACAAACATGCACAATTCCATGGCATGGAAAATCACAAAAGATCTTAAATAAATCATTTACAAGATTTCAACTTTAAAATAAAATTATTCAAAATCCCTCCACTGAAGTGGAGACAACATGATAAAATTTAAAATAGTCTCTCCTTACTTTATCTTCTACACATTTGTAATTTCAACCAAGACATCAACTTTGAGCTCCTTCATTTCTTCAACTCCAAAACAAAACAAGGAAGGGAAGCATAGGCAACACTCACCTCCTAAACCTTATTCCAATGAGAAGGAGAATCCATCCTTCTCATTGGCCCATGAGCCCCAACAATGGAGCAATAAGGATCATTAGGCAACCATGGAAACTCTTCACAAAGGATTACACAACACAAAAGACACACAAACAACACTTGTACATACATACAATAGAACAACAAGAATCCATTTACAATTTTCCAAAAAAAATACAAAGGCTTAAAATCTAAGCCCAAAGGAGAAAAGAAACATGGAGTCATCCCCTTATACCTCCCAAGTTGGTTAAGGGTCCACCATGAAATGACCAAAACTTCAAGTCCACACTATCAAAATCGTATCCCTCCCAATTTATTATCACTCCCTCAAATCTATATTCCCTAAATGTAAAATAGAAGATAAGAAAAAAATATCCATTATCTACACGTAAGTAGAACACCTCTCCCACACTCCCTCCATATACAAATCCTCAAAACTCCCTTATACCTCCACTCAAATGGACCTAATTCCCTTTCCCAACACCACTATTAAGGAAAAAATCTACCCAAATCCAATTCAAACACATACCAATTCAATCTCATTACATATCACAATGCAATAATAAGGAACATGAAATGCAAGGTATAGACCCTACCTTTACATAATAAGCTTCCACAATATTCAAGAAACAAACATCAATCTCTTCCAAATCCAAGGTCTAGTCCCAAATGCAAATCTCCCAAAGCTCTCAAGCATTAATTCCAAAAATATGCTGAACATGTGTGTAATAAAACCAAGTAACCCCCAAAACTCAAAAATAACTCACATAAATAGAAAATGTGGAGAGGAGGGCGAGGTGACTCCATGTAGGATGCCACATCACTTCTCCTCTAATCCACCTCACTAAGTCAACAAAAAGACCAAGACTCATAAATGGGTAATGTGAGGATATGACAATTTTTTCTTCAACACACAAACCACCACTCCATACCTCCAAGGACATAATTAAAAGAGTTTGTAATAAAGGTGCTACATTAATTATCTCTTTTTCCTTCAAAACATGTAATGAGGGATAAAATTAACCCCTCACATCATAGGTATGGTTAGTGGGTTATTTTAAGAGGTATGGGACAAGTCTAACTTGTCCCATAAGCCTCCTAAAAGTAACTCCAGAGCAAAAATTCGAGATTTAAAAAGTGAGGATGAGTACACAACTCCAAAATCAATAAAAATGCATCTCAAAAATCAACAAGATAACAAGGACTATCTACCACATTAAATGTACCACTTAGTCACATCTCAACTTAACTTAATCACATGATTAATTGACTAAACAAAGCACATTTCCTTAAGAAATAATAAAGTGAGAATTACATCACAATAAATAAATCACATACACAACTAAATAAATAAAATAAAGGGAAATAAAACAATCATTCAAAACCCTTTGTCACACATGTGAGGTTAACCCCCCATGGGAACCTCCTAACAATAAACACAACAATACACATGACACAAAGTTGCCAAGCTAGACCTTGTTGCAAATATCCAATATTATTCCATTGTTAGTCTCTAGCCCCTTCTTGTTGTCATGATATAATTTCTTACAACCAATCAAACAATACCCCTTCGGCCTCAACGTCACATCAAATACAACAAGAAATAAAACACACATACATATCATGCAACAAAATCATACACGTAGCTATAGCATCATCATCAAATTTAGGAATTTCTATCAATTATTTACAATCACTGAACATCTCAATTTTGATAAGTCATAACATCAATAAGATCATAAGGTTAGTCCAAACATCTAAATGTAATGATCATCGTCAAGAATCCAAAAGCGTCGAGTATACAATGAAACAACACTAGATCAGGATCTATCAATGTCTACTAGTAGTCCATACCATCTATAATATGAGTCATAACATACTAAAAATCACAAGTGTTCTATACTGTCTATCAACATGCTAATCAAAATATAATAGTAATGTCCATGCCTCATAGTCCCTAATAATCAAATCATAGTAAAATAAGTGTTGAAGAGGAGTGGTCATTACATCTCCCTCCCCTTAGACTTGACTTCCTCCTAGAAGTCACTGGAACAAATGTGGGAAGTGTGCTCGTAACGGTATAGCGTCCTCCCATATAGCTGATGACTCATCATACCAATCCCACTGGACGTGTGCCTAATCAATATCACAACCTTGAAGGCCCAGGAACCTGCACTCTAAAATGTGCACGTGCTCCACCATCACCTATCCCTACTCCTACACTTGCAAAGTAGACTAATCCAAGACATGAGATAGATCTATAATGTATCTTTGAAGAACATAAACATGGAAAACATCATGGATGCAAGAGAAGCTGGGTGGAAATACTAAGTGGTAGGCTACATGACCAATCCACTCTAAGATCACAAAGGGACCCAAAAATCTTAGATCTATCTTAGGGCCTTTTCCATAATGGATAGGGCTCTTACGAGGTTTGAATCTTAGGAACACCTTTGAGCCCACCACATAACTACATTTAACTCACCTCTGGTTTGCATACTTCTTCTTCTTATCTTGTGCCTCTTGCAATCTTTTTCTGGTCAAGGTAACCTCATGCTCCTGTTGGTAAGAAAAAATTTTGGGGAAAATTGGTGGTTATCTTACCAACACTCTGGGAATCTAAGTCCCTCTAATTAACTAGTGCAACTACCGTATGTGCATGCACAAGTAAATTGTGAGTTTTATCCTGGTGGCCTTTTGGCCGGGGATCCAACAGGAGCACTCCACTGACCCTGCAAAAAATTCTTGCAGGTATCTATAAGGGGATAATTTTCTACAAAGGTTAGAAAGGGGAGTGAGAATATTTAGAAAGGAGAACTAATGTTGCAAGTAGAAAATCATATATTTGCACACACTAGCCATAAGTTTCATTACACTCACTTATATTTTAGAAGAAAACAAATATGTAAAACAAAAACAAGACTAAATAGATCTTAATGAACACAAAGTACCAATAAACTCCTCGATCAAAGAGGCTAAAATTTCTTCTTCCTTTATTGAAGTTCAAGCAGAATTTGTACATAGTGTGGGAAGTAGAAGACATTTTTTAGTGGGAGAAATGGAAGAAACTTGTTTTTTGTTGCTCTCTTCACAAGGATATCTCTCTCATTAATTCACAAAAAATAGCTCCAGCATCTAAAAAAATTTAGAAGACAAAATTAAGAAGAAGCTCAAATGAGGAGCTTGATACAATTTATAGAAGTGGAGGCAACTCTTCATCTTCTCGGTGACTTTTCAAATACCTTAATATGACTTAATATTGTTCATATTCCACTTTAAATATTTAATTCCCTTTTATAATAGCAAGGTGACTTAAAGTTACATTATATTTCTAAATTCACTTAATTCATATTAAAAAGTGTAACCCTCAATGCAAAAATATAGCATTGAAGAGAGACAGTGTCGCATGAGAAGAGAAGAGAGAAAGAAAGAAGAGGAAGGAGAAGAAGAAAAATAATTATGCTGAAGGATGACTAGCTGCGGTTGGCTTGTCTCCACTCTCTGACTGCTCTCCACTTTTTGATCCTTAGAAGGCTTCTATCTCTCTAAGATCTTGTTTTAAATGGGCCACTACTGGTTCTACTTTGTTGACATGTGTGATGTGAATGCAGCTCAAATTTTTAGTCCATCCATCGGTCACATTTTTTATGTCCTTACACTTCTCGAACCACGATGAATGCTTTTCTGTGATAAGTACAATGGAATCTCAGATATTCGAGAAGAATTCGAGAGTATCCTTAGTGAAGGAAAATGGGTTTCCCACATCTTTCTTGACATATTCCTTGAAAGGGTCGATCATTTCATCAACAATGTGTGTTCGGCTCATTGTGGGTACTCCAAGTTTCTAAACTTTCTGATTCATACTATCCTATGGCTTGTATGTTTGTTCTTCTTTCTCGTCTAGCTCTGTGAAGGCCTGATTGATT
This sequence comes from Taxus chinensis, assembly GCA_019776745.2. Classification (NCBI taxonomy): domain Eukaryota; kingdom Viridiplantae; phylum Streptophyta; class Pinopsida; order Cupressales; family Taxaceae; genus Taxus; species Taxus chinensis. The sequence goes on from CM034147.1 coordinate 851,701,376, forward strand.
GTCTTCAAATCTGATTGCCAAATCCCTCACCCATACATGTGTCAAGTCTTCTGCAAGAGTTTCAAAAGCCTTCATATTGATCAACTCATGACGATGGGTGTTTCTCGTCTCACTCACTACTAGTCCTAGATGTTCCCAGTAATTTCTTTCTTTCTCCACATCCTCTTTGAGTGCTTGTGTTCTATTGGTTGTTGAGAATATGTATGCAAAGAGCTTGACTGCTTCTTAGAGTTTTGACTTCCCTTTTTTTAGAGATTGAGTCAATCCATTCATTATTTTCTTTCCCCTACATCATGAGATCATGCCTTCTTCTAATGGATTATCGATCGAAGCTACTAATGGGTGTCACTTTCTCAATAGGAAGTGTTGTAGTTCTTGGTTCCACCAGGTGTTGCACATAAGATGAAATATTTTTTACTTTGTTCCTCTAGTACCTCAATATTCTCTTTATATTCTTTATTCCTTGTCACCATGTGAGTAGAAGATTGTTGATATATGTGAAAATATCCCTCATGATTTATCTGGTCCCAATTGGATCAAGCTCATCTCATAGTTGGTTGGTGTCATCTCATCCACTGGCTTGATTACCTTTGGCCAAGATACTTCGATGTACTGATTACCTATCTCCCCACTGTAGAATCATGATGTTTTCTGTGTGATATTTCTTGACCTTTTTTCTTTAGCCAACGAGACAATCATTCATAGATCAAGGGCTACTACTTGTTACACAGTGTGAGTGTCGGAGGATGACCATTTCCTTGCATCCATGGAAACAGGTCTGCCATATTCAGGATCAATGATGGGTGTACTAACCATTATTTGTTCTGTTGGAGGAGGAAAGTCCTAAATGAGAGGGGAATTGGTGTTCAACAATAGGAAATACCTCTTGCAGTGGTTCAAATACTGGGATCATGAGTCACATACTCCTCATTCAGTTGTGCATCTGTTGTTGGTATTTTTTGTTTGCATTACTGAGATTGTGTCTTCCTCCTGCAGTGATGCCAATGAACCTTCTTCTTCCCTAACTTTCTTCGGTGTCTTCTCGCGGGGAGAAGTTTCTAATTTCATGGCCTTCCTTTTTGGGACTTTCTCCAGAGTGTTTAGAGTTGGAAGTCACCTCTACCACTTTTGAAGATGAATGATGTGAAGCTTGCTTTTGGATTTGCAGAAATTCCTCGTGATTGAATGATCATAGTTTTCTTCTTCTAGAAACCATTTCCTCGTTCTCCTCACCACCTTTTCAATCCACTCCAATATATCTCCTGATTCACGAACATGCCAGTTGATTTGGGGCATTGGGGACATCTTGAATGTTGTGTACTCAGGATCATACATCTATGTCCCATCATCATGCAAGATGTCTTCATACCAAGAGAGCTTGAATTTCTTCATCTCCATGATTGTCATCCTCATGTGGTCCTTTTCATGTACTTCAAACTCATCAATACAGTTGGCCTAGTAGTCCTTGACATGTGGCTCATTTTTCAATTTTGGGACATAGAATGAGCTAGGCTCTTCTAGGATGACAAAACTGGGCCTAGCAATGTAGGAATGCAAAGTCAAATGTGTGAAAGTGGCCTCCAAGTGAGATGCGTCATTTGATATTTTACACGTGAACTCCATTAGATATATAGGCAATGGAATTAATTTATTTCTCCTACTGCTGAGCTTGTTATTCACTTGAGTGATCTACCTATAGAGCTCAAAACAATATAATATGGTTACTGAGGTACTTAGGTAGTTTCAGCAGAGCTTGGTCAAAGCCAACGATTCATTTGTAGGAGAATGTTGAGAATTGTATAAAGTATGAGCCGTATTCCTTAATCAAGGATGCCTCTTTTGGTGACATCCTAGATTCAAGATCCCCTTCTAAGTTTCAGACCACATACATAGTAAACGGATCATTCACGTGAATGAAATTCCTATTACTCTCATCCATTACAAACTGTGGAAGTTTCTCGAATGCAGGTACCTTGGCAACAATTTTCTACATGAGAACCAATCCTTTGAATGATCTCAAGCTTGCAAGGAGATAGACTAGGTAAGAATTCATGTGGAACTTCTCTTTCATGGGTACTTGGAGTAGTTGTAGATGGAGATTGTCGATGATGATCTGTACCAAGCCAATTCTTTTCTTTTCTTTCTATCAGTGTCAAGATGAAAAGGCCCATCCATTCTTGGAAGTCTCTTGTGCTTGCTTCACCCATAAATCTACTGAGGAGAGTGATGACATAAGAATACCCTTCTCGAAACTCACACCTTGGAATATTCTTGGGCATCCTAGAGGGCTTTCTTCCTATTTTCAACTATGAGCCGAGCGCTACTCCTTGGACATATGAATCCATTGTTTCCCAATCACGCACAGCCCTATCCTTTGAGATGACGACCATGTTGTGGGATATTGGTATTTACAGAGAGATTGAAATGGTCTTAGGGTTGATGACTGCCATCGTTGTACTATTGTCAGCTCAAATGGTTCATGTCTCGAGCTTGTAGTGGAAAGAGTAGGCTAGAACTAACTCAAGACTCTACACAGACACTGGGTGTCTTACAGCGGTGAACAAGCCACTTGTGAATATCTGGTCTTCGATCCTCCATCAGTCCTTGGAGGCCATGCAAGTCTTAAGGTCATTCAAGTCCATGTATAATACATCGTTGTCTTCCACATCATACTCACAGGTGAAGGGTTGTGTCAACTTTTGACCCGTCAACTTTGGCTTCATGTCTCCCATAGAAAAAGCAACTTACTATTTTTAGTAAGTGTGAAAAATCAAGTCCTCGATCTTCAACTAGATGTTGCGGCTCAGTTTTCCTCTTTCTCCCTACATTCCTCATTCCTTCTGGATCAACTTTCTATTTTCAGCAGGTGCTCGAGTGCCCACTTGCTATTTTTAGTAAGTGCCAAAAATGTCCATTTTGGTGAATTCTTAGTTGTAGTGCACCTCCAATGTCTTTGTCTCCTTTGCAAGTTCTTCTATTGATGACTTTCCCAAAATAGTAGTTCCTATGTAGTAGACCTACTATTTTTAGAAAATTGGCTTTTGGGAGTCAGATTGATGTGAAAAAAAGTTTTTTGATATGGGTTTTTTTGCCCAATATCTCCCCTCTAAAGTTTCAGGCCCACCCGCTTAATAGTCCAGGAGATTTTAAAGTTTTAATTTTCAGACCTACCAGTGCTTCTGGATGTGGTAACCATTAATGGACCTCAAAATTACAGGTTCTGTTTTCTCCTTTATTTTTCAAAGAAAAATATATTTTTTATGTGGGTTTTTTCTTCTAGTGCTTCATGTGTGATCTTACTTTAATCCGACAGCTGATTTGACAGAAAATCCCACTTCTTTCTTCGTTGAGCCGGAAAGGAGATTTCTTCATTGTGGAAGCTCTATCATATGAGAGGAGAGTTTGAGGTTATTTTTTTTTATGGTCTTGGATATAGGAACAAACAACAACAAACATTTTGTTGATTTGTGCACTGGTTTGCAGGATTTTTTCAGATTTCCATTTTTTGGCTATGGAGATTTTATTGTTCTCTTCTTCATTGTTCTTCATTTCTCCTTCTTAGCTTGATGAGAATTCCTTCTGAGACCTATGTATTTCCATGGGAATTTTATTTCAATTCCTTGGTTGATCTCATCTGAATTTTTTGCAATGGCAGAGTGATGGAAGAAAGTTACAGAGGAAGAATGAAGATTGTCTGTGCACGGGAGTGGAAGCAGCTGGAAGCACTAGAAGCACTGAGTGGCAGTTAGATTTTTTGAATTTTGAATGCATGGAGGGAGAAGCATGGGTGCACATTTTCATGTTTTATTTCCTAACCTCAGGGATTTGAGGGACATCAATTTCCTTAGTGTTCCTTGAGCTGACAATGTGGCATTTGATCGGACGGCAGGGAATGGAGGTGAGAAAAGCTTCTTTAAAGCATTGGGAGCTTAAAGTTGGTCACATGTAGGGAATGTCCAAAATACTCACCATGGGGGTTGGGCACATTTTTCCATGCTTGATGTCCTTGACCTCAAGTACGTGAGGGACATTAATTTCCATGATAGTCCTGGAGCTTACACATGGTGCTTGATCCGACGGTAGGGAATGGATGCTCCAAAAATGCACCTACGTGCTAAAAGTTGGTCACGTGGGTGACCAAAAGACTCCCCATAGGGGATGGGTGAATTTTTCCATGCTTTATGTCCCTGACCTTAGGGACGTGAGGGACATCAATTTCCATGGTGGTCCTGGAGCAAACACGTGGCGCTTGATTCGACGATAGGGAATGGTTGCTCCAAAAATGCACCTAGGGCTGAAATTCAATTCTGGAGGTCACATGACGGGGGGATGGGAGAATTTTTCCAAGGTTGGTGTACCTGACCTCAGGGATTTTAGGGACATGAAATCCCCCTAGGCTCCTGGTTCTGACATGTGTCCACCCGAAAAATGACTAAGTCTTGAACTACCTTTGAGAGGGTAACTTGGAATGATGATAACTTGATATCTCAATGGACTTTATTGGTGAAATTTTATATTATCCTAACTATAAATTTCATTTTGGATCCAATGGTGTGGGTCTCATGTATTTATTCAACCATATGGTCCCTAAAAATTGGAGTTTTTGATTTTGGACTCCACTTATACCTAAGAAAAACTACCTTCTAATCCTATACACCAAGTTTATTTGAAAAAAAATATTTCACCATCATTTAGGTCTTGGAATTATATTTTCAAATATTTTTTGTTTTACTTCTAACTCCATCCAGAGCTCCCAAAATCTTCTTCTGAAGCCTAGTAGCTATTTTAGGCCTGTATACGGCTTAGGCTTGTGAACCCTATTTTTTACTCAAACTGCTCCAAGTCTTTCAAAACTTCCCCAAACCTTATAAAATCATTTCCATGATATTTTATAAGTTTTTTCAATTCACCTCCATGTTGAATTTTGACCTTCTGTTTCACTCCAGGGGGTTTGATCCAGTCCTGGGAAGGCCAACAATAGCCCTTCCCAATACTGCCAGAAGATAGCATCTTTTCAAAACTCCCAAAAATCATTGAGGGGGAATGAATAGACTTTCCTAAATCACCTAGGGGACCAATTTGACATCAAATAGGGGTTGACCAGACTGACAGATTTGACCTGGGGTGCTTAGGGATGAAAAAATCATTAACATTTTGGCACAAGGGTATAGTTGTTGTGCTTGGAAACTTCTAATTTCCCTGTTGCACATTTACACGACAACAGTTGGATCTAGCTTGGGGACATGACATGGATTGAGTGAAGTAAAGACATAAAATGGGAATCCATAATCTCAATCTTAGACCATATAATTTGTTGACCAATGCCTTATCCATTGGGCCTTACAGAGTTCATGTACAACTTCTAAAAAGAAATATTGGAAGAAGGAAACACACACACAAAAAAAAAATTATGGAAAGGAAACACAAGACACACAAAAAAAGGGGAAACACACCTAGAAATCACCTATGGTACAAGGTGGGGGAAAAACCACTTTCACTGATGATACAATTTTAGGTATTGTGCACTACAAGGCAATTCTAACGGCGCTCCATCCAAGTATGAGAGTAGAAAATAATTCTCACCACAAGCTTCACGAATTTGGAATGGGCCAAGCCATAATGAATCAAACTTTCCATGGCTTCCTTTTGGTTCCCTTCTCTTGTCCCATAACAGGACGAAGTCTCCAAATTTGAATTCTCTCACCTTGGCCTTCTTATCAAATATTTTATGTACTTTTAACTTGTGCTCTTTGATACAGTCCACCACTCAAAGTCTATTTTCTTATAGATTCTCAAGATAGAGGATCCTCTTGTCAATGGAATCCTTGTATTGACCATCTTCTACTCCCTGTAGGAACTTGAGATCTAGCATCTTGATTTGAGAGGAATTTCTTCTTTGACTCCATACAATAGTTAGAATGGTGACATACATATTTCCTTCTTTGGAGTGATCTTATCTACCCACAATGCATCGTACAACTTTTTGTGTCAATTCCTTTAGTTCTCATCTACAAGCTTATGGAAAATGGTCACAATGTTTTTGTTGTTTGATTCGGCCTGTCCATTTCCTTATGGATAGTAGTCAGAAGAATGAGATAGAGAGATTCCATAACCATATAAAAACTCGGTCAAGTCCCTTGAATAGAAATAGGTAGCGCTGTCTACTACAATCTTCTTTGGAACTCCAAAACATACTATGATATTTTCCTTGATGAAGTTGCATACTGTTTTGGTATTGGCTTTCTTGGTCGGAATGGATTCCACCCACTTGGTGAAGTAATCTATCACTGTGAGCACATAGGTGTGCCTCACACTTGAGTGAGGATTCAAAACACCAATGAAGTCTAGCCCACACTCCTGAAAAGGTTCTTCAATAACAACTAGCCTGAGTGGTAGCGCAGCAAGTTGTGGTCTCCCAACAAATTGTTAGCATGCTTCACATTTAGAAACCAAATCTTGAGTATCTACAAAGATGGTGGTCCAATAATACCTTCCTCAGAGGATCTTGTGTGCAGTGACTATCACTAAAAAATGTCCACCACACACTTGGTCATGGTATGCTTTAAGCAACTTTTCTTGTTGCTATCTATCTATGCACCTGAGGAAGCATCCATCCAGGCCTCTTTTGTAAAGTGCATGATTCCAGATTACAAACTTTGTTGCATTCATTTTGAGTGTTCTCCTTTTCTTGTAATCAAGATGAGGAGGGAATTCTCCATAAGTTAAGTAATATTCAATATCAGTATACCACTCATCAGTAGTGGTTACAAAGAGAACTTGTGGATTGTTTTCGGGACAAGTTAAGCAAGCACAATTTTCTTCACCATGTTGAGCTTTGAGTGTTTCATCTTCAGAAATCAACCTGCACAAACCATTCCTTCTTACCAAATTTGATGTTTGAATCTCCAAGTCATATTCTTGAGTCTTTGCAATCCAATTTCCTCTTTTAGCTCCAAGATCCTGTTGTGTTAAGATGGACTTGATTTCACTTTCAAGGACCATCACCACCGTATGAGAGTTAAGGATATAAAACCTGAAATCTTTTACAGCCTTAACCACTGCATAGGCATGTTTCTCTAATTGGTTTTATTTTAGTTCATGATTTTTCAATGGATAACTTATGAAAGTAATAGGTGATTCCACGCCTTCATCATCTTTCTGAACAAGAACGGTAAAGAGTGTATGTTCTTATGCATAACAATACATGATGAATTCTTTGTTGAAACCTAGAGACACAAGAGTCAGAGCCTTGGTGATGGATTTTTTGATATCTTCAAATTTCGTTTTCCCTTCATTGTTCCATTTGAATTTTTCCTGTGGTTTCATCATGGTGGTGATGTGCTTTGTTAATTTAGCAAATTTCATAACAAAGTGATGAAGAAAATTCACCGTTTCAAAGAATGAATGAACTCCTTTCTTGCTTGTGGGCAGAGATAATGCTTGAATGGCTCATACTCTCTTAGGATCATGTGTGCTCCATGTTTTCTCACATTGTGCCCCAGTAACTTGCCTTATGTGACTCCGAAAAATGCACTTTTTGGGATTTAGTGATATGCCATGTTTTCTACACCTTGCAAGTACTTGTTCTAAGTGATGAATATGATCTCCCCTCTTCTTTGAAAACACCATGATATCATCAAGATATATGATAATGCAATGTTTTGAATCCTTGAATTCCAAATCCACTACCCTTTGAAATGTAGCTCTCGCATTGATTAGGCCAAAGGGAATGCAACTTTAGGCAAAACTGCCCCAAGGCATTGTGAAGGTTGTCTTGGTTGTGATCCTCCTCTGTCACTTTGATTTGGCTATACCATGAGAATCCATCAAGTAATGAAAGAATTTCAGATCTAGTGACTACTTGCAAAATGTGGTCCATGATAGGGAGAGGATAATTTTCTTTCAGTGAATGCCTGGTTCAGGTTGCAGAAATCTACACATATTCTTATTTCGACATTCTTCTTCCACACTGGCACAATGTTGGCCACCCATGTTGAATGGTGGATGGGAAAGATGATTCTTGCATTGAGCATCTTCATTAACTCCTCCTTAATGGTATCAGAAATCTTCAGGTTATATGGCATTTGTTTCTACCTGAATGGCTTAGCATCCTACTTCATTGAAATCAAGTGATGCATTTCCTTTGGTTGGAAGGATTTGAGTTCATCATAAGAGTAGGCTAAAACATCTTAATATTTCTTGAGCAATGCAACAAACCTTCCCTTCTCCTTGAGTGAGAAACATTTTCCAATATTGACCATCCTTGGCTCCTCTGGGGGTGCCAATGTTTTCCTTACCAAAATCATCTGGGCATCGAGAAGATTGTTTTTCTTTCTCTTGAATGAATCTTTCATGTTTTTCAAAGAGGTCTTCCAAAGAAACTAGGCCTTTGGGAATCTTGTTCCCTTTCAATTTGATCACTCCTTCATCATCAATACCTTCAATTCCTTCTTTCTCATCTTCGGCTACCACTTCTCAGTGTGGATTTTTTATTCCTTCAAGGAAGAGATTATTGAAATTATCCCTTTGTTCCAAAAAATTTAGGATCAGGTTATTGTCATTAAAGACTTTCCAATGATTTGCATTATCTGGTACACTAGGCCTAAATACCATTTCTATGGTCACTTTTTCTTTACCAAAAGAAGGATGAGGTGTCACTAGGGAGGCCGATACTGTAAGAGAATCAGCCTTTTCATTATTTTCCCTTGGGATAGCTTCAATGAAAAATGCATCAAAAGATTCAATGCAGTCCCATACTCTATTTTTATAATGTCGGAGTCTTGGATTTTTCACTTGATATTGTTTCCATACTTGCTTTACCATCACTTCCACATCACCTCAAAATTTTAGCTTCTTGATTCCCATGTCTTAAGCCACACCCATGCCTAAGAGAAGAGCTTCATACTTCATCGTGTTATTTGTATTATCGAATTGCAGCTTGTAGGAAAATGGGTACAATTCATTGGAAGGAGAGTACAACACCACGCCCGCTCCCAAACCTACACTGGAATGACTACCATCAAATTCCATCATCCAAACTTGATATTCTTCCTCCTCCATAAGAAGTGGCACATTCTCATATTTTTCTGATGTGAGGAAGTAGTTTCCTATCCTGTTATCTTGAAAAAGGATGTTTTCCTTTGGATCATCAAACTTTCATACTGTGAACTTCATCTTTCTTACTAGAAGCAACTTCTTCATCCCTCCTTTCACTGGAATAGTTGTAGATGACCAATCCATTTTTATTTCTCCACCCAAGTCTCTGCAAAATCTTTGGCTCAATAGCATACCAAAGGAGGCTGGGATGTCTGCCACCAGGATGGTTAGAAACATCTTCTTGTCTGGAAAATCAGCTAATGTTACTTGTGCATCTTTGATTCATCCTACCAATGGCACTTTTTTGGATTCCATTGAATAGTAGGTGTCATTTGTCCCAAGTCAAGGTGAGGCCAAGAGCATTTACAACTTTGATAGGAATCACATTATCTGAGGCTCCAGAATCTATGATACAATTATTTAGCTGGAAGAATTTAATGAGAAGTGACAGGTAGAAAGGTTCAACCCTGTTGGTTTTGGAGGAATTGAGGGATCGCATGTTTTGAGAAGGTGGTTTGGATGGTGTGGGGAGTAAGCCTTTAGAACTTGGATATGAAGTTATAAGGGTACCCCCATGAAATACATCAACGAACATATCAAATTGGGCAAGATGAGTTTGTAGGTATACTATTTCTTAGAGTTGGACTTTAGTTTTTCTTGCATGTTCCACAAAGTCAAATGGGGTTATGGTGTGTGAGGGAGAGGTTCTGGGAATGATGGAAGATTTGCATGGAAAATGTTTTTCTTTTTTGGGTGTTGAATTTTCATTTAAGGGTGCATTAATTGGCTTGGAAGGAGATGGGGATGTAGGTTTTGATGGCACCTTAGATGTTTTTGCAGGAACAACATTTGAAGGAGAATTATTCTCGGTAACCTTTGAGCTAGGAGAAGGATTAGATGACTTAATTGGTATGGCAACATGATCCTTGCTAGCTAGTGGTTTTCTTTTTCTTTAGCTGACTGCATCAAAGGTGGTAGTGGCAATCCTCTACTGATGATTTTATTTTGTGGGACCTCCAAAGGAGAATATTCTTTCTTCTTCTTGTCCTTTACCATAGCTATTGAGGATGAATCACCTTTCTTAGACTACATGAGTGAAAAAAATTGCACATGAGAAACTGGGAGATTATTCATCATCAACGTACTCAATTAGGCCATTATGTGTATCACCATCAACTTCCTCAACCTCAAGATAGTTTTCATAGTCATCCACATTTTCTTCTTCAGGTTCTTTAATTTCTACTTCCTCCTATGGTTCTTTGGTGTCACAGGAAGCATTGACTAGTGGTACTTCAAGAGCGATCCGATGAGGAGGTGGAGTAATCCTTCGTCTATTGGGAGGATTTTACTTCCTTGGAGTGTTCCACATTGTGATCTAGGAAAAGTATTTCTTCAAGGCAGCCAAGTCATTTGCCATTTTTTGAAACATTGGGTCCATGGTGACGGAGGTTGAATTTCGGCCCTTTTTCTTTCCATTTGGGCCTTTCACTTTACCGGAAAGGATTAGATCATCATCAGTTTCTATCACATGGTCACGAGCTTCCCTCAATGTTCTTAGTTGGGTTCTTCTACAGAAGAAATCTACTTCTAATGGTAAGGCACTGATGAAGTATCTCTTCAAATTATTTTCAGGAGGCACCACATCTTCAAGATTCTTCTTATCACTCTATTATATCTTGCTACAAAGTCTCTCATTGACTCGGAGGTTTATTTTTTCATTTGTACCAATTAGATCAAGAGATCTTGAAAATATTCCATGGTCTTGAACCTGTGTTTGAATGCACTTCTTATATCTTCCCAACAGGTGACAGACCTCGGGGGTAGCATGTAGAACAATTCGATAGCCTTTTCTTAAAGTGACTCCACAAAGATCCGGAATGACACATCTTCATCCTCAATGCCCAATACACCACAAGTGGTGATAAATGCTACTAAGTGTTCTTCAGGGAGTTGAGAACCATCTCCTCTGAATTTTGGAAAAAAAATTCTTGAGCCCCTTGGTAGCTCATGGAGTGGTTGAGCAAGAGCAATTGGACCGGTGTTTCCTCCCCATGGTACATTAGGCCTATGGGCCTCATGATCACGATCATGCTCACGATCCCCCATTCTATTTTTTTTCTAGCTTCCAACCTTGCTAAGGTTGCGGGTTCTACTGCTATTCTTTCGTCTGCCTCGGCTTGAATTCTTTCAATTTCTTCAATTTGAGCTCTTATTTCCTCTTCCACTCTTTCTTCTCTTTCATTAAACTCTTCTTCAATCGCTACGTCAGTGAAATATTCAAGGTTCTCATTTATATATGGAAATTCACCATCTAAAGGATGAAAAGGAGACCTCAAAATTCTGAGAAACTCTTGTCTTGTTTGAAGCTCTTCAAAAATAGGGTCGATTTGTCCTCCTTGTCTCTGTTGCCTGGTGTATCTTCTATCCACCAGCTTGGAAATTTATGCTCTTCTTTATGGTGCCTGAATTTGTCTTTTCCTCTCTAATTCAGCAGCGCGTTCTTCTTCAAGGTCAAGACTTCTTGTGGCAATAAACTAGAGGTTGACACTTTTCCTGTTATGTCAGATAGCTTCTCTCAAATCTAAAGTGATATCCTCTTGGATGTGGAAGAGAAATTCAAGTCTCTCAAAAGGAGGATTTCCTAGAATAGCCATGGTTTGTAGACATGTGGCTCATATAGCTATTCAAACTCCGGAAATTTTATTTTTTGGATTTTGAATTTTTTGAACTATTTTTTGGTATTTTTCAGACCTTGTGGTCATATTCAGGTGCAGACGTTGCTAAATCTTCCCTATGGTGGGCACCAAAAATTTTTGGTGAGAAAATATGACGGGGACAAATTGGTGGTTATCTTGCCAACACTCTGAGATTCTAAATCCCTCTACATAACTTGGTGTAGCTACCATACGTGCATGCGCGAGTAAATTGTGAGTTTTATCCTGGTGACCTTTCCACCGGGGATCTAATAGGGATACTCCACTGACCATGTGGAAAATTCTTACAGGTATCTGTAAGAGGAGAATTTTCTACAAAGGTGAGAAAGGAGAGTGAGAATACTTATAAAGGAGAAACTAATGTTGCAAGTAGAAAATCAGACACTTGCACACACTAACTATAAGTTTCATAACATGTACTTATATTTCAAAAGAAAAAAATATGTGAAACAACAACAAGACTAAATAGAGGTTAATGAACACAAAGTGCCAATAAAATCCTCAATCAAAGAGGATACAATTCCTTCTTCCTTTATTGAATTTCAAGCAGAATTTGTACATAATGTGGGAAGTAGAAGACATTTTTTAGTGGGAGAAATGGAAGAAACTTGGTATCTCTTACTCTCTTCTTAAGGATATCTCTCTCATGAATTCACAAAAAACAGCTCCAAAATCTAAGAATACCCCTTTGGCCTCAAGGCCGCATCAAATACATCAAGAAATAAACCACATATACATATCATCCAACAACATCTTACACGTAGCTATATCATCATCATCAAAGTTAGCAATTTCTATCAATTATTTGCAATCATTAAACATCTCAATTTTGATAAGTCATAACATTAATAAGATCATAAGGTCAGTCCAAACATATAAATGTAATCATCCTCATCAATAATTTAAGATGTTATTTTTAAATGAAATAACACTAGATCATCATCTATCAATGTCTGCTAGTAGTCTATACCATCTATTATATGAGTCATAACATACTGAAAATCACAAGCGTACGTATTGTCTATCAACATGATAATCAAAATATAATAATAATATCCATGTCTCAATTTCATAATAATCAAATCATAGTAAAATAAGTATCAAAGAGGAGTGGGCATTACATCCCCCTCCCCTTAGACTTGACTTCCTCCTAGAAGTCACTAGAAAAATGTGGGAACTTTTCTCGTAATTGTGTAGCGTCCTCCCATATAGATGATGACTCATCATACCAATCCCACTGGACATGCACCTAATCAATATCATGACCTTGAAGTCCCAAGATCATGTGCTCTAAAATTTGCACATGCTCCACCATCACTTGTCCCTACTCTTGCACCTACAAAGTGGTCTAATCCAAGACATGAGATGGATCTATAATGTATCTCTGAAGAACAAAAACATGGAAAGCATCATGGATGCTAGAGAAGTTAGGAGGAAACACTAAGTGGTATGCTATAGGATCGATCCACTCTAAGATTGCAAAGGGACCCACAAATCTCAGATCTAGCTTATAACCTTTTCTGTAATGGATAGGGATCTTATGAGGTATAACTCACAAGAACACCTTCGATCCCACCACATAACTATGGTTAACTCTCCTCTGGTCTGCATACTTCTTCTTTCTCTCTTGTGCATCTTGCAATCTCTATCTAGTCAAGGTGACCTGATGCTCTTGTTAGCAAGAAAATTTGTCGGGGACAAATTGGTGGTTATCTTTCCAACACTCTGGGAATCTAAGTCCCTCTAATTAACCAGTGAAACTATTGTACGTGCATGCGTGAGTAAATTGAGAGTTTTATCCTGGTGGCCTTTTGGCCAGGGATCCAACAAGGGCACTCCACTAACCTTGTGGCAAATGATTGCAGGTATCTGCAAGGAAATAATTTTCTACGAAGGCGAGAAAGAGGAGTGAGAATATTTATAACGGAGAAACTAATGTTGCAAGTAGAAAATCAGATACTTGTACACACTAGCCAGAAGTTTCATTACATGCACTTATATTTTAGAAGAAAATAAATATGCAAAACAACAACAAAACTAAATAGAGCTTAATGAACACAAAGTACCAATAAAATCCTCAATCAAAGAGGCTAAAATTCCTTCTTCCTTTATTGAAGCTCAAGCAGAATTTTTACATACTGTGGGAAGTAGAAGACATTTTTTAAGGGCCTTGATTCGCTTATGCATCTGTTGTTGGATTTTTTGTTTGCATTACTGAGATCATGTCTTCCTCCTGTAGTGACACTAATGAATATTTTTCTTCCCTAACTTTCTTTGGTGTCTTCTTATAGGGAGAAGTTTCTAACTCCATGGCCTTCCTGTTTGAACTTGCTCCAGAGTGTTTAGAGCTAGAAGTCTCCTCTACCAATTTTGAAGATGAATGATGTGAAGCTTGCTTCTGGCTTGGAGAAATTCCTCGAGACTGAATGATCATAGTCTTCTTCTTCTTAAACCAGATCATTGTTCTCCTCACCACATTTTCATTCTGCTCCAATATATCTCCCAATTCACAAACATACCAATTGATTTGGGGCATTGGGAACATTTAGACTTTTGCGTACTAAGGATCATATATATTTGTCCCATCATCATGCAAGATGTCTTCATACTAAGATAACTTGAATTTCTTCATCTCGCTGATTTTCATCCTCATGTGGTCATTTTCACGTATTTTGAAGCAGTCAATATAGTTGGCCTAGTAGTCCTTGCTTGTGGCTCATGTTGCAATTATGGGAGATAGAATGAGTCATGATCTTCTCAAATTTCAAAGTTAGGCCTAGTGATGTAGGAATGCAAATTCAAATGTGTGAAAGCAACCTCCAGTTGAGATGCATCATTTGAGGTTTTACACGTAAACTCCCCTAGAGATATAGGGAATAAAATCAATTTCTTTCTCCTACTTCTGAACTTGTTATTCACTTGAGTAATCTTCCTGCAGAGCTCAAACAATACAATTTGGTCAATGAGGTACTTAGGAAGTTTTAGCAGAGCTTGGTCGAATAAAGTGACTAGTATGTGGAAGAATGTTGAGATTTGTTATAATTACAATTTGTATTCCATAATCAAGGATGTCACTTTTGGTGACATCCTAACTTCAAGATCCCCTTCTAAGCTTTGTACCACATATATAGTGAACATCATCATTCACATGAATGAAATACCTATTACTCTCCTCCATTACCAAATGTGGAAGTTTCTCAAATATAGGTACCTTGGCAACAATGTTCTGCGTGAGAGCCAATCCTTCGAATTGATCTCAAACTTGTACAAGAGATAAAATAAGTAAGAATTCATGTGGAACTTCTTTATCATGGGAACTTGGAGTAGTTACAGATGGAGATTGTCGTTGATGATCTACCCCTAGTCAATTCTCTAATTTCCTTATGTCAGTGTCAAGATGAAAAGGCACACCCAGTCTTGGAATCTCTCTTGTGCTTGTTTCACCCATAACTCTACTGAGGAGAGTGATGACATCAGAATACCCTTATCAGAACACACACCTTGGAATATTCTTGGGCATTCTAGAGGGATTTCTTCCTATTTTCAACCATGAGTTGAGCACTACTCCTTAGACATATGAATCCATTGTTTCCCAATCATGCACGGCCCTATCCTTTGAGATGACGACCATGCTGGGGGATGTCGGTATCTGCAGAGAGAGTGAAATGGTCCTAGGGGTGATGACCTCCATCATTGTACCAATGTCATCTTGGATGGTTTGTATATCCAGATCATAGTGGAAAGAGTAGGCTAGGACTAACTCGAGACTCTTCACAGATACTGGGTGTTCTGTAGCAGTGAATAAGCCACTTTTGAATATCTGGTCTTCGAACCTTCGTTGGTCCTTGGAGGCCATGTAAGTCTTAAGGTCATTCAGGTCCATTTACAAGACATTGTTTTCTTCCACATCATACTCGTAGGCGAAGGGTTGTGTCTTCTTTTGATCCGTCCACTTTGACTTCATGTCTCCCTTAGAAAAAACAACTTACTATTTTTAGTAACTATGAAAAATCAATTCCTTGATCTTCAATTGGATGTTGTGGCTTAGTTTTCCTCTTTCTCCCTGCATTCCTCGTTCCTTCTGGATCAAATTTCTATTTTTAACAAGTGCTTGAGGGCCCACTTACTATTTTTAGTAAGTGCCAAAAATGTATGTTCTAGTGAATTCTCAGTTGTAGTGCACCTCTTATGTCGTCATCTCCTTCGCAAGTTCTTATGTCAACGCTTTCCTAAAATAGCAGTTCCTATGTAGTAGACATGCTTTTTTTAGAAAGTTGGCTTCTAGGAATCAGATTGACCTGGAACGAAGTTTTTTGATATAAATTGGTTACTCAATTTAATGTCCCCCGTGTTCGCTTACCTGTTCTATTCTCGGGTAACCCGGTGCACTTTTGTATCACTAATTCTCTCTTAGGGTATTAATTAAATATCTAATTAAAATGCCTATCCTAAGTTTGTTCCACCCCATTATATTTCACCCATGGATAATTAAACATTAACCATGTAATTCTATCTTTTACATTTATTCCAACTACTTATTCACCCCATATCACTTCCCAACCTCCCGTGTCACTATTATCCATCCATCCCACCTATTTCTCCTCTCCTAGAACCGTGCAGCGGGATTTTTCCCGTATTTGAGTGGGAAGGATAATATTCTTATCCTCACAACTCATCCCTTTTCGCCACTTTGGGAGTCTGTTCCCTGATCGGCACTGACCGGTCCTCGATCGATGCCAATTTTTTGGAATGGCACCGATTTTACCTCGGTCGGTGCCGACTATAAATACACGACCTGAACTCAGTTCTGGTTAGATGGTAGAGACTTGAGAAATAGTGAAAAACTTGAGCGAGCCTTAAAATTATCAAAGAGAGAGAGAATTCTATCCAGATCAATCCCTGAGAGGTGCACCATTATTCTGCCCACATAATATTGATATCACTTAGGTTCTTCAACCTCTGGGTGACTCCATTTCTCCATCCAGCCAAGGTGGAACTCTGTCCACATCTCTGCAGCTCCTGCGGGTCTCCACAATCTGATCATCATCAATCATCAATCAAGCTTTCTGTGATTTCTTCCCGGTCAACGATGACCCAGGTACGGTCGACACCGATTAAACATCAATCGATGCTGATTTGTCCAAATCAGTGTGTTCCAAACCATCGATGCTGATCACTTGTCTGATCGATGCCGACCAGTCTACAGAAAGGTATAGAATCCAGGTGACACAATTTCATCTTTGTTTTTACAGTTTCCTGCTTTCTTTCAGTTTCTGTTGTTGTTTTTACATTCTGTCTGCAACTTAAAATCAGAAAATCTAAACATTTTCTTACATATTTTATCATGTATGCCTTTATTCTTAATTGAAAATGTGAACTGACATCCACTGAGGAAGCTAATCACTTCCCAGACCCACTTTCCGGGTAGTTCACCCTTATATCTTCTAACGTCATCTTTTTCTGTCAAGTATTCATGCATCACAGGTTTCTTGGATCTACTCCACAGGATTTCTCGTGTGTGCCCATCTTAATTCCATCAGGATTTCTCTCCATCTACGTCTTTGAATCTTGTCCAATTAATCAGGTATCAACTTTATTTGAGTTTTTCAGGGTTTTTGTGTTTAGTTTGGTGCATTAACTTGGACAGGTAACAAGCACGGAAATTCTTGATCTACATTCTGGCATGCCTGGTGGGACCCTACCAAAGTCCCTTATTGGTAAGTTCATCTCTTTTCCAGTTTTGAGCTTTGTTCTTTTTCTTCACTGATTTTCATCAGTTGTTCTTAAGCATTTCCTTTCATCGTTTCGGTCTTGCTTCTTTCATTTCTAAATTTGCAAAGTTAGGTTCCTTCTTTTTTTGCAAATCTCAATTCCAATTTCTATTTCTAAGATTAGTAAATCCTTCATTTGATTTCAAAGTTGCATTTTTGATTCATCTCTTTGTGCAAAATTGTCATTTCCTTGAAATTTTTCTAGTTTCTTAAAATAGAAATTTCCTTTCCACTAGTATCTTGTTGGATTTGTTTGCGTGTTCTGCTTAACCCTATTTTGCGGAGTGGTTTTCTTGTTTGCGGGATTGTTTGAGGGGAAGAGCTCAACAACACACTTTTTGAAGTCCACACACCTTGGAGAGCTAAATCTACAGGTATTTCTCTTTTGCGGTGTTTTCTCCTTTTTAAGAACTTAAAAAGAACTTGTTTGTTTGTTTTTTATCACACTCAAACACTTTGGTTTTGGTCCTTAAAATGAATTAATCACATTGGGAAAGAACTTGTTTGACTTGTCTTCATTGAAATCAAACACTTCGGTTTTAGTGCTTAAAAAGAACATTTTCTTTTTCATTTCTGTTGTATGTTCTTCACCTAGTTCTCTAAATAGGTTGGAAAATTAATCAAAATCGGTAGTGACACTATTTGATTTTTTATTTTTCACCCTTGCACACAAAGCCAAAATCACTAGGTATAAAGCATTTAAACAAAAACTCCTTCCCTAGCCTCACCTACTTGGAAGTGACATCCAAGAGGAAGAGCCTACGCGGTACTCGGGCCGCGCTATAAATTCACGAAAGTTCTGGTATATATTGGCAAAGCACCCGACTCCCTTATCACAGTGGTGTGTGAAGTGTGGGGGTAGGCCCCTATATCAAGCCACGTACCAGTCTTTTACTAAAGTTCCTTCGGGACTCCTCACCAAAACATTCCCCAAACCATCCTTAGTTTGGCCAATTGAGTAGTCCCCATTCTAAAAAGCCTTCCCTAACATTTTCTTTCTTAAAAAGCATGAAAATTTAAAAGAGATAATCACCTACGCTGCTTGAATTATCTGTGCATTAATTAGGTTAATCTCTTTCTGTGTTTGTGCTTGTTTATGCTGGTCATCACCCGGTCACAATCTAGAAAAATGGCTCAACTGGCCTCTTCCTCATCTGAGACCCCCGCTAATTTGGATGTTTCGGCACCCCTCGGGTCTTCTTCGGGACCAATATTAGTTGGTTCCCCATCTTGGTCATATAATCCTTTCTATCATCCTAAAGTGATCCCATCATGACTGGCTTCCCCCAATCCTTCAGAGGTGCCATCTACTTCTGATATAGAGTATGTTCCTCATGGAGATCCTAAATTTTAGGCACTCCTTGACCACAACCTAGTAGCCCTTATGGACTACTTAGTGCATAAGTCTACTCGAATATCTGATCATGGACCACCAATCCAGCAGGTTTATGATTATCCTCATGAGCCATCCAGGCTCTCATAGAATAGTTAGCATGCTTCTTCTCACCTCGAACCATGAAAGAAGGTGGTGCATCTATGCCTCCTTTTTCTCTTCCACCAACCATGTCGACTGGTTCTCAAATGACGCTGCCTATCCCTAGTGTAGCAGCTACCTCGGCTACCCCACAACCTACTTTTGAGAGGCCCTCTTCTTCAGCTATGATGAGTGCATCCACACTCCCACAAATTGCTGTCAATTCTTCTATGTCATCTATTGCATCTCAGGTCAGTATCTCTCTTTGAGCCAACCCCCTCCTATGAGTCAGTCAGTTCCTCTTTCTCATCTTCCAGCTGATCTTTCTTCCAATGCTCCAGTGACAGTGGCTTTTACCCATCCCTTGGCATCGTTCAGCACCCTTAATAACTAATCTGGCAGTCAAAATCCTCATTCAGAGTTTGTTTCCCAAACCATATCAAATCAAATCAACACCCACATTCCTCAATCCATTCTGATTCAGTCAGCAAGTGTAGGAACCCACCAATCACAGGCTCCATCTTTCATTCAACAACCTTTCTCTCAACCACTTGTCATCTCACAACCTGTTTATACTCAGGCTCCTTCACACCAAATACCTCACCAGGTGTCACCCAGAATGCCTGGTTATTCCTCTTATCATCCTATTAATCAGCAGATGAATCCCCCATTAACACCTCAGTAAAACATACCATTCACTTCTTATATGGGACATATCAACATGCCCCCTCCTCAATCTGATGTCGTCCAACTTCTTTTCAAGAAAATCACAGACCTAGAAGCCTCCACCAAAGGGGCTCACCCTTCATACTCTTTTGAAGAAGTATGTAATGAACCAATTCATCCATCAGTGGCTTTTAAGCCTTATCCTCCCCAATGGGAACTTCCTAAGTTCTCAAAATTTCATAGTCGGGAGGATCCTCAACAACACCTACGAGCATTTAAACATGCTTGCTACCTTATAGTCTAGGACCAAGAGCTTATGCTTCGTACCTTTCCTATGTCTTTAGCAGGGCCCGCTTTAGACTGGTACAATAACATACCCCAACATTCTCTATTTTCTTTCTCTCAATTAGCCCAGATGTTTGTTGAAAACTTCTCAATAAACATCACACATAAGATCTCGATCACAGATCTTTATAACATTCATCAATTCGATGACGAGTCTATTGCAGACTTTGTCGCTCATTGGAGAGGAATAATAAATCAGTTGTCCTTCTCCCTCCCTCAATCTCAGCAAATCAAGTTGTTTACTCGATCTTGTGCCAATCATATTTCTTCCACTTTAAGGATTCAAACCTTTCATACATTTGAAGAAGCCTTTACGATGGCATGCAAACTTGAGTCTCGTGCCATCGAACAAGGAAAGTTAAAACTTCACTCTAAGTCTAAACCAGATTTTTCTCGGTTTACAAAATCAAACCCTTCTGCTTCTAACAAAGACAAGAATCAGGGGTCCACAAATGCTATCATCTTAAAAACATCACGATCTGATAACACTTCTAATCAAACACCTCAGAGAGACTCTTCATCTTCTCGAAAAGAACCTCCATCATCTCGGTCTTTTACTTCATTGGGGGAATCATATGCTTCTATCTTAGACAAAATGTTGGAAGTTCACATGATCAAACTTCCTCCTATTAGAAATTTTGATGAGAACCAAGAACGACCATTCTGGTATTGTGAAAATGACTTCTGTCATTATCATAGAAACAAAGGCCATGACATTGAACGATGTCAGACCTTCAAAAATCTGTCCAAAAATTCATTGATAGAGGTGAGCTCATTCTAGATAACCCAAATGCCCCCCCAAATCAGGTGCTTGACATTTTTAAACAACCTTTTCCAAATCATTCCCCAAACAATGATGCTTCGGGGTCTCAAAAACCAAACACGCATACTATCAGCTCCATTTCTACTGATAGTTCTTCTTCTAATTCTGAGCCATCCACAAACATGTCGACTGAATCGGAACTTCCTTCCGCTCCTTCAAATTCTGAGATTCCACCATCCTCAGATGGTCCATCTTCGAGTCTTCCTTTATTGTTAGAAACAGAGTCATCTCCCTCTACCTCTCTATCTGATCTTCCACCTATACCTGAGATAGTGTCATCTTCATCTGTCTCATCATCAGATATTCTTTCGGTGCTTGAGTCATTTACATCCCTTCAAATTTCCACTACGGATACTTCTACTTCTGTCACTCCCATTTTTTCCATGACCATGCCTTTGGTCAACATACCCATAATTGTACCAACTTCTATGCCTTTGGAAGCATCTTTGATCTTGACCCTTCCTGTCTCTTTTCCTACAGTAATTACACCCACAATTACTGCATCTGAAGTACCCTCCTCACAAGAGGCTGCTTCTTCATTACCTACCTCTTTCACCATCAGTGCTTCCTTGCCTATTAAGGAAACATCTAAAGAGATAGCATCGACACCCATACTTCTGACTCCTGGACTCAGACATAAATAGTTGGAATTTAAGTCTAAGGTCACATCATCGGTATCATCTCCTTTACTTCCTCTGAAATGGTTACAATCACCTTATGTGGTCGAAGTTGTCACCATCCCTGAAAAGGGAAAACCAATATTTCAGACCATCAAAACTCTTGGTGCCCTCCCTCAAAAATCCCTCTCTATGCCTCATAAAAAAGTGGATTTATTCACTGAAAAGGTGTCTTCTTCTATAACACCATCTTCTTCACCGGTGCCTCGTAAAGTGGATTTACCTACTGGAAAGGTGTCACCTCTTTTATCAAAACCATCATCTTCATCACCAAAAACCAAGGCACCCTTTGTGCCTCCTATCAAATCTATTTTGGGAGCTCCTCCCCCATCTAAATCAGTCTTATCTAAATCATCATCTGTTTCGGTCAAGCAACCTTCTTCATCTCCGAAGACTAAAACACTTGTCATGTCTTCGTCATCTTCAAAATCTATCTTAGGAGCTCCTCCTCTGCTAAAATCAATCTTGCCTCACTTGCTTCCATCTCAAGCACCTAAGGCTGCTTCTCCCAGTATTCAGAAGAGAAAAACAGTCCCTAAAAAGACTGTCAAACTAGATATGCAGGCTCTTTTACCTCACAGTCTGCTAAGATTAAAGAGGTGCCTCCTTCACCTCTGTCCACATCTTCGTCTACCAGATTTTATACTGAAATCCTTCGCCAACTTATCCAATCTTCATCTATATCACTTCCTCCAATCAAACCCTATAATCCCAAAGGAGTAAAACCTTCATGGTTCAACTTTGATGTGATTTTTGCTTACCATCGCACTCCAGGTCATGACACCGAGGGATGTAAAGCCCTTCAATCTGTCGTTAACACCTCTTGGAAGAAAATGATCTCCTGTTGGAGGAGGAAGAGGAACAAGTGTCTCCTATCATCCCAACTACGTCTAAGCCTGAATGGTCTATTCAGGCCCCCAATTCTATTGATATCACTCTAGATGATCTTCCACCCTCTCAAATCGATGCAATTCGTATCACCACTAGAACACAAATGGTATGATAATCCATCATCTTCTACAGCTCCTCGACCACGAGTCATTATTTCTGCTGCCCCTGAAGGAGCTCCTCCTTCCTCATCAGCCCCGAGACCTTGGGTCTCTATTCATGCTTCACCTTGGGCTCAGATTCCCGTGTCAGTTGAGGAGAGTGTTATGAAACAACTCACCCATGCTCCGGTCAAAATGTCTCTTTTTGACCTCATTCAGTCATCTCCCCAGCATCGCCAGGCTCTGATTGATAATCTATGCCACATCATGGTGAATTCAGATGAGCCCCATCCTTTTGAGATGGTTGTTGGGTTGAATAGATCGTCAACCACCATCTCCTTTGAGGATTCTGAAATTCCTCCCCTTTCTTCTGAGGATTTAGAGGCTCCTCTCTTTATCATAGTTCAAATCAATAACACTATGTTAAAACGCACTATGATCGATAGTGGTGCTGCACTCAACATCATTTCCTCCCACACATTTGAGCAACTTAAGTTACCAAAGAACGTAGTGTCACCACCACCTTTCACCCTTCGATCATTTAACGATCAGCTGGTGGTTACCTTAGGAACTGTGGTCCTGCCCATTCGGGTAGGCAAGAAACTTCTTCACGAGATTTTTTACATTGTCGAAGGAAAATTCCACTACAATATGATCCTCAGATGCTCCTGGATCCATACAATGCACTGTGTCCCATCAACCCTCCATCGATGCATAAAATATCAGTATGAGGGAAAAATCTATACTCATCCAGGAGACCCTTTTCCGTCCACACAATGTGACATGACCACAGGGTCTGTCCCTCCAAAGGAGAATGTTGATTCTCTTGATGAGGCTCTTTCATCCTCTTCCATACCTACAACAAAACTACCAGATCTACAAAAATTTGGAAGATACGTTGCATTTTTTTCACTAGGAGAGCTTCCCCTTCTCTCTTTTGACACCCATCTCAAACCTAATGAGTATGGTAGGCCAGACAAACAACCTGAATATCAACCAGGTCTTGGCTACATCGTCACCATTGGTCTACCCAATCGACAGACTGACTTCATCTACGGTGGTCTTGATGCACCTCACTATCATCTAGATTCTCCTCCTAGGGCCAAACCCTATTCGGCAGGGTTTGATTATCTACAGAATCCTGCGTTCACAAAAACTTATCTATATCGATGCGCGTGGAAGGGCTTTGGCCTAGGAAAGTATGAATAGGGTGTGCATGACCTCACGTCCATTCCAACTCTTAAACCACATCAAAAATTTGGTTTAGGGTTCAAACCTCTCTAAAAAGCCACCATCACCATTCTCGCTGAGCCTCTTTCCATTGAGGAACCATCTTCTCCCGTCAGGTCTGAAGCATCGCTTGATGTGGATGACACCATTTCCATCCCCTAACTTTTTTTTAGTCAATTTCATTTCCTTAGGTCCACTGACCTATAAGACTAATGGAAAATCCACTTCCATACCATTGGTCTTCCCCAAAATAGTCGGAGACGACTCTCCTACTATCAATACTATCCACTGTTTGGATGATGATTCTGTCCTTACTTATCTAGGGGTAGAGGATTCTTATCTTCCTAAAACCATTCCTTCTGACACATCTACACTTCTTAACGAAGCCACTGTCGACCTTAATATAGGGACTTCTGAAGACCCTCGCATCATTAAGGTCAGCCAATCTCTTAACCCACAGGAGTTAGGAGACTTCACTACCTTTCTTTCCAACCATCGCCAAGTGTTTGCTTGGTCATATGAAGATATGTCGGGCCTCGATCCTAACATCGTGGTCCACAATATCATTACTCTTCCAGACATCAAACCAGTTAAACAAAAACTATGTAAGATGCATCCTCGTGTAGCTCTCCTCGTTAAAGAAGAGTTGCAGTGCTTGCTTTCCTGCCAACTTCATCCAACCCATTGACTATCCACAATGGGTTTCAAATGTAGTACCAGTAACCAAAGCTACTGGGAAAATTTGAATTTGCACCAACTTTCGGGATCTTAATCTCACTTGCCGAAAGATGATTTCCCTCTACCTAATATCGACCAACTCGTGGACTTAACTGCAGGTCACGAGATGCTTTCTCTTATGGATGGTTTCTCTGGGTATAATCAAATTCTCATCACACCAGAGGATCAGCACAAGACTTCCTTCATAACTCCTTGGGGGACTTTTTGTTATCGCGTCATGCCCTTCGGTCTTAAGAACGTAGGGGTGACTTATCAACATGCACAATGACCTACATCTTCCATGACCTCTTACACAAAACTATAGAAGATTACATCGACGACATCCTCGGTAAATCCAAACACTGTCAGGATCATCTTCTCATCCTTGCACCTCTCTTTGAGAGACTCATTCATTTTTTGTCTTCACCTAAATCCATCTAAATGCGTGTTTGGCATTCTCACTGGTAAAATCTTAGGATTTATCATTTCTATCAGGGGTATTGAGGTCGATCCCACAAAAATAAAGGCTATCATCGAGATGCCTCCTCCTTCCAACTTAAATCAGCTCCATGGTCTTCAAGGATGCCTTCAATCAGTGTGTCATTTTATCTCACAGCTTTCAAACCATTGTCAACCTTTTCATCATCTCCTCCATAAAAACATTCATTTTGAATGGGATGAGCATTGCCAAAAAGCCTTTGATGATCTCAAAGCTTATCTTCTTTCTCCACCTATGCTCACACCTCCAC
Source organism: Taxus chinensis (assembly GCA_019776745.2). Taxonomy (NCBI): domain Eukaryota; kingdom Viridiplantae; phylum Streptophyta; class Pinopsida; order Cupressales; family Taxaceae; genus Taxus; species Taxus chinensis. The sequence continues at coordinate 851,726,627 of CM034147.1, forward strand.
GTGAGGGGGAGCCATTCTATCTTTATATTTCTATGACTGACCATGCTCTGGGAGCCATGATCTCGCATCGAGATGCTAATGGTAAGGAACAGGTTGTCTATTATATCAGTCGCACTCTTCATGAGTATGAAACTCACTATTCTAAAGCTGAAAAGTTGTGTTGTGCTCTCTTCTTCATGACTTCTAAACTTCATCATTACCTCCTTAATCATAAAACTCACATTGTTACGAGTGTCAATCCACTCAAGACAATGCATGCGAAACCTTATCACAATGATCGTATCACTCGTTGGCTCATGCTCATGACAGAGTTTGACCTTGAGTTCATCTCACAGAAATCTATCAAGGGTCAGGTTATCACTGATCAATTAGCTGATGCCCCTCTTTCAGACACTCAAGTCCCCCTCACTCAATTCCCAGATGAGTACATCCAACAAATTGATTTCAGTCTGTCTCCATTTAAAGTAAAACTCTTCTTTGATGGGTCCAAGTGTCAGCAAGGGGGAGGCATAGGTTTCATCATGATTCCTCCTTGGGGTGCACCTATCCCTGTCACACACAAGCTTAACTTTGAATGTACCAATAATATGGCCAAATATGAAGCCCTTGTTTTAGGTCTTCAAAATGCCATTAATCTCGGTGCTCACCATATCGACATCTTCGGTGACTCTGAGCTCATCGTTAATCAAGTCACTGGTGTCTATCAGTGTAAAAATGATATCCTTCAAAAATATCATGATATCATTCTCTTTCAGCTTCAATCTTTTGATAAATTTACTATCTAGGCTATTCCTCGCACTACAAACTAATTTGTAGATATGATGGCTTCTTTAGCCTCACTTATTCCTCCATTCACTGAAGACTCATGTGACTTTATGTGGTTGTTCAGTGTCTAGACCAACCATCTCATCTCAGGTAGTTGACTTCAATCAACATCGTCACGACTGACACTCAAGATGAGTGGTATCAGCACATTTTCGATTATCTATCCTACTCAGTGCTTCCTCCAGATTTGACTTCCAATGGAAGAAGATATTTTATCCAATGTGCAAACCACTATACTATTCTGGGTGGAATCCTTTACAAATGTGGTTTTGAGGGTATTTTTCTTCGGTGCCTCAAAACCCCTGAATCATCTAAGGCCATTCAGGAGGTCCACGACGGTATCTGTGGTGGACACTTTGGTGGTTTGGCCATGGCTAAGCACATCCTATGTTTAGGTTACTATTGGCCTTCTCTTAATCAAGACTGCTATAAATATGTCAAGAAATGTGTCAAGTGTCAACAACATGCTAATCTTACACATATCCCTAGTCAGGATTTACAACCTGCAGTGGATTTGTGGCCTTTTTCACAATGGGGTCTTGATCTTGTTGGTCTCATCAATCCATGCTCTTCATAGTGACATCACTCTATCATTACTTCCACAGAATACTTCACTAAATGGGTGGAGGCTATTCCTCTTTCATCAACCAAAGCTAAACCTATTGTTGATTTTGTCTATCAACACATCATTTGTCACTTTGGTGTTCCTCACAAACTCGTTACAGACAATGGAAAGTCTTTCAAAAACAAATATTTGTAGAAACTTTGTGACACCTTCAATATTAAACTCAGCTTTTCTTCTCCATACTATCCACAAGCTAACGGCCAAGCTGAAGCTTCTAATAAAACTTTGCGTAATATCCTTGCAAAGGTAACTAGTCGAGCTGGTAGGGATTGGCATTTACACATTCCTTTTTCTCTCTGGGATTATCAGACTAGCATTCATACCCCTACCAGTGCTACTCCCTTCTCTCTCATCTATGGGTCTGAGGCTGTCCTTCCTTTGGAAGTCCATATTCCCTCTCTTCACGTCTCTCTCAGAGAGTTTGTCTCTGATGAAGACTATCGTCAAAACAGTCTAGCACAACTTGAGTTGTTAGATGAACATCGTCTCAATGCTCTTGAACATCATCAAGTCTATCTTGAGCATGTTCAAGCATGCTTATAACAAGCATTTGCAGCAGCATGACTTCCAAGTTGGTGATCTTGTTCTTAAAGAAAACCAAAATGTCACTACTCTGGAACGGAGTCAACGTGGTAAGTTTGCTCCTAACTGGATGGGACCGTACGTTGTCACTCATAAGTATGGGTCCGAGGCTTATCACCTATCTTCCATGGATGGTATACTGGAAATGGAACCTCTTAATGCTTTGCATCTAAGGCCCTTCTACTGTTAAAATATATCTTACACAATCTTAGTCACGAAATAGGTCTTTCATCCATCTGCAACCAGTCATACATTTCGTAGTGATTTGGAACTATGTGGTTCTCCATGTTATTTATTTTTATACCTTAAATATGAGTACCACGGCTCTACTCATGGAATTTTCCTTACATATTTGTTCCTCCTCATGGTAGGAATACCTTAATCACTACTTCATCTTCCCTAGGTGTTCATCTTGATCAAATCCACTTGGGGCATGAGTACGTGCTTGTATACATTTTCTTTCCCTCTATCTGATCTATCTGGTCTAAACTCAACTTCTTCCAAAGATTAAAAAAAAAAAGATGTTATCCTAGTCCCAAAAGATAGACTGATCCCTCGAAGGACAGCTATCCATGCCTTATCAAATAAATCAAAAATGTAGACCATTCCTCGAAGGATGGCTACCATCAAATTCAAAATACAGACCACTCCCTTGAAGGACAGATGTTTGTTTTATGGCATTTTGAGCCTTTGCAGTAACAAACTTCCTCTCTCGGCCAGTTTGTTCACTTGTTAGCATCTCTGAAATACTTCCTGTATCGATCAGTCTTTCCATATCTAGCAAACTACCCACATTGATCAGTTTACTTTTCTATCAAAAGAAAAATCATGAAGCTATGATATGAGACCTTTTCGATCATATGGAGACCCTTTTTTCCCCATATGAGCACGTATTTAATCCTTCATGTGTTCTGACGAGATGCATACTTATCTCTCGTCCTTATCTCCCTCCTAGATCTGGTTTGCGACTAACTAGTGTCAGGTTTATTTTATCCATGTCTATGGCCTTGTGTGCATCATCTTTTGATTTACCATCAAGGTCTCTATTTATGGTCGGTTAGGGGACTAACTTATCATTCTTTTCCTATCTAGGTGTAGTGATTTTTATTTTTCTAAGGGATAAGATCATTGCATCACTTTCTTTTCATCAAATCAAATGGACATTACCCGTGTTCATTTGTTATCTATCCAGTTAAATTGACATTTAACATGTTAATTTAATCAATCAAATCTATCATCTATCTATGCTCATCTTATCTAATTTATCAAAAAAAACATCAAAGCACATATTATGTGGATCCATCTGTCCATATCATTTATATTGAATTGCTATCTTAACATGTTCATTTAATCAATTATTCATCCATGACAAATCAAAATTAAATCACATCTATCTATATTGTATCTGATCAAAGTTAAAATCATGAGTCCAATCACGTCCCTCCTCGGGCACGGGCACTCTCTGAATGACCTACACCTACAGAGCTGGAGGTGCCCGCAGTCATGAACCTACAACCTCCTCGGTCTCCCTCGATGCTCGCACCCTCCTCTGCTACTCCCGTGGTGTAATCTCTATCAATTCCCCTGTAATCGGAAACCT